>JARQOD010000001.1:444183985-444269933 GCA_033576555.1 Oophaga sylvatica | reverse complement strand
TACCGGCAACTTCTAACCAGGATAAAATCTCCGAAAAATGAGTCCATGCCCATGAACTACTCGGGGGTCACCGTACGGACCTCCATTTCTATGGGGCAGCAAAATCTAATCAAGCAGTGAAATGCGTTGGCTCTGTCTAGAAGAGGCTTGGTAACTTCCAAACGTGTCCCGGAATATGCTGCCATTATTTATTTCAACATCTTGTCTTCTGCACTGACTCGCAGTTGCCCGAGGTTCCGGTTGGGGCTCCCGTACGTGGTATGACATGGGTACGTCCCAATTAGGGAAAGTGGATTCTATTTATGTTCTTATTAGATCGTCTGGGACGCTCCATTACATTGTGAAAACACGTCAGGGAAATCCGTGCTTGTGTGATATTTATGTTTTCTTTTAAAGGGGAAGGGTGAATACATTAAAGGGATGGGCTTTGTATCTAATGTGTTTATAGACTGCAATTAATAATGTATTATTAGAAATATCTGCAGTAGTACGGCAAGGGGCGACCACGACTTGTCGCAGTAGCGGCAGGCAGGGTTAAAGGGATTATTCAGTGCCCTTGTCTTTACATCAGGGGACGAGAGAAACTGTTGATGTTGCGTTGTTGACCGCCTGTCCAGTATTGCTAAGTCTTGCTCACCTGTCCTACTAATCAGAATAGGATGTGAAAGGGACCGCCGTGGGTCATTGATGCAATGTCAGTTCCTCATTGGTAGGAGAGAAGATACTGAGAGACGCCAGATGATTCCTTTAAGGCCGGTGCTACACTGCAACTTTGGCCATGATGCAGGGTGTGCAGCCAAAGATCGCTCCGTGCCGCTGCTACATCATGAAGGTGAATCTGGTCTCATTGCGACCACTTGGGTACCGCGACAAGCAAGTCGTAAAGTCAGATCTCACAACGTCTCACCCCTTAAAGCTCAATATACGGAGGGCTGGGCAAAGCCACAAAATTGTGACTTATTTTTCTTTTTTGGCCTTGTTTGATATCAAAAGTATCAGGAATTAAAGGGGTTGCTGGCCATTTAGCCTTTAAGAAAATAAACGCTCAAAATGATAAAAAAAAAAAAAGTAAAAAATGAATCGTCTTCCTGATCCCAATCACATCCCATTGCTTCCCAGTTTCTCCCATTGGTCTTTCTGCCTCCTGTTTTGTCTGAATGGACATGTGACCGCTGCAGCCAATCACTAGCTACAGTTTAGAAGTGATGGTCATATGTGTGTCCAGACCGAGCAGGAAGGACGTAGTACCTGGAAGACATCGGAACGGAAGAAGTGATGGGAGGAAGGAAAGAGAAGGGATCTGACATGTGAGAGTTATTCCATTTATTAGTTTTATGCAATGCTACACCGTTTTCTATACAAGTTTTAGTGGCCGGAAAACCCCTTTAGTGTAGACTGAACCGTAAGGCAAAGCAAAAAGATCCTGTACAATTTGTATTAATAATGTGAATGTTTTGTACAGGGTCTGCTGTATATGTAATAAAGGCCGGTGGTGGGTATATATGGGGATTATAATGTCTGTCTGCAGCCTGGTACATTGTGCACTTCACTTACTAATTCCTCATATCTCATTACAGATAATAAACATGGAGTCTTACAAGTTTCCTTGTGTGGGATTATTGTGCTGTCCTGTGGTGCACTATATGGCAGCACTAATTAAAATGATAAAAGAGTGTGGCTGGCTGGCTGACATCCAAGAGTCAGTCACCCAGCGCTCCCATAAATCTGTGCCATAGCCGGGGAACAAATCCATACAAATGCTACAAACTACACATTAAAGGGTACTAAACCAGGTGTTCATGTAGTACAGTTGCACACAATCTAGTATTCTCTGTGATCAGCCACATTGTTTATGACTTTTTCCAACTTTAATAAGAGATATAAAGAGCGGAGGTGGATCATGCACTCAGCCACTTCATTCACTCATATGGGAGTGCTGCAGACCCAAGTCACTCGGCTATATCCGGAGAGCCTATTAGAACAAATGGAGAGGCAGAACATGTGATCGACATCCGCTCCATTCACATTGGGGTCTTTTTCAGATCCCCGATTCTCAAGGTCACTGGGATTCCCAATGGTCGGACCACCAGTGATTGGGAAGTTATCCCCAATTCTGAGAATACCTCTTTAAATCCAAGCTGACTTTATTCAGATTCCATCTCATTAAAGTAACAGAGTTGTGGACTCCTGATTCTGGACGTTCTACAAGATTGTGATGTGCCTCTCCCTGACGACCCGGTTCCGTGCCCTTCATCTCGCTGTCATGTCTGTTAAATATAGAGGTTTCTGCCATAACGATGCTCTTCCCACGAAATTAGGCAAAATTTGCTTGACAAAAATAAAAATTACATGACCACGGTAACACATACATTTTGGCTTTTAGGCTATATTCTCACAGCAGAACCCGCAGTGACAACCGCAGTGACACAACTGCAGTGACACCCACAGTTACACAGTAACACCCACAGTGACACCAGCCATAACACCGGCAGGAGTATTTACAGCTGTGTAAATCTCTGGGAAACAGGAGCGGGAAATGGCGCGTTATGCTGCACTATTAAACACTGAGGATTTTCCACAAGCAAATACATAATTCACTGTTCTTTTTGCTCCTTGAGGACTTTGCCTTAATGAGACTAAACTCAAAACCATTACTAGAAAATCCACATTTCAATATATCAGTGGTACTTCCATCACAGATGCCTCATATGTCAACATTTAGGGTCTAACAATCCTGTAACTTCCTGACTAGTTGACCCCTTTACAAGAAGGTACAACAGAGCGCGGACCGCTGCTGTGCAGGATTAAAAAAAAAAATTCAAAATACCAGAAGGAAAAGTGCAAGAACAAGAAAGAATGTCAGATATGCATGTAAGGTTTCTGCAGATTCGTCCAGACTGACCGGATGAAGAATTATTTGTGGATTAGTCTATCTTAATAATGGTTATAGCTGCTGATACAAAGCTCAGAATCCCCTGCAGATATAAAGTTGAAAGGACCCCAGAAAGCGTTCCCTGTGTTGGCATATAATAATATATCAGAGCTGTGTGAGAAGGGGGCCGGCCGACGGCTCGGCTCCATAAGCTAGGAGGGGGCCGGCCGACGGCTCGGCTCCATAAGCTAGGAGGGGGCCGGCCGACGGCTCGGCTCCATAAGCTAGGAGGGGGCTGGCTGACGGCTCGGCTCCATAAGCTAGGAGGGGGCCGGCCGACGGCTCGGCTCCATAAGCTAGGAGGGGGCTGGCTGACGACTCGGCTCCATAGCTAGGAGGGGACTGGTTGACCGCATGAGTCCATAGCTAGGAGGGGGCTAGCTGATGACTCGGCTCCATAGCTAGGAGGGGGCTCTCTTAGCTACTGATCTGAGCAGTCAGTAACTCGCCCACCACTGCTTTGTTCACGCTTGAAGTTCTCATGTTTTTAGCGCTAAAAATGGGTCCCTAGACTAAAGGACTTTTCCTTTTCCTCCTGCGCAGCAATGAGCGACTCCTCCGCCTGCGGCGCACACTCACCATAACACAAATGTTTTATTAACACTATAAACAGATTACAAATGTACAGACTAAATGTAACACAGGACTTTATACCTCCGCCATCCTGAGGACTCGGGGGGGATCTACCTACGACATGGAACGGAATTATTATTCACTTTCAACCAAGTGCAAAGCTGAGGGGAAAAATAAGGAGCAAAGTGCGTGGAGTAACACGTCTAGAAAGCCGCTGCCAAAATAGAGATCATCTTCTGGAACTGAGCGGAGGTGGGGAGAGGCGGAGCTGAAGCTGAGGAGCCGTGATGGCCGAGCTGCATCTGACACAGTACAACCAGTGTCCTGTGCACCCGGGAAGGATCCACATGTGGTCGGGGTTACACCCATTCCTGAGCTGTTTGTTAGTTATGAGTCACAGTATTCACCGGCTCCTAGTGCGCACTCCATGTCCACAGCCCCGCCAGTGCCCGGCTCTATCCTTCTTCTAATCGCCATTTCTGGGACTCTTCTTCCCGGACGTCGGGTCTAATCTGATTCCTCATTCCGCCTAGCACATTGGATGTGGCTTCTGTGGCCACAATTAGCGGTTTCACGACAGCAGGGGGTATCTGACGGAGGACTCCCCCACTGCGCCGGTGACCCCTCTGTTTTCGTGCTCACGAGCTGCTGTCTCGTAGATGGTTTGAGCGGTGTCTGTGATTCCCTGGAAAAGAGACATTAGGGGAAGACTTTAATCCCACGTGGAAGCAAGACCATAATTGATAGGGTGTTCTGGCGCCATTCACTTCCGCATTGGGAGGCAGGAGGTGCAGATGATGTGGAGGATGCTTGCCTGATCGCCCTATACAATGCACGAGTCCTGGCAGGAATAATGTCAGCAGCACCAATAACCTCCCAATGTGGAGTTGAGCGGCGCAGGACAACCCCTTTAATGGTAAGGTGGGAAAAGATTAAGAAAATCCCCAATAAACTAGGTATATGCCTTAAGGGGGTTTTCTGGAATTAGAAAAAAAAAACAACCCTATCCTCAGCAATCACAGTAAAGGGTTATTTCCGATTTAGGAATTTATGGAATATCCTTTGGCTAGGCCATACATGTCTGCTAGGATCTGACCCAGAGGTGGAAGAATAGGGGGTCAACGGCCATCTACCTGGTGATGCAGCCGGCATAAATGAATGGAGAGGTAGTGTGCACAACTATCACAGAAGTGAATGGAGTCAAAGGGTCATTCCCACCATCGATAAGTTATCGCCTATCCATAGGTTAAGTGATAACTTGCCGATCACAGGTGGTCTAACTGTTGGGACCCCCACCGAGACCGGGAGTGAGCCTCAGAGCACTATCAGGTGTAACAGCCGGCCATTATTGCACCTCCGCACCATTCTCAATGGGGCCGCCAGGGGGGTCAGGTACAGCGTTTGTCTTTTCCCTGTGGTCCTACAGACAATGAATGTCCGGCCAGTCCTCCAGACAGTGGATTACTTATATTCTATGTGCATTCATTTTTACGTTTTACAGATCTCTGCTTGCAGTCACTGAATGGAAACCTTCATAAGGGTTAGAGGGTGGAACTCCTGATGGGCACATGATTGACACAACGGGCATGGCTCGATGTCAGAGAGAATTCCATGAGTTGGGCACTTGTGTGACATCCGAACCATGCATTGACGAGAAGCAGAGATCTTACAAAGTACATAAACCTCTCGCAGAAGCTCAGTCTACGCCATCACCTCTTTAACCACGGTGTACGCTTTGGCGACTCCTTCTCTTAGGTCCACAGGTTGGTGCATGAGGCGATGATGAGAAAAGCGCTTTGCTCTTCTTAACTCCACAGGACTGGGTCCCGGTGACACCATGTCATAGGCGGTCTCTGCGGCGGCCTGAGCATGGGAAAGAAAGGTCAGAATATGCACCTGTAGGACCAGTACTACCCACTTATGGTATTTGGTATGTGTAGGGCAGGTGGGACCCCCACATCACAGGAGGAGGGGGATACCTGTATGGTCTGCACCACTCTGTTGGTCAGTTCCAGGGCAGCCATGGCAGTGGACGTCCCGAATGACGCAGCCCCTCTCTGGAAGCCTCGAACAATGCGGCCATCTTTATAGTACTGCTCTATGGGCAGCCACACCAAATCCTTAAGACCCTGAGCTGAAAAGGAAAGAAGAGCGTGAGGTGAACAGACAGAGACCACCGTGAGTTATTACTTACAGGATTAGCTATTTATGTGCAGATGTCCTAGATGGATCCTAATATAAAGAAAACGATGTGCAATGTCATCATGATTCCTTCCAACCATTCAGGCTGTAAGGAATCGAAAAGGCGGCCAGACATATAGGAGGTCTCCGAACCTGCTGGTATTTGTAGGACCAGCTGATTCGTATAGGAGGTCTCTCGCCCCGAAACAGCAGAAGTCAGGGTGAAGAATGGCAGAAAATGTCGGATGTAAGATATGCAGCCCCCACATCCTTGCTGCCGATCACACACAGTTTTGGCTTCAAAGGAGAAGCTGTGGGTCAAAGTTTGCATTCCTGGTGGTCTAGAGCAAGGGTGTCCATCAGTTACTAACAGTCTAAAAGAGAGACTGCACGAGTGTCAGGGTATGCTCTCTTAATGTCTGTATCCATAATAGTCTACAGCAAGTGTGTGTGTCAATGTTTGTATCACTGGTGGTCTAGAGCAAGGTTGAGTGGGTGGATGTGTTTCTACATCTGTATCCCTGGTGGTGTAGAGCAAGGTTGAGTGGGTGGATGTGTTTCTACATCTGTACCCCTGGTGGCATAGAGCAAGGTTGGGTGGGTCGGTGTGTCTCTTCATCTGTACCCCTGGTGGTCTTGAGCAAGGTTGGGTGGGTCAGTGCGTTTCCACAATTTTATCTCTGGTGGTGTAAAACAGATTTTACAACCTCCTACCTCTCTGCCCTGGACCAGCCACGCGCTCCTCTAGACCAGCAGGGATACCGTTATGGACACCCCATCTTTGCCTTAGACCACCTGGTTTTGGGTTGGTGGGGGTAAAGCCCATCTTCTAACCTCACACACCAAAATGATATCAGTCATGTGTTAATTACCTAGCTGCACCAGAGAATGCATCGGCCCCACTCCTCCCAGGATGCCCGGCAGCTGGTTCTTCTTGATGTCCGTCAACCATTCATTGATGGCATAAGAGAACAGCTTGTCCACGCCTAATAACCTGGAGAAGAAAAAAGCGGGCGGAGTCTCACTCAAGAGGAAGAACATGGGGGTCACTGACCTCATCCTAAATACATCTACCGGAGGCAGCAGGACCAGCACCAGGACCAAGGACGGGCAGGAGAGCCGCGGTTGGTCCGGGCATTGTGGTCTCTACTAGGATTAAGAATGCCGGACATATGAAACCAGCCTAACAGAGAAGCCGACATGTCTCCTGTCCACATACACAACTAAGTGGTAGAAGCCCCCTTGTCAGAGAAGCAGACACAGGGGAATCAATATCTGACCCCTGATCCCTCCATTTCTACTCTTGACCAGCAGTAAAATAATGTTTGTATTTCTTATGGACAGGGATCAAAAAGGGGGGTCCACTATTAAGAAAAAAGTCTCTCTTCCACCAGAAACAGATTACGGGCTGAAAAAGAACACAGGGGTGGCTCGGAGTCTAATCTAAGGCAGAGAGACCCCTTACTGACAAGGGAACGGTAACAACCACTGGTCAACTAATTCTCAGATTTCCAGGAGGGACAAACAGAGGAGCAATACAATTTAGTGTGGTGTATAGCATAGGGAGACAGTCAAAATTTTCTGTGCCCATCGTCCCTTTACTGGCGGTGATGATGACCACTTAGGCCTCTTTCACACTTCAGTCGTGCGACGTCAGTCAAAATCCGTCAAAATGTTAAAAAAACGGATCCGCCATTTTTTTTTCGCGGATCCGTTTTTTTCCCATAGACTTGCATTAGTGACGGATTTTGACGGATGGTCGTCCGTTAGGTCCGTTTTTTGACGGATCCGCCAAAAAATTGGCGTCCGTCATTTCAAAAAAACGTCCAATGCAACGTGTTTTTTGACCGCTAAAATGGCGGACAACGGCGGATCCGCTGCATCCGCCATTTTGTACAATGGTTGCCTCTGGCGAAAACCATAGTAAAATGCAGAAACCAGTGTCTCTCTCTCTCTCTCTCTCTCCGGACTTACGTTTCCGGAACGAAATTTTCCTCATTTCCGGGTGAAATCTTCTTGGCGGATCCGTCAGATAACTGTCCATTTTTACATCCGTTTTTTTCCTTTTCTGACGGATCCGCCATTTTCACGGATGGGCGGACGTCACACAACGGAAGTGTGAAAGAAGCCTTACCCGTGCCGGTAGCAGAGTCTCTTCAGTTTTAACTCAGAGTTGTTCAGCTGGGCCAGTCCGATTAGTATTCCAGTTAATGTCCCCTAAAAATACACAGACATAATGGTATTGATTCCCATAATATCATCATCGCCGCACCAGCCAGGCTCTGTCCATATATCCGTCATAGCTTCTGACAGATTGGCTCCGGAACAGGTGCTAAATGTAGACGCCCCCAATAATATGGGTCGTCTTGTCTTGTTAGATGGGTAAAATTTAAAAATGCTAGTAAAAACAATCAACTTTGCAATTTATCAATAAGGTAACTGGACTGCTGAAAGGATATCACCAGAACTGGTATACCCAATATCGGATGATCAATCGCAAGGTAACTACTAACTATATGTGGGATAGAAGTGGAGGAAAAATAGCCGTATTAGAAAATTTTGTTCCACAACGGGGTGAAAAACAGCAACATAAAAGTAACAAAGCATAACAGAGCGGGGGAAGAGACCCCCACGTATATAGCTGTGTTAAGCACGGCTTCGTCAGGGGAAGTGGGACTATGTGGGGCCCATTACACTACATGGAGGACTATGTGGGGCCCATTACACTACATGGAGGACTATGTGGGGCCCATTACACTGTATGTAGGAAATACAAACCAGAAAAAACAGCCTTACCAACACCAAGTCAGTTCACATATTCACAATCAAGATGCAGCAGACCCCCTCTATAAAAGGCAGGGGCAGCACAGGTGTAAAAAACTGATTGCAGCAGCCGCTCACAAACCTACTGATTCATAGAGAGGGTGTCTGCCACGTAAAAAATGCACACAAATGAGGCTTGCATAGGACGCAAGTCACACATATGTGTGATGCACAGTGTTTGGCTTACAGCCTATTAATGACACATAATATTAGATCAGGCGGGCTGTCCAGTACTATATGACTGTCACTGCACCCGACAAGGTAAGATGCCCAGGTTCACCCAGCTCTTTGTATAGACTCTATAGTGCTCTAATGTACGAGTTGTTTCTAAACTAAACGATCAATATTCAGATTAAATTGCCGTGTTTGCACTAAATAAATAAGTGGATTTTGGGTTGCAGTTTGGGCACTAGGTCTTTAAAAGGTTCGCCATCAGTAGTAAATAACAATATATAATATATGTATTGTACTATACACACACTTTCTTGGCTGTAACATCTCGCCTTGATGGTTTTTTGGTATATTACTTTGTGATGCTGGGACTAGCTGTACAATCATGGGACCCTTCTGATTAAACATCTGACCAATCAATGGAGCAAATTATTTGATTCAATTGAACTATATGAAGTAATAGGGCTGGGGTACGTTGTATATTTTTAAATGTTTGCCCACTTTTTGCCAATAAAGATTAATTATATTTTTAAGAACTCTCAGGTGTGCTCATCATTATGTAGTTCATTCCTGGCAATCTACAAGATGTAGCACTCGAGTAGAAAATTGAACAGCATATGTAATTGTAGTGATCTCTATTCATATTTATACTCGCTTCCTGCGCTCCTGATACACAATAAGTTAAACCATTTGTTCCAACTTTTGGCTTTTTGGAGCATCTTATATAATAACGTACACGGCTTATACAGCAAAAAGTACCTGGTCCATCGAGACATGCTTCCCGTGATAATCCAGTCTTATAGGAACCTCAGAGGTGAATCTGAACTCCCTGGATAACAAAAATAAATGTTAGATGCGCAGAGACGAAAACTGAAAGTCAAAAGACCGACAGTCAGACGTCACACACCGAAAAAAACACGGGCTGGTCATCGAACGAGGAGACGTCACTGATGGACTCATCTCCAAATTCTGTACAAGTCACATCACCATTTCTGACCGGCTGATTCTGTCCAATAAATGAAATTACTGGGATTCGTTCTTGGAGGTTCAGATGCTTTGGCAAAGTGCAGGTGACGTCAGAGCCTGGGGGTCTTTTAACTGCAAGAAAAAAGTGCACAAAGTCAAAAGAGTAAAAAATCTACAATGCTGTCTCCTATGTACAAGAACGTAACTTCTATAATACTGCCCTGATGAACAATAACATAACTACTACAATACTGACCCTATGTACAAGAATATAATTACTACAATACTGCCCCTATGTACAAGACTATATTATAATACTGCCCCTATGTACAAGAATATAACTACTATAATACTGCCCCTATGTACAAGAATATAACTACTATAATACTGCCCCATGTACAAGAATACAACTACTATAATACTGCCCCCATGTACAAGAATATAACTACTATAAAACTGCCCCCATGTACAAGAATATAACTACTATAATACTGCCCCCTATGTACAAGAATATAACTACTATAATACTGCCCTTATGTACAAGAATATAACTACTATAATACTGACCCCTATGTACAAGAATATAACTACTATAATACTGCCCCTATGTACAAGAATATAACTACTATAATACTACCCTTATGTACAAGAATATAACTACTATAATGCTGCCTCCTATGTACAAGAATATAACTACTATAATGCTGCCTCCTATGTACAAGAATATAACTACTATAATGCTGCCCCTATGTACAAGAATATAACTACTATAATACTGCCTCCCTATGTACAAGAATATAACTTCTATAATACTGCCCTTATGTACGAGAATATAACTACTATAATACTGCTCCTATGTACAAGAATATAACTACTATAATACTGCCCCCTATGTACAAGAATATAACTTCTATAATACTGCCCTTATGTACAAGAATATAACTACTATAATACTGCCCCCTATGTACAAGAATATAACTTCTATAATACTGCCCTTATGTACAAGAATATAACTACTATAATACTGCCCTCTATGAACAAGAATATAACTACTATAATACTGCCCCCTATGTACAAGAATATAACTTCTATAATACTGCCCTTATGTACAAGAATATAACTACTATAATACTGCCCCCTATGTACAAGAATATAACTACCATAATACTGCTCCTATGTACAAGAATATAACTACTAAAATACTGGCCCTATGTACAAGAATATAACTACTATAATATGAACCCTATGTACAGGAATAAAACAGAACGTACCTTCTGGATCTGGAGTCACCAATATTTCCACTTCAGCAGAAAGACTTGTGAAGAAATCTTTCAAGAAAAACAAGGCATCCTAAAAAAAACCCAAACACACAAAAAAATTAAAAATGAGAAGAGGTAGGTAAAGAACCACCAGCTGTTCTATACACAGTGTAAGCATTTTCCTGGTAAAGTCGTTCTCTGACAATCTTGTCATAATCTTATTTGAGAATAATTACAGAAGACATTTCCTAAATAACGACTTATGCTCCCAGGAGCTTCATTGCTTACACACTATTAATACACAGGAAATGGCCAGAACCAGTCCATCCAGGGCACAAAGAACTGGAGGTGACATAGGGGTGAATATATGATAATTGAGAAAACTGCATGGAAATATTGGAGCATTTATTTCTAATAAGCCGAAAATGTAATTATAAAAGCAGAAGTTGCTTATAATACATAATCCACATAAAACAAAGACTAAGGAGTCATTGAGCACATACATTTCATTACTTATCCTGTATTATACTCCAGAGCTGCACTCACTATTCTGCTGGTGCAGTCACTGTGTACATACATTACATTACTGATCCTGAGTTACATTCTGTATTATACCCCAGAGCTGCACTCACTATTCTGCTGGTGCAGTCACTGTGTACATACATTACTGATCCTGAGTTACATCCTGTATTATACTCCAGAGCTGCACTCACTATTCTGCTGGTGCAGTCACTGTGTACATACATTACATTACTGATCCTGAGTTACATCCTGTATTATACTCCAGAGCTGCACTCACTATTCTGCTGGTGTAGTCACTGTGTACATACATTACATTACTGATCCTGAGTTACATCCTGTATTATACTCCAGAGCTGCATTCGCTATTCTGCTGGTGCAGTCAACGTGTACATACATTACATTACTGATCCTGAGTTACATCCTGTATTATACTCCAGAGCTGCACTCACTATTCTGCTGGTGCAGTCACTGTGCACATATATTACATTTCTGATCCTGTACTGATCCCGAGTTAAATCCTGTATTATACCCAGAGCTGCACTTACTATTCTGCTGATGCAGTCACTGTGTACATATATTACATTACTGATCCTGAGTTACCTCCTGTATAATACTCCAGAGCTGCACTCACTATTCTGCTGGTACAGTCACTGTGTACATACATTACTGATCCTGTACTGATCCCGAGTTACATCCTGCATTATACTCCAGAGCTGCACTCACTATTGTGCTGGTACAGTCACTGTGTACATACATTACTGATCCTGTACTGATCCCGAGTTACATCCTGTATTATACTCCAGAGCTGCACTCACTATTCTGCTGGTGCAGTCACTGTGTACATATATTACATTACTGATCCTGAGTTACCTCCTGTATAATACTCCAGAGCTGAACTCACTATTCTGCTGGTACAGTCACTGTGTACATACTTTACTGATCCTGTACTGATCCAGAGTTACATCCTGTATTATACTCCAGAGCTGCAATCACTATTGTGCTGGTACAGTCACTGTGTACATACATTACTGATCCTGTACTGATCCCGAGTTACATCCTGTAATATACTCCAGAGCTGCACTCACTATTGTGCTGGTACAGTCACTGTGTACATACATTACTGATCCTGTACTGATCCCGAGTTACATCATGTATTATACTCTAGAGCTGCACTCACTATTCTGCTGATGCAGTCACTGTGTACATATATTACATTACTGATCCTGAGTTACCTCCTGTATAATACTCCAGAGCTGCACTCACTATTCTGCTGGTACAGTCATTGTGTACATACATTACTGATCCTGTACTGATCCAGAGTTACATCCTGTATTATACTCCAGAGCTGCACTCACTATTGTGCTGGTACAGTCACTGTGTACATACATTACTGATCCTGTACTGGTCCTGAGTTACCTCCTGTATTATACCCCAGAGCTGCACTCACTATTCCGCTGGTGCAGTCACTGTGTACATGCATTACATTACTGATCCTGAGTTACATCCTGTATTATACCCCAGAGCTGCACTCACTATTCTGCTGGTGCAGTCACTGTGTACATACATTACTGATCCTGAGTTACATCCTGTATTATACCCCAGAGCTGCACTCACTATTCTGCGGATGCAGTCACTGTGTACATATATTACATTACTGATCCTGAGTTACCTCCTGTATAATACTCCAGAGCTGCACTCACTATTGTGCTGGTACAGTCACTGTGTACATACATACATTACTGATCCTGTACTGGTCCTGAGTTACCTCCTGTATTATACCCTAGAGCTGCACTCACTATTCCGCTGGTGCAGTCACTGTGTACATGCATTACATTACTGATCCTGAGTTACATCCTGTATTATACCCCACAGCTGCACTCACTATTCTGCTGGTGGAGTCACTGTGTACTTACATTACTGATCCTGTATGGTCCTGAGTTACATCCTGTATTATACTCCAGAGCTGCACTCACTATTCTGCTGGTGCAGTCACTGTGTACATACATTACTGATCCTGAGTTACATCCTGTATTATACCCCAGAGCTGCAGTCACTATTCTGCTGATGCAGTCACTGTGTACATACATTACATTACTGATCCTGTACTGGTCCTGAGTTACATCCTGTATTATACCCCAAAGCTGCACTCACTATTCTGCTGGTGCAGTCACTGTGTACATACATTACATTATTGATCCTGAGTTACATCCTGTATTATACTCCAGATCTGCACTCACTATTCTGCTGGTGCAGTCACTGTGTACATGCATTACATTACTGATCCTGAGTTACATCCTGTATTATACTCCAGAGCTGCACTCACTATTCTGCTGGTGCAGTCACTGTGTACATACATTACATTACTGATCCTGTACTGGTCCTGAGTTACATCCTATATTATACTCCAGAGCTGCACTCACTATTCTGCTGGTGCAGTCACTGTGTACATACATTACATTACTGATCCTGAGTTACATCCTGTATTATACTCCAGAGCTGTGCTCACTATTCTGCTGGTGCAGTCACTGTGTACATACATTACTGATCCCGAGTTACATCCTGTATTCTTCTCCAGAGCTGCACTCACTATTCTGCTGGTCCAGTCACTGTGTACAAACATTACATTACTGATCCTGAGTTACATCCTGTATTATACTCCAGAGCTGCACTCACTATTCTGCTGGTGCAGTCACTGTGTACATACATTATATTACTGATCCCGAGTTACATCCTGTATTATACTCCAGAGCTGCACTCACTATTCTGCAGGTGCAGTCACTGTGTACATACATTACATTACTGATCCTGAGTTACATCCTGTATTATACTCCAGAGCTGCACTCACTATTCTGCTGGTGCAGTCACTGTGTACATACATTATATTACTGATCCCGAGTTACATCCTGTATTATACTCCAGAGCTGCACTCACTATTCTGCAGGTGCAGTCACTGTGTACATACATTACATTACTGATCCTGAGTTACATCCTGTATTATACTCCAGAGCTGCACTCACTATTCTGCTGGTGCAGTCACTGTGTACATACATTATATTACTGATCCCGAGTTACATCCTGTATTATACTCCAGAGCTGCACTCACTATTCTGCTGGTCCAGTCACTGTGTACAAACATTACATTACTGATCCTGAGTTACAGCCTGTATTATACTCCAGAGCTGCACTCACTATTCTGCTGGTGCAGTCACTGTGTACATACATTATATTACTGATCCCGAGTTACATCCTGTATTATACTCCAGAGCTGCACTCACTATTCTGCAGGTGCAGTCACTGTGTACATACATTACATTACTGATCCTGAGTTACATCCTGTATTCTTCTCCAGAGCTGCAATCACTATTCTGCTGGTGTACAGTCAGTAGTGAGCATATTGTCTCCCTGTAAGAAGTGTATCACTGCACAATGATTTATTGACCTTTTATTGTTACATTTCCAGAAGGAATAACAGAGGATCAGCACAATGCAAGTTTCCATATTTGTTACTTTTGGGGTATTTCTGAGGCCTCAGACCCCAGGAGCAGTGACCGGATCCATTACTTGTCACGGTTGCCCCCTGCTGGAAACATTAGCACACTGCACTCGTCTCCCCATTGGTGCTTTACCTGGTCGATGTTGAGGCGCAGCGGCAGAAGAGTCACTCGCAGACAACATTCCTGTGGGGAGTGGGAAGACTCGGGTCGGACATGTAAGGCTTTGACTGTCAGCTGAGGAAAGAAGGCAGAAAATTGATCCAGGGTTTTCTTATCTTGTAAGGACAATGTAATGAAGCAGATCCGCTTCTCCGAGCCTGGAGCGATTCAGTGCATAGCGAGACGGTGCAGAAGTCTGACATCAGGGGCAATCTAGGTCGTGACAGACGGACGCTGGGGAGCTGTCTATGTGGGCACCAATGGGCGGCTGTGGCGTGTGAGTGCTAGGAGCTGCCAGAGAGCGTCGTGGCATTTGTTTATGTATAATCATCATTGATGCTGTGTGGGGAGTAGTGCAGCTCGGTAGCCCTCATCAGTAAGTGCCATCACACCCATATGAATTCCTAAAAGTGGACTAATCAGATAAAGGACGGATTTAAGGCCCCTCTTATGGTCATGGGCCCCTCACACGGCGGCTGGCTGTATGTCATCTGGAGATAAACAACAAGGATATCGCCTCCACATATGGCAGAGAGAGTGTGTACCATGTCACAGATGGGGGCAGCGTATGTGGATGTCACTACTTCCTCCGTAATGATTCCCCCAGGATCAGTACTGGTCGTTCATTATCAATCATCAGTGGCTTTATCTGCAGGGTGGATGTGCTCAGTCTGTACGTCATCACCCTGCAGGCTTTGTAATCCCACCATAGACACCTGTACGACTGGTAAACTGTACAGACCCCCTGCATCAGGACAGGAGGAGGAAAGTGCGGAGACTCGGACACAGTCCATCATTGCTCCAATGCAGTGTGTGTGAGAGTGTGAGTGTGTGTGTGTCGCGCGAGTGTGTGTGTGGTTAAAGCAGATGTTGCAGCAAAGTTTGTACCCCCAACACTGTGTGTAGTGCAGCCCCTTCATCCTCAGTGGGGGGTCCAGAGGAGGGACAAATAGTGATGGCACATGACAGTCTTACCATGTTGGAGTGCGCCTTCCTTGGCATTTCCTTACTGCTGTACAGGTGGAGGAACTTATTCATCTGAGAGGAGGCTAGACGATCGCGAATCTCCAGGTCCTGGACGATGAACACCTGGCGCGACACTGGCTGTTCAGAGAGCGTGCACTCAGCTGTCTCGTCAGCCTGCGGGTAAACTTCATGCTGGAACTTAACCTGGACACAAAAAAAAGGATCATTGCTAAATAAGACAAAAAGTCCTGAGGATCCGCTCACACGGCGCCTCCTGGCTGAAGCGGAGCACAATAGATCTTTACTGCCCTGGTCCTGACCTCACACCAGGGATAGTAGATGCCAGAAGTGGCAAGGCGCCAGCCACAGGAGTGAGCACAGGTCTGGATGCCAGACGGGGGCAGCAGGAATCATTTTTGCTGAACTCTACTCTTAGGCTGTGTTTCCACCATCAGGAAACACAGCGCTTTGGACGGAGCGGAAAGTCCGCTCCGCCCAAAGCCCCGCCCCCTAGTGAACGCGCGGTGAATCCGGATGTGCTCATTGAACACATCCGGAATCACCGCAGTGCTACATAGGCCTGTGTTATTTCCCTTGCGGCGCCGCAGGGAATAGGACATGCTGCGATCTGAAAATACGGATTTTTGTGTTACTCACCGTAAAATCCTTTTCTCCGAGACGCTCATTGGGGGACACAGGACTGTGGGTGTATGCTACTGCCACTAGGAGGCTGACACTAAGTAAACATAAAAAAAGGTTAGCTCCTCCTCCGCCGTATACACCTCAGCACTGGCCACAGGCAAATCCAGTTTAGTGCAAAAAGCAGTAGGAGGCTAAAATAAATCAGAGTTAACACAGATACAGTATATCCAGAAGAAAAAACTGCTGATACAGACTAATCAGAGAATAGAGTTAACTCAAAACAAAGCCATCCGGCTATTAGGGAGGGAACTGTGTCCCCCAATGAGCGTCTCGGAGAAAAGGATTTTACGGTGAGTAACACAAAAATCCGTATTTCTCCTTCGTCTCATTGGGGACACAGGACTGTGGGACGTCCCAAAGCAGTCCCTTGGGTGGGAAACCGACTCCACAGTGTAGTTTATAATCAAGCATTGCTTATAGGTGCGCAACCGCGCCCTGAAGAATCCTTCTACCCAGACTGGCATCCGCAGAAGTCTGGGTATGGACATTATAATGCTTGGAAAAGGTATGCAGACTGGACCAGGTTGCTGCCTTACAAACCTGTTCCACCGAAGCCTGATGTCGAAGGGCCCAGGAAGCACCCACCGCTCTGGTGGAGTGAGCCTTGATCCCTGCGGGAACCACTGCGCCTCTGATGCGGTAAGCCTCCTGAATGGCTAACCGAATCCACCTAGCCAAGGTTGATTTAGAAGCAGCAAGTCCCTTCCTGCGACCTTCAGGGAGGACAAACAGCGTGTCCGTCTGACGAAAGGACGCCGTCCGAGATACATATCTCCTGAGTGCTCTCACCAGATCCAGCGTATGGAGAGCCTTCTCCACTCGGTGCGTCGGAGCTGGGCAAAATGAGGGCAAAACAATGTCCTCATTAATATGAAATGAGGACACGACCTTAGGCAAAAAAGGTGGTGTTGGTCTGAGCACCACCTTATCCTGATGGAAAAGTAAGTACGGAGCTCGACAAGACAGTGCAGCCAGCTCCGAAACCCGCCTTATGGATGTTATGGCTACCAAAAAAACCACTTTCCAGGAAAGAAATGACAGAGAAACCTCCTGCAAAGGTTCAAAAGGAGACTCTTGCAGGACTCCCAGGACTAGATTGAGATCCCAAACATCTAAGGGAGCCTTGTAGGGGGGAACTATATGGACAACCCCTTGAATAAAGGTCCTAACTTGAAAATTAGACGCGATCCTTCGCTGAAAAAGCACTGATAAGGCTGATATCTGGCGTCTAAGCGTACTTGGTGCTAGACCTGAATCTAGGCCTGCCTGGAGAAATGACAGAATGTTTGGAATTGAAAACTGAAGCGGGGAACAACCATGTTCCCTGCACCAAGTAAAAAAGACCTTCCAAGTCCCGTGGTAGATGCGAGCCGAAACAGGCTTTCGGGCGCTAGCCATCGTCGCAGCGACCCTTTTAGAGAATCCAGCCCTAGTCAGGATCCAAGATTCAACGGCCAAGCCGTCAAACACAGGACCGCTGAGTTCTGGTGGTAAACTGGGCCTTGAGAAAGAAGGTCCGCGCGCTCTGGCAGTCGCCAGGGTGCGTCGGCGAGCAAATGTACCAGCTCCGCGTACCATGGGCGACGTGGCCAATCTGGGGCGATT
Organism: Oophaga sylvatica; assembly: GCA_033576555.1. Lineage (NCBI taxonomy): Eukaryota > Metazoa > Chordata > Amphibia > Anura > Dendrobatidae > Oophaga > Oophaga sylvatica. The sequence goes on along the minus strand of JARQOD010000001.1, from coordinate 444,251,580 downwards.
AATATCGCTGGGACTCCTTCTAACCTGATCTTTCTGATCACCCTTGGGAGCAGAGCTATTGGAGGAAACAAGTACGGAAGATGAAACTGATTCCATGGTAGAACCAGGGCATCCACTGCAATTGCCTGCGGATCCCGGTACCGGGAAACAAAGTTGGGCACCTTGGCATTTATCTTGGAAGCCATCAGGTCCACATCTGGGGTTCCCCAGCGTCGGCATATCTGCTGAAAGATCTCGGGATGTAGAGACCATTCCCCTGACGCTATGCCGTGACGGCTGAGAAAATCTGCTGCCCAGTTTTCCTCGCCCGGTATGTGGACTGCTGAAATCACAGAGTGATTTTTCTCTGCCCAGGTCAGAATCTGTTTTACCTCGTGCATGGCCGCCCTGCTGCGGGTACCTCCCTGATGGTTTATGTATGCCACCGCCGTGGCATTGTCCGATTGTATTCGGACTGGGCGGCCCGCCAGATGCTGATGAAAATGCCTCAGAGCCAGCTGAACCGCTCGGATCTCTAAAATATGATCGGGAGGGTCGATTCCTGCTGAGACCAAATTCCCTGAGCTGTGTGGTGACGAAACACTGCTCCCCATCCGAGAAGGCTGGCGTCCGTTGTGACTACCAACCAAAAATTTGGAGGAAACAAACGACCCTGTCGAAGAGTGGTGTCCCTCGTCCACCACATAAGAGTCTGTCTGATCTGCAGGGACAGGCGACACCGCAGATTGAGGGAGTAAGGGCTCCCGTCCCATACTGCCAAGAGTGCATGTTGAAGGGGGCGAAGATGAAACTGGGCAAACGGAATAGCCTCGATTGCCGCCACCATCCTTCCTAGGACCCTCATGCAAAACCGGATGGTGTGAGGAATTGGTTGGCGAAGTATCCGTACCTCTTGGCAGAGAACTAAGGCCTTGTCCTGAGGAAGAATTATCAACCCCTGAGCGGTGTCGAAATTCATCCCTAAAAAGGTGATCTTCCGAGATGGCACGGGAGATGACTTCTTCATATTTACCAGCCACCCTAAACGAGCAAGGGTGTCTAACGTAATGTTGACACTTTCCTCGCAGGTCTGAAAAGACGGTCCCTTGATGAGGAGATCGTCTAAGTAAGGCAGAATGACTATCCCCCTGGAGTGCAAAATTGACACAACAGCAGCCATGACCTTTGTGAACACTCTGGGGGCTGTGGCTAGCCCGAATGGCAGGGCTGCGAACTGAAAATGAAGCTTGTCGATGGCAAACCGAAGAAACTTTTGATGAGGGGGAAAAATGGGAATATGAAGATAGGCATCCTGGATGTCTATTGATGCTAGAAATTCCCCTCTTTCCATGGCTGCAATGACCGAACGGAGAGATTCCATTCGGAAATGCCGAATTTTGACAAACCGGTTTAACCGCTTTAGATCTAGAATGGGCCTTACGGTCCCATCCTTCTTGGGTACAATGAACAGGTTGGAATAAAAACCCTGACCTCTTTCGACCTCTGGTACAGGTACAACAACCCCGCTGTGTCGAAGAGATTCGACCGCCTTGAATAAGGCACGACGTCGAGACTCCTCCTTGGGAAGGCGCGAGGGGAAAAAGCGATTTGGGGGAAGGCTGGTAAATTCTATTTTGTACCCTGTGGAGACTAACTCCCTGACCCACTCGTCGTGAGTCACTGATAGCCAAGTGGGACGAAACCAGAGTAAGCGGCCGCCTACCCTGGAAAAATTGACCGGATTTTGCCTCCAGTCATTTGTCCGAATATCTTTGGGGTTTGGACCCTCTGGATCTTGGCTGATAAGATCTCCCTCTTCCCAGAGGATTGGTCCTGTAGGTGACCTGGCGATCTTTGGCCTGATTAGGCCGACCTGAGCCGCTGGAGGTGGCTGGCATGGCCCAGCCTGGGTTACGAAAGGCTCTGAAACGAGGCTGAGGTTGTCGACGAAAAGGTTGTTTAATCCTTTGCTGAGGAAGGAAATTGCTCTTCCCTCCCGTTGCATCAGATATAAGCTGATCCAATCTCTCGCCAAATAACCGACCACTGTGATATGGTAAAGATGTAAGCGACTTCTTTGAAGTCGAATCCGCTCGCCAGGTTCTTAGCCACAAGGATCTTCTAATGGCAATTGCATTAGCAGCGGCTAATGCTGCGCAATTTGCCGCATCCATGGATGCATTAATTAAGAAGTCTCCAGCAAGAGCTATTTGATTAGAAATCTGGGTTACCTCAGACGGCACCTCTATGCCGTGAAGAGCTTTATTTAGAGACTCCGACCAGGATATCATGGCCTTGGCAACCCAAGTTGCTGCAAAAGAAGGAGAGAGAGCAGAGCCTGACGCCTCAAATACCGAACGGGCCAAACTCTCAATTAGACGATCCGTTGGCTCCTTAATAGAAGAACCGCTGGGAATAGAGAGGAGCGTTTTAGATGCCAAACGCGAAACAGGAGGATCAACCGAAGGAGATTCTGTCCACTTCTTAAGGAGCTCAGGAGCAAAAGGATATCTAGTATTGAGAGCCTTTTGTCCAGCAAAGCGCTTGTCCGGTTTCTCCCGGTGGCGCTGCACTAATTCCTCAAACTCAGGATGAGCACCAAAAACTTTATGGGCTTGCCTGGCTCGTTTAAAGGTCACCTTGTGACCAGAGGTCAAGGTGGACTCATCGTCTATCCCCAGAGTTTGATTGATAGCTTCGATCAAACTGTCAATTGTTTCTTGACTATACTGCGCCTCTAGATTAAGTGACTCCTCCATATCGGAATCCGAATATTGATCACTTGCCAAGGGAGAGGGAGAGCGGGAGACGGAACTAAAAGATGCCGAGGCTCCAGACGGCATGGGCGACACAGTGTGGGTCCGTTTCCCCTGTGTCTGCCTGGTGCGAGCGCGGCCCCTGCAGGCCTGAGGTTCCTGAGATGTAGCCAAGACAGGTGAACCACTGTCCCTGCTCCTATCGGGAGCTTGAAGGGACTCGACCGCTCTGGTCAATGACGCCACAGATTGAGCCAGGGAAAGGGCCCATTCAGGAGGGCTTGGCGCACTAGGCTCGGCTATAGGAGAGGGTTCCTGAGCCCGTTCAGAGTCACAGGCCTCGCAGACCCGAGAAGTCTGGGCATGCGGAAAAGGGGACTTACAAGCAATGCATGCGGTATAAAGTATCGTATGCGTCTTGGTTCTTTTGGACATTCTGAATCCGTCACAGTACACAATAAACTGGATGTGTCAGACAGCGGAAGGGGCGCAAAAGTGCACAACAATCAGGCTGGAGGTAGTAGCACTCACCCCAGTCCTGTATCCCAGCGTCCCTTAGTGAGTTTCTCCAGGTGGAATTGCCTGCGGCTCCAATCTTTCAAAAAAGAGCGCTTCTCTATCAAAGAGGAAGTGCTCATGTAGCCGAGCCTCAGAAGGGAGGGTCAAAAGGCGCGGCCTAGACGTCAGGGCTTCCGTCCCCCCAACTTCCGGCCGCGGCCTATCCCCGGCAAAAGCCGGGGACTAAATTTGAAGCCGCGGCCTAGCGGTCACCGAAGCCGCGATCTAAATTTCCGGCGGAGGCGGCCCCAAAGTCGGAGGGCGGGTCCGCCGGAAGGAGACGCCGCCGGGGGCGGAGCCCACCTCCGCGACCGCGCCCCCTCAAGCTGACGCCGGCATAACACTCTGGCCACGGCCCAGTCCCCGGAAAAAGCCGGGGACTAGATTTGAAGCCGCGGCCTAGCGCCATTAGAAGCCGCGGTCTAAATTTTCTCCCCCCGGCGGCGGACACCCCAAAGTCGGAGAGCGGCCCTGCTGAAGATGCCGCTCCCGACTTAAGGTGTCCATGGGCACGCCGGGACCACTCGCTGCCCGTGGCTCTTGCTTCAACTCCCCGACTTGGGGGGAGGCTGTCTGGAGAGGGTACTGCTGCAGAGAGGAGAGGGACGCCGCCGGAAGCGGGCCCATACTCACGACCCCGCTACCATATTTCTTCAGCCCGCGGCCTAGTCCAGGAAGCCGGGAACTAAATCTTTTACCCGCTACCATATTTCTTCAGCCCATCTCCGGAGCGCTGCTGTATCTTTAGCCATTTTGGATTTGAAGGTGAGATTCTTCTTCCAATCTTTCACATGCAGCGCATTAAAAAGGGGGACTCTCCGTGAAAAGCAAAAAGACGGTGAAGGAACCCTAACTCCATCACCCCTTCAGGGGATGAGGAGAGGGACCGTCCGCCACCTTGCAGCACCGCAGTCTAGCATTGGTGGTGCAGTGGGGGCCGCACGGACTAACTCCCGCCTCTGTACAGCCTAGGTTTCAATACCTTAGGGTGGTCAGGGCTGAGTCCGGCATTTATGTCCCACGTTGCGGGAGAGGATACGATAGAGGCTTTACTCCACGTGCTCGCCCGTTGATGGTTTGGGGAGATCGGACCCTTTCAATAGGATCCGTCGCCCCTATCTCATCTTCGTGGGGAAAAAAAAAATGGTCTGGAAACCGAACCAGACGTGTGCCTCCATCAGACACTAAGCAATAACTGGATTTGCCTGTGGCCAGTGCTGAGGTGTATACGGCGGAGGAGGAGCTAACCTTTTTTTATGTTTACTTAGTGTCAGCCTCCTAGTGGCAGTAGCATACACCCACAGTCCTGTGTCCCCCAATGAGACGAAGGGGAAAGACGCGCCGCATGTCCGTTATCGCAGGTCTGCCGCCTGCGTGTTTTTAAGCATAGTGGAGATGGGATTTCTTGAAATCCCCTCCACTATGCTGTAACATCTGGACGCTGCGTGTTTGACGCTGCGCCAGCGCACAGCGTCAAACACGCAGCATTTACTGAAGAAATCCGGATGGTGGAAACACACCCTTAGATTAGGAGAAACCTGAGCAGCAGTAGAGTTTACATGAAAGCAAAACTCTTCAGCTGCTGCAGTACTACAATTCCCAGCATGCAGAACGCCAAAATGAAGGGAATAGAGAACATAGAAAATGCTCGCAGATGATGGCCTGTATACACACTGCTGTACCTTGGTCAGCTGGATCTCCATCAATAAATCCTGATTTCTCCCCCGACCCCCGCGGACCACGCTGCTGCTCCTCCTGGTCGGAGTACTCGATGGCGAGCTGTGCGGACTCCTGAGCATAAAACAATCAATGCCTCCATTATGGTCTTGTGCACAAGGACTAATACGGTTAGCGATGCAGAATCAATATTTCGCTGTAAGGGGCGCCGTAGTTTCACCCTCCCCAACCAATAATTCTATTGTCTCTATGGAACTTTTTTAAAAAAACACATAACTGCACCCAAAATACTTACATGTAATGTTTTGCAGGGGAACTACAAGATGCAGCATTCCCAAAGTCTTTACCACCATACAGATGCCATACTAGGGAGACTTCTTTTACCACATATCGGACCACCGGACTGGAAAGTGTAGTGGGGCTTTACTGGTGTCAGACTTTCTCCCAGGAGAGCAGAAATAGTTCTCCTTAATCACGATGTCGTCATCGACGAGTTTCTTCACCGACGGCTCCTCGTCTTTACCCTGAAACATGGAATGATATCACATGGCTGCTGACGGAGCGGCTCAGGCTCACAGAATTTGGAAGGAAAAAAGTGAACAGGATCGTGGTGCGCATCATTCAGCTAAAAAGGACTTTGTAATTAGTGATGCCGAGAGTAACCCGGACACTGTGGCATGTGAGATGGCAGGAGCACGGAGTCCTTTCCAGCTGAATGACAGGTGCAGAATAGATCACTACATGGTGAAATATTTTGGGTGCTATTGTTTAAATCCCTTATAAATTGATGGCAGGCATACATTGTAAGGCGTGGAGTAAACTTACTGAGACTGGCGTCTTGGGCGCGTACAGGATACAGAAGTCGTCGCTTTCCAGCGGAGCATCGAGAATAGTGTCACGTATAAGACGCGGCGTCGCCGTCATGAACGTAGGACTGGATTCTTCAGACAGAGTACCACTTTCATCAGGAAACAAAAAAAGGTCGGAACAGGGCGCCTTCTGAGAATTGGATCGGCCGTCAGAGACACCTGAGAGAAAGGTACGTCACATGGTCAGAGCCCCCGTTAACAAAACATTGAAAATAAAGATTAAGCCAGTTAGGAAATAGCCTTGATTAAAGAAAGAAAATTAAAATAATCTACCGTTTTGTGTATACAGCTCCTCCGCAGAGCAATGTGTCACGTGTTAACCCCCTAAGGGATGCATTTAGCACACACATGGCAGGAGAGCGGACAGACCAGCTTCTGGTAACCCAGTAAAGCTTCAGTGCAGACATTGGAGATCAGCCATTACCGTCCCATTAGTCTCATACTAGACTCCATATTTTCTGCGTTACCGTTCAGCTGCGATCCTGCTGGTGCGGCATCTTGGTAAATATCGGTGTCTTCCATGGCGTCACTCATTAGATCTCGCAGGATCTGCTGCTCTTTCTCGGCCAGCATCGGCCCCGGGGTGACGGGTCCGGTAGATGCGTCAGTCTGCAACATAACTATAAGTTAAAGGAAACCCTTCATCTCCGAGACATCCCCCAAATCACATTGAAGCGTGTTCTTGTAGGTGCGTGGGCTTTCATTTCTAACCTTTTTGGCTTTCTTCTGAGCTCCGGGTGAAGTGTGGCGTCTGTCAGGTGGGTGCAGATCTCCGTAGCTGGCGATGTACTGGATGAGGTTCATGAGCGCGGCGCAAGAGTCAGAGCATGTCCTGATATGGATCACGTCGCTGGAGCAGTACATCTCGAAGCGAGGTCTGTTCTGCCAGAATGGAGAACATGGAGTTAGCGCAGAGCATAAAGCTCATTACCGTGGATGGTAAAGGTTCTCCCTCTGTAGGAAAGCAAAGCACCGATGTCCGGTGTAGCCTCCAGCCAAAAGGCCTGTCATCACGGCTGCCAACCCCTTAGTAGGAGGGAAAGGGCTCCCTTTATCACCCAAACAGTACCCAGGTTGTGGATGGGTTTACATAGGTCTGACAAATGCCCCACAGGTCACATACACAACAACCTACAGTGACAGCCAGCATACATGCAGAGATGGTTACCTCTTCTCCAAACATTACCGCCAGTATCGTCAGTTCTAGAAGCCCCATGTCCAGAACACGGACATAATCTGGAAAACAAAATATTGGTGTCACCGTCGAGAACGAATACTCCTCCTCACCCTTTTGTTAAAATCTCTGCTTGCTGTCAGTGAAGTCTTTTTTTCTCCCACTGTAAAAGGTCTCCACATCTCACAGTTCTGCCAGACGCCGCCTTCCTAAATGCTAAAGTGCCCCCAGATAAAAGTAAAAATATGCTCATCTGCCAGACCCACAGAGTTCCAGCAATGACAGCACTGTGTCTCGCGGCAGTCGTGACGGAATGGTGTAGCCTGCAGTCAATCACAAACTGACGATTGGCTGCAGCAGTTAATGACTGTGCCAACAACACCGGAATGGTGCCGCTCGGGGAAGGATTTTTGTTTTTATTTTCTCTGGATACTTTGGAAGGGGATGGGGATTATGTGCACTCCCGTTACAGTAAAAGAAGAAAGTCTCCGTTCACTGACTGCAAGAAAACATCATGGAAATAATACAAAAGACGGATTTTGTTAAGAACTTACCTGTAAAATCCTTTTCAGCGAAGGAAGGAAAGGAGACACACTAGTAATGACTAGTGGGTAGGCGGAGCCCAGATAGGATTGACACCTCAGATTAAAAAGAGTGTTGACCGGCCCCTCCAGCTCGGGCTCCTCCTACTCCTGCTTCTTCAGTCGTACAAAAGCTTAGGGAAGAGCAAATATCACCAGCGGAGCAACATAACCCCTTCTGAAGGACTTCAGAGAAAAAGCAAGAATACAGGTTATGCATGCATGTAGGCAAAAAACCACACAGTTCCAGGTACTACTCACTGGACCTGACCACCGCGATGAGCTGGCAATGCTGGAAAGGAGCCGAAGCGCGTCAACCTCAGTCCAGATAATCGCTATCAGAAGAGGGTCACGCCGCATCTGAAAACACATCAACACACTTCTGCCATGGGCGGGTGCTGTGTCTCCTTTCCTTCCTTCGCTGAAAAGGATTTTACAGGTAAGTTCTTACCAAAATCCGTCTTTCAGCAGCAGAATGGAAGGAAAGGAGACACACTAGTAATGACTAGTGGGACGTCCCAAAGCAGTACAAAAATTAAGGGTGGGAATATAACCAAGAAAAAACAGGCAGAATCCCAACAACCTTGGTAAATGCGCAACAGGCGCCAAATACAAGTTAACTAGAACTTTACACTACAGCCGCCTGTAGGACCCTGCGTCCTAAGGCCGCATCAGCGGAAGCACTGACGTCCACCTTATAAAACTTTGTAAACGTGTGGACGGAGCGCCAAGTCGCCGCTCGGCAGAGCTGAGCTGCTGAAGCCCCTTGATGAAAGGCCCACGATGAGGCCACATCCCTCGTGGAATGAGCACGAATCTTAATCGGGCAAGGTTCGCCTTTAAGTCGGTAAGTCTCCAAAATGGCTGACCGAATCCAACGAGCTATAGAGTCCTTGGAAGCTCGTTGACCACGTCGACGACCTGCTGGAATCACAAACAAGGAGTCTGACTTCCTAAAACCTTGAGTAACAGACAAATAGAACTTCAAGGCCCGCACTAAATCCAATGTGTGCAAAACCCGTTCCTTTGCATTCCTCGGGCCCGGGCAAAGTGAAGGCAAAACAATATCCTGGTTAACATGGAATTGCGACACTACCTTAGGTAGAAAGTCGCCCCGTGTGCGAAGCACTACTCGATCCGGGTAAAATTCCAGGAAAGGAGGCGAGCAAGAAAGAGCCGCCAACTCAGAAACCCTTCTCAAAGAAGTGACTGCGACTAAGAAGGCAACCTTCCAAGAAAGCAAAGAAAGGTTAGCAGAATCCATTGGCTCAAAAGGCCCATGCTGAAGAGCCTCCAGGACAAGGTTGAGCCGCCAAGGAGACACAGGTGCCTTCTGCGGCGGAAACTGACGGGTTACCCCGCGAAAAAAGGAGCGCACGTCCCTACGCGAAGCGATAACTTTCCGGAACAACAGAGACAGGGCAGAAACCTGACCCCTCAGGGTGCTAACTGCCAAACCCTTGTCCAGCCCGTACTGTAGAAAAGCCAACAGATTGGGAATGGAAAAGTCTAAGTTACTTACCGTTAACGGTATTTTTCGAAGTCCATGACAGCACTACAGAGAGAGAGAGGGGATCCGCCCCTTAGGAACAGGAAACCTACAGATATAAAAGGGCGGCACCTCTCCCACACATCAGTTGGATTACAGAGCATAAGAGGACATCAAGGTTAAATGGTATACAGCAAAAAAATTTTATGCATCACACAGTAACATTAATCAATTGTTTATTACATGTGGACTACATAAGCGGAAGAAGTGCACATAGAACCTGGGTGGGAATGTAAGGGTGCTGTCATGGACTTCGAAAAATACCGTTAACGGTAAGTAACTTAGACTTTATTCGAACGTCCATGACAGCACTACAGAGAGAATTACAGAGAGTAATAACTATTTAGGGAGGGACTACTGCCTGCAGCACCCTTAGTCCGAAAGAAAGGTCTGAGGAAGCACCCAAATCTAATCTATAATGAGTGTAAAACGTGTGTGGAGAAGACCACGTAGCTGCCTTACATATCTGGTCAATCGAGACTTCTGCCCTTTCTGCCCATGAAGTCGACACAGCTCGAGTGGAATGCGCCCTTAGCCTCTCAGGTGGCTGCTTGCCCCTCGAGGTGTATGCCAGAGAAATTGCTTCCCTAATCCATCTGGCCAATGAGCTCTTTGTTAATCTACGGCCTTTGTTAATTCCTTGAAAAGAGACAAACAATGCATTGTCCCTTTTCCAGGGATCAGTGACTGCCAAATATTGCAGCAGACATCTTCTAACATCTAAAGTATGGAGTTTCATCTCTTTTTGATTAGATGGATTAGGGATGAACGAAGGGAGAATAATTTCCTGTGTTCTGTGGAAAGCGGAAGACACCTTAGGTAGGTATGCCGGATCTGGTCTAAGTATTAGCCTGTCATTCAGGACCTGAGTGTAAGGAGATAGTCTAGATAGTGCCTGGATGTCACTTACCCTCCTAGCCGAGGTTAATGCTACCAGGAAAGCGGTCTTAAGGGAAAGAATTTTTATTGATGCTGCTGATATAGGTTCAAAAGGGGGCTCTGTTAAAGCAGTGAGAACAAGATTTAAGTCCCATGGCATGATTCTCACCTTCACTATGGGTCTCGACCTACCCGCAGCTTTAATGAATCTACTGACCCAGTAATTATTTGCGATGTTGCAACTAAAGAGTGCCCCAAAGCTGAAACTTGCACCTTAAGGGTGCTTGTGGAGAGACCTAAGTCCAGACCCTTTTGTAGGAATTCTAGAATCTGGGTTATCGGTGTTGGGTCCCCTGCTACAACCGCCGAGCTCTGAAGAAATTTCTTCCAAATCCTAGCGTAGATCCTAGTTGTAACCTCTTTTCTGCTTTTAAGGAGAGTATTAATTACATTAGCAGAAAACCCCTTATCTCTCAGCAGCGACCGTTCAAAATCCACGCCGTCAGGTGGAGGCCCGCTACTCGAGGATGGTAGACTGGACCTTGGGAGAGCAGATCGAGAATGTCCGGCAGGACCACGGGTCGGCTATCGACATGTTTCTGAGACATGAAAACCATGCCCTCCTGGGCCAAAAAGGAGCGATTAATATTATCCTTGCCCTGTCCTTCCTGACCTTCCTCAATACTAGGGGAAGTAAGGACAGGGGAGGAAATGCATAGGCTAGATTGAAATCCCACTGTAATAGAAGAGCGTCCACTGCCAGAGGGCGTTCTTTGGGATTCAGAGAGCAGAACTGTCTCACTTTCCTGTTGCTTTTGGTAGCAAAGAGATCTACTTCCGGTAGACCCCATTTCCGCACAATTAGGTCGAAGATGGAAGTCTTTAATGACCACTCTCCTTGGCTCAGGAGATTGCGGCTTAAGAAGTCCGCCTTGGTATTTTCTTCTCCCCTTATATGTAGAGCCGTTAGAGAAAGAAAGTGTCGTTCTGCTATCTGAAGTAGGCGCCTCGCCACTTCCATGAGAGGACCGGAACGAGTACCACCCTGGTGGTTGATGTATGCGACTGTGACCCGATTGTCGAGAGCACTCGAACGTGGTGACCCTGTAGATAGACAAGGAGTTTTTTAATCGCTAGCTCTACCGCTGCTAATTCCTTCATATTAGAAGACATTTGAATTTGATCCTGCTCCCATGAGCCCTGAACCATAACGTCCCCCATATGAGCCCCCCACCCAGAGGGGCTAGCATCTGTTGTGACTATTCGGGATATGTCATATTCCCAGGGAACCCCCTTAGACAGGTTTGTCTCATTCTTCCACCAATCCAGGGATCTTATAGCAGCCTGGGACAAGGATAGCTGGCCTTCCAGGTAACCACCTAGCAAATTTTGATACAGCAAGACCTCAGCTTGCAGTGTCCTTGTGTGAAACTGGGCCCACCGAACCGCGGGAATGCAGGACGAGAGGGAGCCCAAAAGAGACATGGCCTTCCTAAGCGACATGGAGGGGTTACTGGAAGCGTTTAGGACCTGGTACCGTAAGCGAATTAACTTGTCTGACGGTAAACTACAGTTCTGATTTTGTGAATCCAGAATTAGCCCTAGAAATTGCTGAACCCTCATCGGATTCAAACGAGACTTTTTGGTATTTATTAGCCATCCCAGCCGCTCTAAGGTAGAAATCGCTCTTTTCAGTTGCTCTAGGCAATGCTCTGCCGTCTTTCCTATGATAAGAAAGTCGTCAAGGTAGGGGACTATGAGCATATTTGATTCACGTAAGTGGGCCATGACCTCCGACATAACCTTAGTGAACACTCGTGGGGCAACCGCCAAGCCAAAGGGAAGGGCGCTAAATTGAAAATGTCGCAGTGATTCCCCCATCTAGATTGCTACTCTGAGGAAACGCTGATGCTCCATATGGATCGGTATGTGGTAATAAGCGTCTTTCAGATCTAACACCACCATAAAGCAATTTTCAAACAGAAGCTTTATTGCTGAGCTGACCGTTTCCATTTTAAATGGGTGAATAATCAGGAACTTATTGAGGGCTTTCAAATTAATAGTTGTTCTAAAAGACCCATCCAATTTATGGATCAAAAACAGAGGGGAGTAAAACCCCTTACCCCGCTCTGCTTCTGGCACCTCCACTAAGACATTCTTAGCGCAAAGCTCCTGAACCTCCAACTCTAGAGCGGACTGCTCCGATGGCGATGACCTGAGTGGGGTAATTTTAAAGTTATCCCAAGGTACCGAGGAGAATTCTAACCGCAGCCCTGTAGTTATGATGTTAAGGATCCAGCTACTGTTTGAGATTTCCGACCAGGCCGGGTAAAAGGCCTTCAATCTGCCTCCTACCGGCATTGCTAGTCATTGCGAGGTTTTTTTTGTTTCCCTAGGTGGACCTCTAAACATAAACCCTGTACCTCTTCGCCTTTTTTCATCCCATTTGGCTCGTTCCCTGGACGACCTTCGGTAGCTGAACCTCCTTCTGCTGAAAGGTCTTTTATAGGAAGGGGTTGATAGACTGGGAAACTTTTTCTTGTCGTCCCCTGCCTTTTCTAAAAGTTCGTCCAGGACCGGGCCAAAAAGATATTCGCCGTCACACGGAATGGAGCAGAGGCGAGATCTGGCTTGAATATCGCCCGGCCAACATTTCAGCCATAATGCCCTTCGTGCTGCATTAGACAGCCCTGCCGCTCTGGCAGCCATTCTTACTGAGTCCGCTGAGGAATCAGCCAGGAAAGCCGCCGCATTCTGAATTATTGGCAAGGTCTTCCGAATTGTCCCCCTGGAGGTTCCATCTGTTAACTGGGATGCTAGTTGGTCTAGCCAGACCATCAATGACCTGGCTGCGCAAGTGGCTGCAACCGCCGGCCTCAGGGCACCTGCCGACATCTCCCATGTGCCTTTCAAGAAGGAGTCTGCCTTCTTGTCTAGTGGATCTTTCAAAGACCCCATATCATCAAATGGGATGGAGGATTTTTTAGAAGCCTTCGCCACTGCTGCATCCAGCTTCGGGGCCTTATCCCATCTACCCGTCAGGGGATCTTCAAAGGGATATCTCCGTTTAAACGCTTGGGGTAAGGAGCCTCTTTTTTCAGGCTTCTTCCACTCTCTGTCTATAAGGCCTTGGATGCTACTGTTTAGTGGAAAGGATCTCCGTTTTTTGGATCTAGACCACCAAACATCAGATCCTGTACTGAGAGCTCTGGTTTCGCCTCTTCTACCCCCATGGTGGACCTAACTGATTTGACAAATTTGTCCATCTGGTCCAAGGGAAAACAAAAACGGGTAGCGTCTTCCGTAGAAGACGAGGAGGAAGCCGAAGAGGAAGGCGAGGAGGGTCCTGACACAACTTCACCCTATCATGGGCGGCAGGTGACTCTGAATCAGATAAAACTGGTACATTTCTACGCCTGGAAAATTCTCCGTGTCTTGAGGACGCTTTCAACTCTGCTCTTATTATCTCCTTCAGGCTTTCGGTGAAATCTGGAGTCTCCTCCGCTATCTAAAAAGGGAAGGGGCATAGGGGGGGTTTACTATGTCATCCCATGCCCCTGCCCTTCCCCTTAAAAATGCCCTACCGTCTGTTGCATGCACGGCTGGCACAACCTCTTAGGGCAAGCGTCAGGCAGAGGGCAAGCGCAAAAGGCACATTCCCTGTGCTTGCTTTTCACCGAACACTTCTTCCCCTAGTAACAGACACAAAATGGGGAAAAACTGTATTACTGGGTATTCTAATCTGACGATCTCTTACCCAGATTGTACAGCAGTAGGTACCGGATCACGGGGAGGGGGCTTTTTCCCAGCTGCGGAACTTCTGCGGCTGGTGCTCCTGGCCATTGAAGAGGAGCGCTCTGTCTGCTGCTGCTGGCTCTCCTGTTGCACCGAGGGAGCCTCTGCAGTGTCCATCGTAAAAAAATGGGGCAGAAGCGCTTTACCTCTTTCCTAGGCTCCTTATATCCTCCCCCGGATATCCGGATCAGCAGGTCTGGCCAGGGGTCCACCCCCTCCTACTCCCCGCCCCACAGCCCCCCCCGCACCTCCCCGCCGTCCCCACAGCAGGCGCCGTCTGATGATGCAGCCGCCAAAATTTTCAAAAACGCCGGCCGGCGTCTCACTTCCGGTGGTGGAGACTCCGCCCCCTTTTTTCCCCCGCTCGCACGGACCCCACCATACCGATGGAGGTAAGTATAATCCCCCGCTGCATCGCCCATCCGAGCGGAGATCTCCCCAACCCCAGCCGCGCTGCTGCAACAGCGGCGCACGACTGAATTTCAAAAAACCCCCGCCGCGCTGTCCATAACAGTGACACGCGGCGGGAAATTCAAAAAACCCCCGCCGCGCCGTTCACAGCAGTGACGCGGCGGGAAATTCAAATTTTAAAATAAAAATTTAAAAAAAAAAAAAAAAATCACGGCTGCACCCCTTAAGAGGCCCCCACCATGACAGGACCACAGGAGAGGACAGGGAGAAGGCATCGGGACCAGGGAGAGGGGGGGAATACTTACCTACCGGCGCTGGCTGGGAGACAGAGTTCCTCTGGATACTGCTCCACCTGCTCCGCACACTGCCGTGGAATCCTACCCGGACCCACCGTGGCGCTTCCAGGGGCTCCGCACCGGCCGAGGTAGGAGATCCCCCCCCGCTACCTGGGTCGACCGGCCGGCCTGGGTCCTCCTGAAGATCTTCATCTGTAGGAAACCCGTCCTTTAGGAACAGGAAACCAACTGATGTGTGGGAGAGGTGCCGCCCTTTTATATCTGTAGGTTTCCTGTTCCTAAGGGGCGGATCCCCTCTCTCTCTCTGTAGTGCTGTCATGGACGTTCGAATAAAAATCCTCGGGTTCCTTGAAGAACCCAAACACCACGAGAAGAAGGCTTCCCAGGTCTTGTGGTAAATTCTAGTAGTAGCCGGACCTCTGGCAGCTCGCAGAGTGGCAATGACTTCGGCTGAAAAACCTCTACGGGTCAGTATTTCGGTCTCAAGAGCCACGCCGTCAAACGCAGAGACTTCAAGTCCGGATGACGGACAGGACCCTGGGTTAACAGGTCTGGGCGAAGAGGAAGTGGAAATGGCGGTGCTGCCAAAAGCGACACCAGTGTCAAGAACCACGTCCTCCTTGGCCAATCTGGGGCTATCAACATAGCCGGGATTCTCTCCAGTCTGATCCGACGCAGCACCAGAGGAAGTAAGGATATCGGCGGAAACACATAGATTAGCTTGAATCGGTCCCACGGGGCCACCAGAGCATCCACCGCCACAGCCTTCGGGTCCTTGTACCTGGACATGAAGGTCGGCAACTTGGCATTGGACCTGGATGCCATCAAATCCACTTGGGGAACTCCCAAAGGGAGCACAGCAGTGCAAAGATCTCCGGATGAAGACTCCATTCTCCGGGATCCATCTTCTCTCGACTGAGGAAGTCCGCCGTGGTATTCTGAACTCCTGGAATGTGAATCGCAGAGATGGCTGGTACTCTGTCCTCGGCCCAATTCAGGATCCGAGACACTTCCACCATGAGCCTGGAACTCCTCGTCCCGCCTTGGTGGTTGATATACGCGACCGCCGTTGCGTTGTCTGTCTGCACTCGGACTGGTAGACCGCTCAAAGGGGACCGTCCAGTGTCGGAGGCAAAGGAAAATTGCCCTCAATTCCAAGATGTTGATCGGTAGAACAGACTCTTCCGATGACCATACTCCCTGAACCCAGAGATCGTTCCAGACACCCCCCCAGCCCGTCAGGCTGGCATCGGTGGTTATGACCGACCACCTCGGAGGAAGGAAAGACTTCCCCAGTGATAACGTTCCTGGACGTGACCACCAACTTAGGGACTCTCGCACCCTGCGAGAGATGAGGATACTGCGATCCAGTGCAATCTGCGATCGATCCCAATGACTCAGAATGAGCCTTTGGAGGGCTCTGGAATGAAACTGGGCAAACGGAAGCGCTTCCATGGAAGCCACCATCAGACCTAAAAGGCGCATACACTTCCGAAGGGACATTGCTGTCGAAGACTTCATAGTCTGTACATGTCGAAGGCGACATGCCCGCTTGTCTGGAGGTAGGGACACCACTGCCCGTACCGTGTCGAAATGCATCCCCAAAAACAGGATTGACTGCGACGGTTCCAGAGACGACTTCTCCCAATTGACCAGCCACCCGAAGTCCTCCAGGAGCTGAAGGGATAGATTGCGAGCCGTCACCGCCTCCTCCTTTGAGGACGCCACAATCAAAAGGTCGTCCAGATAGGGAATAATTGTGACTCCCTGTCTTCGAAGAATTGCCATGAGAGGCGCTAGAATTTTTGTAAAAACTCTGGGCGCTGAAGCCAAGCCGAATGGCAGGGCCACAAATTGGTAATGGTCCTGACCTATGGCAAAACGAAGGAAGCGCTGGTGAGCCCTTCCAACGGGAACATGCAAATAAGCGTCGCGAATGTCGATTGACACCAGAAAGTCGTTCTGCGACAGGGTTGCCACAACGGAGCGAAGTGACTCCATGCGGAATTTTTGGGTGTGGACATGCTGATTCAATCTTTTGAGATCCAGAATAGGACGAAATTTGTCCTCTTTTTTGGGGACCACAAAGAGATTTGAATAAAAAACCTTTTCCCCGGTCCTCTGTCGGAACCGGTATTACTACACCCTTCTGCAGAAGGAATTCCACCTCTCGCAGCAGAGCGGCAAATAGCTCGGGCTCTGATGGAATGCGAGACTGGCAAAAACTGTCCGGGGGTCGAGAAGAAAACTCTATGAAATAGCCTGCCGACACAACTTGCGTTACCCAGGAATCCGGAACGCGGGAAATCCAATTCGCCTTGAATTGGAGCAGGCGACCCCCCACTCGAGAGCCCTCGAGTGAGGACCTGGCGTCAGTCTGCCTTGGCGGGCTTCTTGTCAGTTTCCCGCTTGTCTTGACGGAAACTTTGTTTCCAAGGGGTGCGGGATTTCTGAGAAGACTTCTTTCTCGAAAAAGAGGGACGACCCGATCCCCAAGAAGACTGACCGGATCGTCCCCTAGACCGAAAATACCGCCGACCATTACCGGCACTAGGTCTGCCAGACGTAGAAGCCATAGCCCTTCGCTGTGGTAAAGCCGCTTCTTTAGCCTTTGCCTTGGCAATCAGCTCTGTGAGATCAGATCCAAATAGCTGACCACCCTTGTAGGCTAAAGACAGTAAACCCTGCTTGGAAACCGCGTCCCGGTCCACTGTCTAAGCCACAGTGCTCTTCTGACTGTGACCGCTGAGGATTGCGTCCTGGATAATAACGACGCACTATCCATACCTGCATCACAGCTATATCGGGCTGCAGTCTCCAATAAATCGAGAAGTCCATCTATCTCGGATAATGGAGATCTATTTTGCAACGCCTTCCGTAAACGGACCAACCAGCACAGGGAAGCCTTAGAAGCACACATGGATCCTAGTACTGCTCTGAATCCATGACCTGCAGCTTCATAGATGGATTTCGCCGCCATCTCCGTTTTTCTGTCCAGCGGCTCTTGCAGACTCGCTTTCCCTTTAACCGGAAGCAATGAGGATTTACTAAGCTGGGATAAAGGAACATCCACTTCAGGAGAAGGAATCCAATTATCCGTCAATTCCGTTGAACACGGATATAATGCTTCAAAGAACCGTGTCCCTTGAAAACGTTTATCTGGACACAGACGTTACTTCTCCACTACCGTATTAAGCTCTTCCAGAGCCGGTAATGTTGACCGCGACTTATGGTACTCCTGGTACATGCGGCCCGACTTACGGTAACTGTAACGCCTCCCTCATAGCTTCAATTAAAGCCTCTGTTCGGCTCACAAGAGAGAAAGAATGTCCTGCCGATCCTCCTTATCCGAATCGGATAACTCCCCTTCTGAGTTTGAAGGAGAACCCTGTCCGCATTCCATATCAGATACCTCTGATTCGCTACGCGGAAAAGATGGCACCGGCCTGCGCCGCTTCCTGTCATGAGAGGATCTAGCTGACACCCACTGACCTAAAAGATCAGACAAGCCATTAATTGACTGAGCGATGGCATCTAATTTGGTATCGCTGTAAATCGCAGCGCTTGATGCCGTCGAAGTCTGCGTATCAGATACTTGCGACTGATCCTGTAGCGGATCTGGTAGATGGTCCGCACCTTCCGGACCTGAACCGACATGTCAGCAGTAAATGGCAGGTCAAAACCCTGTTAGTAACTGGAAACAGTGTGGTTACTAAGCAGACTGAGCAAGTACGCTGAAGGGTTAAAGCTCTTAAAGAAGAGAGCTACCCCAGCTATCTCTCAGTATATAAATAACCTCCTGCGTTCTGATCCCTACCGGGTAGAACCTGCGGCGGTTATCGCTGAAAGGGTTAACCCTTCATAGGGGTTAATGCCGCCAATCCCCACAACTCCCTATATAAAATAAAAGGAGTGTGCGAGTCCCAGGTCTCTATAAGAGAACGCGGCTGCAGATAAATGCTATCTGTCACTTGGAACACAGATAGGTTCTGCGCTGTGGGGTGATGATATTCACTCACCCAGCTGGCCTCGGTGAAAGTATACCTTAAACAGGAGGAGCGGAGCATGAGGAGCCCGGAGCCTCTGTAATGGCCGCCGCGCTGAGAGAAGCCGGAAGAGAAGGACAGTGAAGCTGCAGTCTCCTCAGAGCGATTCCTGTCACAAAAAGAGCGGGAAGCGTGAAGCCACGCCCCCCTCCGGCTTCAGAAAAGAGCGCGAACTCCTCGCTCTCTGCTCTCCTCTGTCCTGCAGGTATCTGCCTGCGGACATAAAATACAGTCACCAAACATGTCATCTAATACATGTACCAGCGGCTGCCGCAGCAGCCGCTGGGAGCACACACACATTCACATAAAAATGCGGTACTCACCAGCCGAGCGCCACAGGGACCCCCAGGGGTTTGTGGTGCTGTGCCATGCTTCCCCCCCGGGCGGAACGCAGTGACCCCGATGTGCGTTTGGTCCCCCAGGAAGCAACCTCATCCCCAGGCGGCGTGAAACTGCAGGGACCACCATACAGGGTATTACAGATCGCCAAGGGAGAGGTGGGGGTCCAGCAGCGCTGAGACCCTGAGACCTCTAGACCACTTCTGATGATCCAAGTCTCTTGTCCGATAAAAATAATAAAGTTTTCTGAGGAGCTGCTTCCAGCAGCGACCTATCCTCTGGACCTCAAATTTTAGACTGGAGAAGCAGGAGTAGGAGGAGCCCGAGCTGGAGGGGCCGGTCAACACTCTTTTTAATCTGAGGTGTCAATCCTATCTGGGCTCCGCCTACCCACTAGTCATTACTAGTGTGTCTCCTTTCCTTCCATTCTGCTGCTGAAGTGGATGCACACATACATTAGTAAGGTGCAGAAACTCTAAGACCGCACGGAGTACTTAATAAGACACTTCTACGTCTCGGGACTTAAATGATTGGAAGGTCGTTATAGACGTCATCTCTCAGGCCGTCTGTGAAATTATCACTCTCACCTCGGCTTAGGTTGACTGACACAGCGTTACACCTGTCAGATAAATGTAGGGCCGCCTCGTCCAGGATAATCCTAAAAATGAGACGAAGGGGTCATCATGCTGCAGAATGCACTGAAAATCATGGTCATACAGCGGACCGCCGCAGCTGGGTCAGATAAGGGGATCCATGGACAGGACCTTACCGGAGACTAGAGGAAGATTTATCCAGAGCGACGCTGCAGGAAATACTGAAGGTCTCCACCTCAGCAGAGCCCTTATCGGTAAGTACAGAGGTCTGTATAATGATAAAAAAAATATATATAATACTATATATATATATATATATATATATATATATATATATATATATACATATATATATATATATATATATATATATATATATATATATACATATATATATATATATATATAATTAAGATAGATAGATATATCCATATACACACACATACATACAAAAATAATCATATAATAAAAGCCCGGCCATAGGGCCTTCAGGAAAACCCCAAATCAATGCTATGGGAACCTTCGATTTGTGATGATGAAGTGACATTTCATTTCTAACCTTTTCAATACCGCTGCAGCTGGGATGTTAAGCAGCCGTGACTGGGGCTCACATTGTTCGCAGGGGTTGCTCTCAGGGGCCAGCTGTATAACACAGCCGCCTCCTCAGCTCCAAGCTCTAATGCAGCTCAGTTGTGTGTAATAATTGATGAGGTTCCTTACCTGTAATCCAAAGCACAACTCCAGAGGTGAACATGGAAGGTGGTGATTGAGGTAGGAGGGCTATAGCCCAAAACGGGCTCATCCGAAATATTCAGGAATTGTAATATCTACAAAGCACATACAAACACATCATATGATCAGTATAGGACGGTTCTGCCGATACTCCGTCCCTTTAAGTGCAGTCATATTAGTCAGAAAAGATAAAGGTGACCTGCTCATGCCATGTGTGCTCCGACTGAAGAACCCGATGTTTTAGAGTCGCCCCCCGCAGTCCCACGGCCACAAGGAATTCCTGGAAATTCACAAAGAAGGATTCAGAAATACACGGTGTATAGTCTACAGCCCCTGGACATCATTCATTATTCATCTATAGATTGTGAAAAACTAACTCAGAACTTCACATATCTTCATGGCAGTCAGAGCGGTGTTATTCTGATACAGATCTCCAAATACCCAGCATAGATCCATATGTAATAATAATGCATCTACCTGCAGCCACCACTAGAGGGAGCTCACTGTATGCACATTCACCTTCATATCCCAGTATGTAGGCAGCTTCCTCTACTGGTGGATGCGGGGAGACAATGCCATCATTTAAAAGACTGCTGGTATTTCAATTAAGTCAGGCTAAATTGATTGCCAATACAACAACAAAATCTACAGAATGATATTGTTTTTAACCTACCCCCCCACACACGGCACTAGGTGTCTCCCTACTGCGCAACCTCGTGTAGTCAGTCTCCAGCAGAACAGACCCCTAAACAGAATGAAGAAATAGGAAGCAGGCCTTCATCCCCATCCTTTGACAATCCCCCCCGCCTCTGCAGGGACCATGGGCCAGTCTGAGCTCCCCACCTGTCCAGACAGCATGGGAAGCCTTTGCTGCCCCTACCCTCTGCAGAGACCATGGGCCGGCCTTTGACCCCCCCCACCTCTGCAGAGACCATGGGCCAGCCTTTGACCCCCCCCTGTGCCGACAGCATGGGCCAGTCTTTGATTCCCCCCCACCTCTGCAGAGAGCATGGGCCGGCCTTTGACCCCCACCTCAGCAGACAGCAAGGGCCCAGTCTTTGACTCCCCCACCTTGGCAGACAGCATGGACCGACCTTTGACCCCCCACCTATACAAGCGCATGGGCTGGCCTTTGACCTCCCCCCTCGGCAGACAGCACTGGCTGGGCTGACTTTTTACCCCCCCCCGCCTCTGTAGAGACCATGGGCCAGTCTTTGACCCCCCCACCTGTCCAGACAGCATGGGGAAGCCTTTGCTGCCCCTACCTTCTGCAGAGACCATGGGCCGGCCTTTGACCCCCCCCACCTCTACAGAGACCATGGGCCAGCCTTTGACCCCCCCGTGCCGACAGCATGGGCCAGTCTTTGATTCCCCCCCCACCTCTGCAGAGAGCATGGGCCAGCCTTTGACCCCCACCTCAGCAGACAGACTGGGACCAGTCTTTGACCCCCCCACCTTGGCAGACAGCATGGGCCGACCTTTGACCCCCCCACCTATACAAGCGCATGGGCTGGCCTTTGACCTCTCCCCTCGGCAAACAGCACAGGCTGGGCTGACCTTTTAAATGGGCAGGTCTTTGCCACCCTGCTATTCTGTCTGTCGCATTACATCCACATATAACAAACCATTTACTCATGTTAAATATTTGGACAGTAGGCTTTATCACGGTGATAGTTTCTATACATAGTATCTTACTTGTAGGTGTCAGCTAGCTTGGTTTGGTCATTTCCCCAAGATAGGTTTCAACCATTATTTTGCGTCTCTTAAATGTTTATTCGAGTTTGGCTTTTGTATACACTAAATAAAATATCGAATTCTTTATGGTGGTCCCTGTATCTGTGCATGTTTCTTTTCTGTTTTCATACCCAATTACATTTCCCCGTGGTCTCTGCAGCTTTCATATCTGTGATTCTCACACTATTCCATTTCTTAACCACTTACGCTTTTTGTACTTTTTCCAGCAGTGTGTTGGTGCCATCTACTGGCCACTTTGCTGTACTACTCTGGACGCCCAGATGTTAGTCCATTTACTGCTCTTATGTAAATCTGCGTCTAGCTCACCACTTATGTCCTACCGTTTTCCGATTTTGCCATTTTCTCTATGAATTTAAGTAAAGTTTGGAATACGTTCTGCCCATATGGGAGGTGGGGGCGCCATATATTTTCTCGCAATGGTTTCTTGGCTTGGTTACATTAGCACCATGCTTCGTAGAGGTTTTTGTGCCGAGAGTTTTGGATTGTGTTGACCTAAAGTCAATTGGAGAATAGGAGCAGAGATGGCAGAACGCTGCTGAAGACTAACTGCCCCACATTCCTGCATGTGTCAGATGGGAGCGGGCACCAAAGACGGATTTTGGTAAGAACTTACCTGTAAAATACTTTTCAGCGAAGGAAGGAAAGGAGACACACTAGTAATGACTAGTGGGTAGGCGGAGCCCAGATAGGATTGACACCTCAGATTAAAAAGAGTGTTGACCGGCCCCTCCAGCTCGGGCTCCTCCTACTCCTGTTTCATCAGTCGTACAAAAGCTTAGGGAAGAGCAAATATCACCAGCGGAGCAACATAACCCCTTCTGAAGGACTTCAGAGAAAAAAACAAGAATACAGGTTATGCATGCATGTAGGCAAAAAACCACACAGTTCCAGGTACTACTCACTGGACCTGACCACCGCGATGAGCTGGCAATGCTGGAAAGGAGCCGTAGCGCGTCAACCTCAGTCCAGATAATCGCTATCAGAAGAGGGTCACGCCGCATCTGAAAACACATCAACACACTTCTGCCATGGGCGGGTGCTGTGTCTCCTTTCCTTCCTTCGCTGAAAAGGATTTTACAGGTAAGTTCTTACCAAAATCCGTCTTTCAGCAGCAGAATGGAAGGAAAGGAGACACACTAGTAATGACTAGTGGGACGTCCCAAAGCAGTCCAAAAATTAAGGGTGGGAATATAACCAAGAAAAAACAGGCAGAATCCCAACAACCTTGGTAAATGCGCAACAAGCGCCAAATACAAGTTAACTAGAACTTTACACTACAGCCGCCTGTAGGACCCTGCGTCCTAAGGCCGCATCAGCGGAAGCACTGACGTCCACCTTATAAAACTTTGTAAACGTGTGGACGGAGCGCCAAGTCGCCGCTCGGCAGAGCTGAGCTGCCGAAGCCCCTTGATGAAAGGCCCACGATGAGGCCACAGCCCTCGTGGAATGAGCACGAATCTTAATCGGGCAAGGTTCGCCTTTAAGTCGGTAAGTCTCCAAAATGGCTGACCGAATCCAACGAGCTATAGAGTCCTTGGAAGCTCGTTGACCACGTCGACGACCTGCTGGAATCACAAACAAGGAGTCTGACTTCCTAAAACCTTGAGTAACAGACAAATAGAACTTCAAGGCCCGCACTAAATCCAATGTGTGCAAAACCCGTTCCTTTGCATTCCTCGGGCCGGGCAAAGTGAAGGCAAAACAATATCCTGGTTAACATGGAATTGCGACACTACCTTAGGTAGAAAGTCGCCCCGTGTGCGAAGCACTA
Source organism: Oophaga sylvatica (assembly GCA_033576555.1). NCBI lineage: Eukaryota > Metazoa > Chordata > Amphibia > Anura > Dendrobatidae > Oophaga > Oophaga sylvatica. Next base: position 444,227,820 of record JARQOD010000001.1, on the reverse strand, counting down.
CTCGATCCGGGTAAAATTCCAGGAAAGGAGGCGAGCAAGAAAGAGCCGCAAACTCAGAAACCCTTCTCAAAGAAGTGACTGCGACTAGGAAGGCAACCTTCCAAGAAAGCAAAGAAAGGTTAGCAGAATCCATTGGCTCAAAAGGCCCATGCTGAAGAGCCTCCAGGACAAGGTTGAGCCACCAAGGAGACACAGGTGCCTTCCGCGGCGGAAACTGACGGGTTACCCTGCGAAAAAAGGAGCGCACGTCCCTACGCGAGGCGATAACTTTCCGGAACAACAGGGACAGGGCAGAAACCTGACCCCTCAGGGTGCTAACTGCCAAACCCTTGTCCAGCCCGTACTGTAGAAAAGCCAACAGATTGGGAATGGAAAAAATCCTCGGGTTCCTTGAAGAACCCAAACACCACGAGAAGAAGGCTTCCCAGGTCTTGTGGTAAATTCTAGTAGTAGCCGGACCTCTGGCAGCTCGCAGAGTGGCAATGACTTCGGCTGAAAAACCTCTACGGGTCAGTATTTCGGTCTCAAGAGCCACGCCGTCAAACGCAGAGACTTCAGGTCCGGATGACGGACAGGACCCTGGGTTAACAGGTCCGGGCGAAGAGGAAGTGGAAATGGCGGTGCTGCTAAAAGCGACACCAGTGTCGAGAACCACGTCCTCCTTGGCCAATCTGGGGCTATCAACATAGCCGGGATTCTCTCCAGTCTGATCCGACGCAGCACCAGAGGAAGTAAAGATATCGGTGGAAACACATAGATTAGCTCGAATCGGTCCCACGGGGCCACCAGAGCATCCACCGCCACAGCCTTCGGGTCCTTGTACCTGGACATGAAGGCCGGCAACTTGGCATTGGACCTGGATGCCATCAAATCCACTTGGGGAACTCCCCAAAGGGAGCACAGCAGTGAAAAGATCTCCGGATGAAGACTCCATTCTCCGGGATCCATCTTCTCTCGACTGAGAAAGTCCGCCGTGGTATTCTGAACTCCTGGAATGTGAATCGCAGAGATGGCTGGTACTCTGTCCACGGCCCAATTCAGGATCCGAGACACTTCCACCATGAGCCTGGAACTCCTCGTCCCGCCTTGGTGGTTGATATACGCGACCGCCGTTGCGTTGTCTGTCTGCACTCGGACTGGTAGACCGCTCAAAGGGACCGTCCAGTGTCGGAGGCAAAGGAAAATTGCCCTCAATTCCAAGATGTTGATCGGTAGAACAGACTCTTCCGATGACCATACTCCCTGAACCCAGAGATCGTTCCAGACACCCCCCCAGCCCGTCAGGCTGGCATCGGTGGTTATGACCGACTACCTCGGAGGAAGGAAAGACTTCCCCAGTGATAAAGTTCCTGGACGTGACCACCAACTTAGGGACTCTCGCACCCTGCGAGAGATGAGGATACTGCGATCCAGTGCAATCTGCGATCGATCCCAATGACTCAGAATGAGCCTTTGGAGAGCTCTGGAATGAAACTGGGCAAACGGAAGTGCTTCCATGGAAGCCACCATCAGACCTAAAAGGCGCATACACTTCCGAAGGGACATTGCTGTCGAAGACTTCATAGTCTGTACATGTCGAAGGAGACATGCCCGCTTGTCTGGAGGTAGGGACACCACTGCCCGTACCGTGTCGAAATGCATCCCCAAAAACAGGATTGACTGCGACGGTTCCAGAGACGACTTCTCCCAATTGACCAGCCACCCGAAGTCCTCCAGGAGCTGAAGGGATAGATTGCGAGCCGTCACCGCCTCCTCCTTTGAGGACGCCACAATCAAAAGGTCGTCCAGATAGGGAATAATCGTGACTCCCTGTCTTCGAAGAATTGCCATGAGAGGCGCTAGAATTTTTGTAAAAACTCTGGGCGCTGAAGCCAAGCCGAATGGCAGGGCCACAAATTGGTAATGGTCCTGACCTATGGCAAAACGAAGGAAGCGCTGGTGAGCCCTTCCGATGGGAACATGCAAATAAGCGTCGCGAATGTCGATTGACACCAGAAAGTCGTTCTGCGACAGAGTTGCCACAACGGAGCGAAGTGACTCCATGCGGAATTTTTGGGTGTGGACATGCTGATTCAATCTTTTGAGATCCAGAATAGGACGAAATTTGTCCTCTTTTTTGGGGACCACAAAGAGATTTGAATAAAAACCTTTTCCCCGGTCCTCTGTTGGAACCGGTATTACTACACCCTTCTGCAGAAGGAATTCCACCTCTCGTAGCAGAGCGGCAAATAGCTCGGGCTCTGACGGAATGCGAGACTGGCAAAAACTGTCCGGGGGTCGAGAAGAAAACTCTGTGAAATAGCCTGCTGACACAACTCGCGTTACCCAGGAATCCGGAACGCGGGAAATCCAATTCGCCTTGAATTGGAGCAGGCGACCCCCCACTCGAGAGCCCTCGAGTGAGGACCTGGCGTCAGTCTGCCTTGGCGGGCTTCTTGTCAGTTTCCCGCTTGTCTTGATGGAAACTTTGTTTCCAAGGGGTGCAGGATTTCTGAGAAGACTTCTTTCCCGAAAAAGAGGGACGACCCGATCCCCAAGAAGACTGACCGGATCGTCCCCTAGACCGAAAATACCGCCGACCATTACCGGCACTAGGTCTGCCAGACGTAGAAGCCATAGCCCTTCGCTGTGGTAAAGCCGCTTCTTTAGCCTTTGCCTTGGCAATCAGCTCTGTGAGATCAGATCCAAATAGCTGACCACCCTTGTAGGCTAAAGACAGTAAACCCCGCTTGGAAACCGCGTCCCCGGTCCACTGTCTAAGCCACAGTGCTCTTCTGACTGTGACCGCTGAGGATTGCGTCCTGGATAATAATGACGCAGTATCCAGACCTGCATCACAGCTATATCGGGCTGCAGTCTCCAATAAATCGAGAAGTCCATCTATCTCGGATAATGGAGATCTATTTTGCAACGCCTTCCGTAAACGGACCAACCAGCACAGGGAAGCCTTAGAAGCACACATGGATCCTAGTACTGCTCTGAATCCATGACCTGCAGCTTCATAGATGGATTTCGCCGCCATCTCCGTTTTTCTGTCCAGCGGCTCTTTCCCTTTAACCGGAAGCAATGAGGATTTACTAAGCTGGGATAAAGGAACATCCACTTCAGGAGAAGGAATCCAATTATCCGTCAATTCCGTTGAACACGGATATAATGCTTCAAAGAACCGTGTCCCTTGAAAACGTTTATCTGGACACAGACGTTCCTTCTCCACTACCGTATTAAGCTCTTTCAGAGCCGGTAATGTTGACCGCGACTTATGGTACTCCTGGTACATGCGGCCCGACTTACCAGGCCGTGTAGTTACCTCCTCCGTTAACTGTAACGCCTCTCTCATAGCTTCAATTAAAGCCTCTGTTCGGCTCACAAGAGAGAAAGAATGTCCCTGCCGATCCTCCTTATCCGAATCGGATAACTCCCCTTCTGAGTTTGAAGGAGAACCCTGTCCGCATTCCATATCAGATACCTCTGATTCGCTACGCGGAAAAGATGGCACCGGCCTGCGCCGCTTCCTGTCATGAGAGGATCTAGCTGACACCCACTGACCTAAAAGGTCAGACAAGCCATTAATTGACTGAGCGATGGCATCTAATTTGGTATCGCTGTAAATCGCAGCGCTTGATGCCGTCGAAGTCTGCGTATCAGATACTTGCGACTGATCCTGTAGCGGATCTGGCAGATGGTCCGCACCTTCCGGACCCTGAACCGACATGTCAGCAGTAAATGGCAGGTCAAAACCCTGTTAGTAACTGGAAACAGTGTGGTTACTAAGCAGACTGAGCAAGTACGCTGAAGGGTTAAAGCTCTTAAAGAAGAGAGTTACCCCAGCTATCTCTCAGTATATAAATAACCTCCTGCGTTCTGATCCCTACCGGGTAGAACCTGCGGCGGTTATCGCTGAAAGGGTTAACCCTTCATAGGGGTTAATGCCGCCAACTCCCCACAACTCCCTATATAAAATAAAAGGAGTGTGCGAGTCCCAGGTCTCTATAAGAGAACGCGGCTGCAGATAAATGCTATCTGTCACTTGGAACACAGATAGGTTCTGCGCTGTGGGGTGATGATATTCACTCACCCAGCTGGCCTCGGTGAAAGTATACCTTAAACAGGAGGAGCGGAGCATGAGGAGCCCGGAGCCTCTGTAATGGCCGCCGCGCTGAGAGAAGCCGGAAGAGAAGGACAGTGAAGCTGCAGTCTCCTCAGAGCGATTCCTGTCACAAAAAGAGCGGGAAGCGTGAAGCCACGCCCCCCTCCGGCTTCAGAAAAAGAGCGCGAACTCCTCGCTCTCTGCTCTCCTCTGTCCTGCAGGTATCTGCCTGCGGACATAAAATACAGTCACCAAACATGTCATCTAATACATGTACCAGCGGCTGCCGCAGCAGCCGCTGGGAGCACACACACATTCACATAAAAATGCGGTACTCACCAGCCGAGCGCCACAGGGACCCCCAGGGGTTTGTAGCGCTGTGCCCATCGCTTCCCCCCCGGGCGGGGAACGCAGTGACCCCCGATGTGCGGTTTGCGTCCCCGCCAGGGAAGCAATCCTCATCCCCCAGGGCCGGCGTGAAACTGCAGGGACCACCATACAGGGTATTACAGATCGCCAAGGGAGAGGTGGGGGTCCAGCAGCGCTGAGACCCCTGAGACCTCTAGACCACTTCTGGTGATCCAAGTCTCTTGTCCGATAAAAATAATAAAATCTTCTGAGGAGCTGCTTCCAGCAGCGACCTATCCTCTGGACCTCAAATTTTAGACTGAAGAAGCAGGAGTAGGAGGAGCCCGAGCTGGAGGGGCCGGTCAACACTTTTTAATCTGAGGTGTCAATCCTATCTGGGCTCCGCCTACCCACTAGTCATTACTAGTGTGTCTCCTTTCCTTCCATTCTGCTGCTGAAAAGAGGCTTTAACTCAGCCATGCTTTTACTTTGGTTCTAGGAGGAATGGTGGGTGAGCACATCAGGATGGGTCGCTATTACAGCCGAGTAAAAGATGTCTCAGGACATGGGTAGGGGAGTTTTGGGGGGCTCCAGAGACCACCAATGTGCCCGCCTGACCAGGGTCCTGCAGATCATTTTTCACAACTCTAGTTGCTATCCTTTGATTCTACATAGGTTTTCATTCACTGACAGCAATTAGGGATCTTCTAAAACTGAATTGAAATATTCAGGCACTTGACAAGGACAACAATACATCAAACCGTAAACTTTGCAACTCAATCAAGAGACCTTGGTATTGCTGTCGGATTTCTCAGACTGGATTTTCACCGCCACGGTCAGCATGCTCATGGTGTCCACTCCCACGCCGTTACTAGACGCACGATGACTCCCATCTTCTCCAGAGGGATAAATGGTCGGCTCTAACCAGTGCGGCTGGGGCAAGCTGGGCAGCCCGAGGTCCACAGAAACCACGGCACCATCTACAACATCTGTCCGAGAGATGGGTATAGGTATGGAGGGTCTGCGATACTGCTGTGTGGTACAAAAGGGTTGGTGCAGGGCAACGCTACCCGCACAGAAGAGGGCAGCATATCCCATAACTACAATGGGGGTCTGGTTTACCTTTATGATACAGGCTCAGGCTGCTGGCGTGAAGACATAAGAAGTGCTTGTCCTCCAGTCCTTCATATTTCGTCACCGTGAAGAGAGACCCAGTGGTGAACTCCAGCCACAGCTCTCCGTGCTTGTCCTTCACTACTCGCCCATCCGACTGCTGCAAGCAGATGCAAATTCGGTTATAACTAATTGCATTTTACCTAAATCACCATATAAAAGTAAACAAATCGGGTGGAATAGTGCAGATGCAACCTAGGACTGCTCCCACAATCAGCAGGAGGTGTCTGCTGGAGGGTTGTGAAACCGTATAAAGATTATTCTTCTTACTATAAAACCATATAAACGACTGCGGTTGACTTATCAAACCTTGACATCTGTGAATATGGATGCCAGGCCATGGTTCACGTTCACCAGGACGGACAAGAAGCTCTGAGACTGTTTGCTTGGACATTCGAGTTTCCTCTTTCTCCGACTATGGTAGTTGGAGTCCAGGATGTAATCATATTGTAGGGTCTCTTCTTCCGAGCCACTGTCATCGTCTGCAAAGAATCGTTTAGGTACAAACGCAGCATTAAAGGGATTGTTCATCATTCAGGTCATCAGTATCAGAGTGGAGGGGGTCCGATAACCAACACCCCTACAGAATGGAAACAGAGTAGGTGCCCAAGAACGGCCACTACAAAGTGAACATGACCCAAGCTGTAGAGTGGCCACCACACTGTGTATGGAGACATCCTGATCTGGCTCCACATACTGTGCATCCAGCTGTCATGGGACCCCCATCTGATATATATACATCCCGCACAATCTCTTTAACCCATGGGGTTTCAGGAAAACAGCCCCTGAAGCAGCCACAGAGTGGTCTATGATGAGCAAATGGGGAGCAGAGGACCCATGTAAATCTACTCCGCCGTCCACGACTCCTATACCTAGGAAATGCTCACCGTAATGAAGGGTGGACTTAAATGCTCCGCTGGAGTCTTTGCTGAAAGTGTTAATGAGCTGGCTCGCCACCGACAGGCCGATACCATAGGACAAGTTCTCAAAGGTCTCGACCGGCGACGGGGCGGTGGGCTCCCAGAGCAGCAAATCGTTACTTATCCTGAAAAAGAGGCATGATCAGCAATGGCGAGGACGCAGAAACATGGCCGAAACTGCAAAATCTGCCACTAAGACATAAGCAAACAGTCGGTTCGTTCCCATTGTAAGTGATGCCGGATTAAAGGAATTTCATTTATAATGAATAATCACATTTAACCCCTTAGGCACTGAGAAGCCAGATTTATAAAGCAGCTTTGACCAACGACAGAAACCTCATGATCGGACAGTCATCGCCAGTAGTTAACTAAAAAAAAGGGGAAAACTTTTTATAAACCAGACAGAACTTTTGCTGTGATGGATCCCGGGAAGCCTCGGACTGACCTGTTGTAGAGCTTCTCATAGAAGACCTTGTTCGGCAGCATCAGGTAGACGCTGGGCAGCGTGAGCTCCAGCACATAGTGGGAATTACTGATGGCTTTCTCCTGGAATTCAGTCATTTCTATGGGATCTCCGGGCATCACCATCTGCAAAAGGATGGATCAGTGTCTGCACCACTGGCAGAAGAGCCCCCCACCGCCCTGAACAGAAAGCCTGATGGCGGTACCCCTGCTTGTAGGATCCAGGTGGATGCGCTCTCAGGATCTCGAGTGACTCCCACCTTTCTAAGAGTCCCCCTTTATGACTTCACGTACCTCTTCATTTTCAAACATGACCCTCCGAGAGGAGAACGGGGACGGCTCTGGGCGTCTGAAGTCGCACACGTCTTTAAGCGAGTGGGAAGTTCCTTCATCATCCTCCTGAAACCTCCCATCACCCTCATCATCCTCCTCCACAGACACTCGCTCCAGGATGGAGTGTACGGCGATGGGATTGATTCTCAGCACAATCCTGTGGACGGACACAAAAGGTTTACAGGAAAGGACACGAAAATGGCAGCAGATAAATCGCTACAAGACAGAAAGTTCCACAAGTTTCTAATAGACTGTAAATGTTGATTCCTCACCATTTCCAAGAGCACTGCTTGCTGGGCACTGAATAGAAACTGTAACTAGGCTACAAACCCGTACATAGCCAATATGTGCCACAGGATCAGTGTAAGAAAATGTACACAGTGAGTATAGTGAGTGCACCACTGGAGTATAATACAGGATGTAACTCAGGACCAGTAATGTAATGTATGTACACAGTTACTGCACCAGCAGAATAGCGAGTGCAGCTCTGGAGTATAATACAGGATGTAACTCAGGATCAGTACAGGATCAGTAATGTATGTACACAGTGACTGTACCAGCAGAATAGTGAGTGCAGCTCTGGAGTATAATACAAGATGTAACTCAGGATCAGTAATGTAATGTATGTACATAGTGACTGCACCAGCAGAATAGTGAGTGCAGCTCTGGAGTATAATACAGGATGTAACTCAGGATCAGTAATGTAATGTATGTACATAGTGACTGCACCAGCAGAATAGCGAGTGCAGCTCTGGAGTATAATACAGGATGTAACTCAGGATCAGTAATGTAATGTATGTACACAGCTACTGCACCAGCAGAATAGTGAGTGCAGCTCTGTAGTATAATACAGGATGTAACTCAGGATCAGTAATGTAATGTATGTACATAGTGACTGCACTAGCAGAATAGTGAGTGCAGCTCTGGAGTATAATACAGGATGTAACTCAGGATCAGTAATGTAATGTATGTACACAGTGACTGCACCAGCAGAATAGTGAGTGCAGCTCTGGAGTATAATACAGGATGTAACTCAGGATCAGTAATGTATGTACACAGTGACTGCACCAGCAGAATAGTGAGTGCAGCTCTGGAGTATAATACAGGATGTAACTCAAGATCAGTAATGCAATGTATGTACACAGTTACTGCACCAGCAGAATAGTGAGCGCAGCTCTGGAGTATAATACAGGATGTAACTCAGGATCAGTAATGTAATGTATGTACACAGTGACTGCACCAGCAGAATAGTGAGTACAGTTCTGGAGTATAATACAGGATGTAACTCAGGATCAGTAATGTAATGTATGTACACAGTGACTGCACCAGCAGAATAGTGAGTGCAGCTCTGGAGTATAATACAGGATGTAACTCAGGAGCAGTAATGTACAGTCATGGCCAAAAGTTTTGAGAATGACACAAATATTATATTTTCACATGATCTGCTGCCCTCTGTTTTTTATGTGTGTTTGACAGATGTTTTTATCACAGACAGAAATATAATAATTGCAAACATATGAGTAACAAAAGCTTATATTGACAGTTAGAATGAGTTAATGCAACAAGTCAATATTTGCAGTGTTGACCCTTCTTCTTCAGGACCTCTGCAATTCTCCCTGGCATGCTCTCAATCAACTTCTGGACCAAATCCTGACTGATAGCAGTCCATTCTTGCACAATCAATGCTTTCATTTTGTCAGAATTTTTAGGTTTTTGTTTGTCCACCCGTCTCTTGATGATTGACCACAAGTTCTCAATGGGATTAAAATCTGGGGAGTTTCCAGGCCATGGACCCAAAATCTCTATGTTTTGTTCCCTGAGCCATTTAGTTATCACCTTTGCTTTATGGCAAGGTGCTCTATCATGCTGGAAAAGGCATTGTTGATCGCCAAACTGCTCTTGGAGGGTTGGGAGAAGTTGCTCTTGGAGGACATTCTGGTACCATTCTTTATTCATGGCTGTGTTTTTAGACAAGACTGTGAGAGAGCCGATTCCCTTGGCTGAGAAGCAACCCCACACATGAATGGTTTCAGGATGCTTAACAGTTGGCATGAGACAAGACTGGTGGTAGCGCTCACCTTGTCTTCTCCGAATGAGGCGTTTTCCTGATGTCCCAAACAATCGAAAAGGGGATTCATCAGAGAAAATAACTTTACCCCAGTCCTCAGCAGTCCACTGCCTGTACCTTTTGCAGAATATCAGTCTGTCCATGATGTTTTTTCTGGAGAGAAGTGGCTTCTTTGCTGCCCTCCTTGAGACCAGGCCTTGCTCCAAGAGTCTCCGCCTCACAGTGTGTGCAGATGCACTCACACCTGCCTGCTGCCATTCCTGAGCAAGCTCTGCACTGCTGGTAGCCCGATCCCGCAGCTGAAACACTTTTAAGAGACGGTCCTGGCGCTTGCTGGTCTTTCTTGGGCGCCCTGAAGCCTTTTTGGCAACAATGGAACCTCTCTCCTTGAAGTTCTTGATGATGCGATAGATTGTTGACTGAGGTGCAATCTTTCTAGCTGCGATACTCTTCCCTGTTAGGCCATTTTTGTGCATTGCAATGATGACTGCACGTGTTTCTTTAGAGATAACCATGGTTAACAGAAGAGAAACAATGATACCAAGCACCAGCCTCCTTTTAAAGTGTCCAGTGGTGTCATTCTTACTTAATCATGACAGATTGATCTCCAGCCATGTCCTCATCAACACCCACACCTGTGTTAATGGAGCAATCACTGAAAAGAGGTTAGCTGGTCCTCTTAAGGCAGGGCTGCAATGATGTTGAAATGTGTTTTGGGGATAAAGTTCATTTTCTAGCCAAATATTGACTTTGCAAGTAATTGCTGTTAAGCTGATCACTCTTTATAACATTCTGGAGTATATGCAAATTGCCATTAGAAAAAGTGAAGCAGTAGACTTTGTAAAACACGGATTTTGGTAAAGACTTACCTGTAAAATCCTTTTCAGCGAAGGAAGGAAGAGAGACACAGTATTCATTACTGATGGGTAGGCGGAGCCCCAGATCAGGATGTTACCTCAGATCAAAAGAGTGATGACTGGCTGGCCCCTCCAGCTCGGGCTCCTCCTACTCAGCTCCAGTCGTACCAAAGCTTTTAGGAAAAGAGCCAAGATCACCAGCGGAGCAACATAACCCCTTCTGAAGGAACTTCAGAGAAAAAACACAAGGATACAGGTTATGCATGCAAAGAAAGCCAAAAACCACAGAGTTCCAGGTACTACTCACGGAACCTGACTACTGCGATGAGCTGGCGATGCTGGAACAGAGCCTTAGCGCGCTGACCTCAGCCCAGATAATCGCTATCAGATAAGGGTCGCGCTGCATCTGAAAACATCAACACACTTCTGCCGTGGGAGGGTGCTGTGTCTCTCTTCCTTCCTTCGCTGAAAAGGATTTTACAGGTAAGTCTTTACCAAAATCCGTGTTTCAGCTGCAGATGAAGGAAGAGAGCCACAGTATTCATTACTGATGGGACGTCCCAAAGCAGTTCAAAAATAAGGGTGGGAAAAAACCAACAAAAGGCAGAAACCCAACAACCTTAACAACAAAGCGCAACCAGCGCTAAACACAAGTTCATCCAGAACTTTAAACTACAGCTGCCTGCAGGACCCTACGTCCGAGGGCTGCATCAGCGGAAGCACTGACGTCCACTTTATAAAACCTTGTAAACGTGTGGACAGAGCGCCAAGTCGCCGCTCGGCAAAGCTGCACTGCCGAAGCACCTTGATGAAAAGCCCACGATGAAGCCACAGCTCTCGTGGAATGGGCTCGAATCTTAATCGGGCAAGATTCACCCCGAAGACGGTAAGCTTCCAAAATAGCTGACCGGATCCAACGAGCTATAGAACCCTTGGAAGCTCGTTGACCACGCCGACGACCTGCCGGAACCACAAACAGGGAGTCCGTCTTACGAAAACCTTGAGTAATAGATAGATAAAACTTCAAGGCCCGCACTAAATCCAATGTGTGTAAATCTCGCTCTTTCGTATTCTTCGGATCCGGACAGAGTGAAGGCAACACAATATCCTGGTTAACATGAAATTGTGACACCACTTTAGGCAAAAAATCACCCCGAGTGCGAAGCACTACACGATCCGGAAAAAACTCCAGAAAAGGAGGCGAACAAGAAAGAGCTGCCAATTCAGAAACTCTCCTCAAGGAAGTGACTGCAACAAGGAAAGCCACCTTCCAAGAAAGTAAAGAAAGGCTAGCAGAAACCATAGGTTCAAAAGGTTTATGCTGAAGAGCCTCCAAAACAAGGTTGAGCCGCCAAGGAGACACGGGTGCCTTCCGCGGCGGAAACTTACGAGAGATACCTCGGAAAAAGGAGAGCACGTCTCTATTCGAAGCAATGGTTCTCCGGAACAATAAGGACAGAGCAGAAATCTGACCTTTCAGAGTGCTAACTGCCAAACCCTTGTCTAGCCCATGCTGCAGAAAAGCCAACAGGTTGGGAATGGAAAATTTTCTCGGGTTCCGAGAAGACCCCAAACACCACGAAAAGAAGGTTTCCCAAATTTTGTGGTAAATCCTAGAAGTAGCCGGACATCTTGCAGCACGAAGGGTAGCAATGACCTCGGCTGAAAAACCTCTACGGGTCAAGATTTCGGTCTCAAGAGCCACGCCGTCAAACGCAGGGACATCAAGTCCGGATGACAAACGGGCCCCTGAGTCAACAAGTCCGGTTGAAGAGGAAGTGGAAACGGAGGTGCCGCCAACAGCGACATTATTGTCGAGAACCACACCCTTCTTGGCCAGTCTGGAGCTATCAGAATAGCTGGAATTCTCTCTAGTCTGATCCGACGCAGCACTAGAGGAAGTAAGGATATCGGCGGGAATACATAGATCAGCTCGAACTGATCCCACTGAGCCACTAGAGCATCCACCGCCACCGCCTTCGGGTCCTTGTACCTGGACATGAATGTCGGTAACTTGGCATTGGACCTGGATGCCATCAAATCCACTTGGGGGGTTCCCCAGCGAGAGCACAGTAGTGCAAAGACTTCCGGGTGGAGGCTCCATTCCCCGGGATCCATCCTTCTGCGACTGAGAAAGTCCGCTGTAATATTCTGAACCCCTGGAATGTGAATCGCCGAAATGGCTGGTACATTGGCCTCTGCCCAAATCAGAATTCGGGACACCTCTACCATGAGTCTGGAACTCCTTGTCCCACCTTGGTGATTGATATACGCGACAGCCGTCGCATTGTCTGTCTGCACACGGACTGGCAGACCGCTCAAAGGGACCGTCCAATGTTGGAGGCAAAGGAAAATCGCCCTCAATTCCAGGATGTTGATCGGAAGCACAGACTCTTCTGGTGACCATACCCCCTGAATCCAGAGATTGTTCCAAACACCCCCCCAGCCCGTCAGGCTGGCATCGGTGGTTATGACTGACCACTTCAGAGGGAGGAAAAACTTCCCCAGGGAGAATGCCCCTGGACGTAACCACCATTCTAGAGAATCCCGCACCGCGCGAGAAATGGTGACACTGCAATCCAGCGATTGCGACTGATTCCATCGACTCAAGATGAACCTTTGAAGAGTCCTGGAGTGGAACTGGGCAAAAGGAATTGCCTCCATGGACGCCACCATCAGTCCCAGAAGACGCATACACTTCCGTAGGGACATTGCCGTTGAGGATGTCATAATCTGTACATGTCGAAGAAGACATGACTGTTTGTCTGGTGGTAGGGAAACTACCGACCGAAACGTGTCGAGATGCATTCCCAAAAAGAGAATTGTCCTCGATGGTTCCAGGACGACTTCTCCCAACTGACCAGCCAACCGAAGTCTTTCAGAAACTGAAGAGACAAATCCCGAGCCGTCAACGCCTCCTCCTCCGAGGAAGCCACGATCAAAAGATCGTCCAGATAAGGGAGAATCGTAATTCCCTGTCTTCGAAGGAGTGCCATGAGGGGCGCCAGAATTTTTGTAAAGACCCTTGGCGCTGAGGCTAAGCCGAACGGCAGAGCCACGAACTGGTAATGATTCTGACCTATGGCAAATCGAAGAAAGCGCTGATGAGCCTTTCCGATGGGAATATGCAAATAGGCGTCGCGAATGTCGATTGACACCAGAAAATCGTTCTGTGACAGAGCTGCCACAACGGAACGAAGCGACTCCATGCGAAATTTCCGGGCATGGACATGCCGGTTTAATCGCTTGAGATCCAGAATCGGGCGAAATTTGTTCTCCTTTTTGGGAACTATAAAAAGGTTGGAATAAAAACCTTTCCCTCGGTCCTCTGACGGAACCGGTATCACTACACCCTTTTGTAGTAGCGATTCGACCTCTCGCTGTAGAGCGACAACAAGCTCGGGTTCCGACGGAACGCGAGATTGACAAAAAACATTTGGGGGTTGAGAAGCAAACTCTATGAAATAGCCTGCCGACACTATCCGCGTTACCCAGGAATCTGGAACGCGAGCCATCCAAGTCTCCTTGAAAAGAAGCAGGCGACCCCCCACTCGAGAATCCTCGAGTGGACCCCTGGCGTCAATCCGACTTTGCGGGTTTCTTGTCAAGTTCCCGCTTGTTCTGGCGGAAACTCTGCTTCCAGGGAGTACGAGTTTTCTGAGAGGATTTCTTTCCTGAGAAAGAAGGACGACCCGATCCCCACGAGGAGTGACTAGATCGTCCTCGGCCCCGAAAGGACCGCCGACCACTATAAACACCAGGCTTACTGGACACCGAGGCCATGGCCCTTCGCTGTGGTAATGCTGATTCCTTCGCCTTAGCCTTGGAAATCAGCTCTGTGAGGTCGGATCCAAAAAGATGGCCACCCTTGTAAGGTAAGGCCAACAACCCTTGTTTGGAAACTGCGTCCCCGGCCCACTGTCTGAGCCATAAAGCTCTTCTGACTGTGACCGCTGAAGCTTGCGCTTTGGCCAGCAGAGATGCCGTATCCAGACCGGCATCAAAGATATAACAGGCTGCCGTTTCTAACCATTCACAAGTTTCCCGTATCTCAGATAACGGAGATTCATTTTGCAACTCCATCTTCAGACGTGCCAACCAGCTTAGAGAAGCTCTAGCAGCACACATGGATCCTAGCACTGCTCGAAATCCATGACCCGCAGCCTCATAGCTTGCTTTTGCCGCCAATTCTGCCTTTCTATCCAAAGGCTCCTGTAAGCTCGCTTTTCCCTTAATAGGGAGTAGAGAGGATTTACTAAGCTGAGACAAAGACACATCCACTTCAGGAGCAGAAGTCCAATTAGCCTTTAACTCCGTAGAGCAAGGATAAAGTGTATCAAAGAAATGCGTTCCATGAAAACGCTTATCTGGACATAGACGTTCCTCCTCTATTACACCATTAAGCTCATCCAGAGCTGGCAATGTTGTGCGCGAAGCACGGGACTCCTGGAACATGCGTGCTGATTTACCAGGACGACTAGTTACCTCCTCCGGTAACTGTAATATATCTCTCATGGCTTCAATTAATGCCTCCGTACGCTTCGTCATAGAGGAACGCCCCTGCGGCTCGTCCGCATCTGAATCGGATATTTCTCCATCCGAATTTAAAGGGGAACTCTGCCCAATATCAGATACATCTGACTCGCTCCGTGTAGAGGCCGGTAACGGCCTGCGTCGCTTCCTCTGAGAGGAATTAGCAGACACATATTGACCTAAAAGGTCAGATAAGTTATTAATCGATCGAGCGATATCATCCAATTTTCCACCGCTGTCGACCGCAGCGCTAGACGCTGTGGAGGTCTGCGTATCTGATTGCCGCAATGGCACTGGGACGTGATCCGCGGCATCTGAACTCTGTTCAGACATGTCTCACCTGTATGAGCAGGTCAAAGCGGTAATACCAGCAAAAAACTATGCGGTTTTTTTTTTTTTTTTCAAACGCTGAAGGGTTAACGCTCCACCAAGCAGAGTTACCCCAGCGGTATTCAGTCAGCAAATTTAGCTGGTAGAAATAACCCTCAAAGGGGTTAATATTGCAAACTCACCAAAATATATATATATTTGTGAGCCCCAGCCAATTTTTATGTCTCTGATGAGACTGCAGCTGCAGGATAGCGATCGCTGCGCTGCGGGGTGAGGAATCCGCACTCACCCAGCTGGCCGTGGTGTCTATATGAGGAGAGGAGCGGTCCGAGGAGCCCAGGAGCCTGAGTAATGGCCGCCACAGTGAGGGGGTCGCAGGAGAAAAGCCAGAGCGCGCGTCTTCCTGCTCAAAAGACCGGGATAGATAGGCCACGCCCCCTGCAAGCTCAAATAATGAGCGCGAACTCTCCCCGCTCCTGCTCCCTCTCTGTCCTGCAGCTATCTGCCTGCGGACAAAAAATCACCACATCTTCTTGTAACAGCGCTGTCACAGCAGCGCTGAAGCATACTGACATTACATGTAGTAGCGCTGTCACAGCAGCGCTGAAGCATACTGACATTACATGTAGTAGCGCTGTCACAGCAGCGCTGAAGCATACTGACATTACATGTAGTAGCGCTGTCACAGCAGCGCTGAAGCATACTGACATTACATGTAGTAGCGCTGTCACAGCAGCGCTGAAGCATACTGACATTACATGTAGTAGCGCTGTCACAGCAGCGCTGAAGCATACTGACATTACATGTAGTAGCGCTGTCACAGCAGCGCTGAAGCATACTGACATTACATGTAGTAACGCTGTCACAGCAGCGCTGAAGCATACTGACATTAGTAATAGCGCTGCTCATTCAGACGCTAAAGCACTCACACATAATTATTATTAAAATTTGTGTGGAGTACTCACCAGCCAAGGCGCCACAGGGACCCTCAGGGGTTTCTGGCGCAGTGCCCATGCTTCCCCCCAGGGCGAAGAACGCAGTGACCGCACGTGTGGTTTGCGTTCCCGCCAGAGAAGCTCTCCTCATCCCCCAGGGCCGGCAAGGATTCTGCAGGGACTTTGAGTAAATACAGATCCGCCAAGGAGAGGTTGGGGTACAGCAGCGCTGATACCCCTGAGACCTCTAGACCAACTAGTGATCCAAGTCTCCTGTCCGAATATTAAAATAATAAAATCTTCTGAGGAGCTGCATTAGCAGCGACCATCCTCTGGACCTCAAATCTTAGACTGGAGCTGAGTAGGAGGAGCCCGAGCTGGAGGGGCCAGCCAGTCATCACTCTTTTGATCTGAGGTAACATCCTGATCTGGGGCTCCGCCTACCCATCAGTAATGAATACTGTGGCTCTCTTCCTTCATCTGCAGCTGAAAATTAATATTTGTGTCATTCTCAAAACTTTTGGCCATGACTGTATGTACACAGTGACTCCACCAGCAGAATAGTGAGTGCAGCTCTGGAGTATAATACAGGATGTAACTCAAGATCAGTAATGTAATGTATGTACACAGTTACTGCACCAGCAGAATAGTGAGTACAGCTCTGGAGTATAATACAGGATGTAACTCAGGATCAGTAATGTAATATATGTACACAGTGACTGCACCAGCAGAATAGTGAGTGCAGTTCTGGAGTATAATACAGGATGTAACTCAGGATCAGTAATGTAATATATGTACACAGTGACTGCACCAGCAGAATAGTGAGTGCAGCTCTGGAGTATAATACAGGATGTAACTCAGGATCAGTAATGTATGTACACAGTGACTCCACCAGCAGAATAGCGAGTGCAGCTCTGGGGTATAATACAGGATGTAACTCAGGATCAGTAATGTAATGTATGTACACAGTGACTGCACCAGCAGAATAGTGAGTGCAGCTCCGGAGTATAATACAGGGGGTAACTCAGGATCAGTACAGGATCAGTAATCTAATGTATGTACACAGTGACTGCACCAGCAGAATAGTGAGTGCAGCTCTGGGGTATAATACAGGGGGTAACTCAGGATCAGTACAGGATCAGTAATCTAATGTATGTGCACAGTGACTGCACCAGCCGAATAGTAAGTGCAGCTCTGGAGTATAATACAGGATGTAACTCCGGATCAGTAATGTAATGTATATACACAGTGACTGCACCAGCAGAATAGTGAGTGCAGCTCTGGAGTAAAATACATGATGTAACTCCGGATCAGTAATGTAATGTAAGTACACAGTGACTGCACCAGCAGAATAATGAGTGCAGCTCTGGAGTATAATACAGGAGGTAACTCAGGACCAGTAATGTATGTACACAGTGACTGCACCAGCAGAATAGTGAGTGTAGCTCTGGAGTATAATACAGGATGTAACTCAGGATCAGTAATGTATGTACAGTGACTGCACCAGGAGAATAGTGAGTGCAGCTCTGGAGTATAATACAGGATGTAACTGAGGATCAGTACAGGATCAGTAATGTAATGTACATACACAGTGACTGTACCAGCAGAATAGTGAGTGCAGCTCTGGAGTATAATACAGGATGTAACTCAGGATCAGTACAGGATCAGTAATGTATGTACACAGTGACTGCACCAGCAGAATAGTGAGTGCAGCTCTGGGGTATAATAAAGGATGTAACTCAGGATCAGTAATGTAATGTATGTACACAGTGACTGCACCAGCAGAATAGTGAGTGCAGCTCTGCGGTATAATACAGGATGTAACTCAGGATCAGTAATGTATGTACACAGTGACTGCACCAGCAGAATAGTGAGTGCAGTTCTGGGGTATAATACAGGATGTAACTCAGGATCAGTAATGTAATGTATGTACACAGTGACTGCACCAGCAGAATAATGAGTGCAGTTCTGGGTATAATACAGCATGTAACTCAGGATCAGTACAGGATCAGTAATGTAATGTATGTAGACAGTGACTCCATCAGCAGAATAGTGAGTGCAGCTCTGGAGTATAATACAGGATAAGTATTGTAACATATGTATAGTTTTGATTACAACACATGAGGACGGACCTTGGCCAGTCAAAATTGTCTGATGTGGTCATGTCTCCATCGACTTCATTGCTCTTCTTCACGACCCTTATGAACAGGGTCTGTGGGCCGTTGCTCTGCTCCTGGAAGGCCCCTGGAGAAGAGACAGAGTGAAGCATGGATAGACTCTCTTATCAGTACAGGTAGACCGGATGCTGCTCACTTTATTCTCTACTGCGGCTGCTCACCGGTTAACTCCTTGAATGTGAACTCCAGCTTTAATTTGTTCTGGGGAGCAGCCGCCAAGGACCTCCGTCTTAAACTCCGCATCTGAAAAGTTTAAATGCAGGACTTCTTTTTGGAGGGATTTCTTGAACCAAGGCCCTCGCTCCTGGTCAGATCTGAGGTCTGGAATTGGGAAGCGCACTGCAAGATGGAGTGATGGTGCCGAGACCAGCACGGAGGTCCTCGTGTTTGCTGGAGATCGTGAGTCATCCAGAAGGACCTCCGGAAAATCCTTGTGCTGGAAGAAAAATATAATTAAATAAATAATTGATCAAGACGACATATTCATAAAGTAAGGACCCCATGACCGTGCAGCATTACCTCTTGCTGTTGTAGTTTTGCATTTTTTTTTTTTTTTACTCCCCTTTTTCCAAAAGCCAAAGCTTTTTTTGTGTGTCCTGGCCCACGACCTGTGGCCTATCTTGTGTGGCTACATATATACACAGTGTACACACTCACCAGACTAATGTGCTTGTTGTAAGACGTGAAAAGATGAGATGTCATCATTTCTACGGTTCCCAACTTCTGCGCCTGCAGCAGTGAATTCAGTCTATCTACAATGGTGATATCGAGCTCACAGGAGGCGGCCGACAGGTGGACGAGCAGCTCCGACCTCTGCGGGAGGGAACTCAGCCGCCCAGAGCTGCCCTATAGAAAAGACAATGGTGTTACTGCGGACCGGTCCTTGTATTCACACAACGCAAGCCTAGCCATTCTGAAAGCGACAGCTGCAGGGAGGGTCTAATTCCAAAAGACGTCCGATACGCCGAGGAGAAGGATGAACACCCGGATTGTGCCTGGATATTCTCATCTGTATTCTAACAACACCTATGAGTGATATTATTGAGAAGTGGAAGGAACTGCAGCAACTCCGCCACGAAGTGGAGACCCCGTAACGTTACAGAGCGGGGGGGGAGGGGCAAGGAGGGCTGAGGAGCAGAGGGCAGGAAAGTCACCGCTGCTTTGCTGACCCCATAACTGTAGAGTCCAGGCCTGCTCTGGCATCAGCACAAACACTGCGACCCCACCTGGAGCTTCGTGGCGGAGATCAGCCATACATCACCAAGCACAATGCAGAGCGTTGGATGGAGTGGTGTAAAGCCGACACAGCTGGACTCTGGAGGAGTGTAGTGACGGATCACACTTCTCCATCTGTGTCTTATGAGGAGTCTGGGTTTGGAGTTTCCAGCAGGACGGTACCCACTGACTACATTGAGCCCACTGTACAGATGGTGGAGGATAATGCTATGGGCTTTTATTAGGGGGCGGCCTCGGATCCTCAGATGGCAAATCTTAATCTTCAGCACAAGACATTGTGGACAATTGTATCTTCAGCTTCCTGGGAACAGTTTGGGTTCGCCCTTTTCTGTTCCCTTGTAGAAATCCCTCCCAAAAGAACGGGAACGGTTAGATCTGCAGAAGGGCGACTTCATATTAATGTCTATGGATGTAGGATGGGAGTCAGAAAATCCCCTAAAGGCGGATATGAGGGGGCACATAATTATACACTATATGGAGAAAAGTAATATGATACGATAAAGAACTCCTGCTCTGGTAATAATGGGTGAAGCCCCCGGTAGCCCAGGAGCAGAGATGCATGTAGAGGTTTTCTTTTATCCATGTGGCTTGCTGCGGTTTTGGACAACCTGTGAGAATCCACCAAAAATCAAGCATTACCCTCACCTGTGCCCCCCGGTTCTCCGAATGCTTGTAGTGCAAGTGGACACATGGTGATGACCGACGATCCGGATCTGAATCCAGGGTAAATTTAAGAAGCTGTATGAAAAAAAAAAAAAAAAAAAAAGCCATTAAACAAATACATTGAGATCTGAATAAAAGTGAATGAAAGCAGCCATTCCCACCCGATAGAATGAAAACTACTGCAATCCTAATAGATTTGTGTCTCCCTACTGTATATCTCTGCTTGCTGTCAGTGAATAGAAAGGCCCAGGACTTACATTTAGAGGCAGAAGGGCCATTGTTATGTGCTTGTGTGGTGTATCTGAGCGCCTGGGGTCTATGAGCCCATGATCAGGGCAGGTCATCAGCCACCTAATATTTCCTACTCACCAAAAGAGATCTGCATCATGGAATCATTTAATCCGGGGGTGGGGAACCTTTTTTTCTGCCATGGGCCATTTGGATATTTATACCATCCTTCGGGGGCCGTACACACTCCGCCCACAAAGTACATCCTGACTCTGGCACTGGTGTCAGGACGTAATCTTTCATTGCATGCACTTCAGTGTTCAGTAGTGAATACTGTGTGTGTGTGCTCACAGAGCAAGAAGAAATTAATGAGCTGCAGGCAATCAAAATACAGCTCCCTGCCCAAGCACAGCGGTCCCTGAGAATCTGCCCGGGGCCAGATAAAAGTTAATCAAGGGCCGTAAATGACCCTTGGGCCTGAGGTTCCCATCCAGGTTTAACCCCTCAATAATGGGGCAATTTTCTTTTTTCTCTTCTGAGATCCATATCCTTTTTATTTCTCTGGCTAAGTCGCCATATTCTCTACCATATATTAAAAAACACAACACTTTTGCCATGGATTTTTTAGTTTAATTTTTAGGGCGTTCATTGTGCGGTAATTAACATTGGTAGCATTTTAGGCGGGGGTGGCGGGACACCATTTCTTTGCAGAGAGGTGTGGTGACTGTAAAACTGCCAAAATTGGCGCATCTTTATGGCGTTCATTATGAGGGCCATACATGCATCTGAACTGAATTTCAAGACATGATGGGAGTTGTTGTTTTCCAGCAGTCAGACAGCTGTATGTTGATTTCCCAAAAAGTGCAGATGAAGGGAACCTGAGATCAGATTCATGCTGCCCGGACCACGAGGACAATGAACCTCAGTCTGGCTGGTTGCGTTTCTGCAGCCATGTATGCATTTCTCTGGAACACTGAGGCCGGGTTCCATACGTTTAGGGTCTAGAATGAAGCATCTACCTGACCTATTCCTGTCTGTGCACACGCATGGGGGAAGTGGGCCGGGAAGAAGCCAAATGGGACCTGCATCAGACTAGTCACCAGAGAAGAATGATCCCCGGACGGGTTTTTTTTTTAAATTAGATTTACTCTGAAATGTAGCAGCAGGGGACAATTTTTTTTTACATTTACGTATTTTGGCTCATTTTTTGTAATTGGGTTTCATAAAAAATGTTGCCCTAATCGCCTTCGATAGCCTCCATGTTGTACTGTTTGATGCTGACTGTAGAATGAGTCCTCTGAGGATCCATCGGTGAGCTCGATCTGACAGTTTAATGGGAGAGTTTTTAACTTATCTCTCTTTTCCCGAGCTCCTCTCAGTTGATTTATGACCTCAGGCCACATCAAAAGTTGAATGTGGAGGTGGAAAAAAACAAAAGAAAGAAACAAGCCTGGCCGAGCAACATTTTTAATGAAACTCAATTGCAAAAATTATTTTTAGCCCCAAATCCATGCAATAAAGTAAAAAAATAAAAAACACAGTCACCAGAAGTGGACAACCAAGAATGAATGCTTTTAGACTCTCCGTTATAGCACGCAGTCAGACAGCCATATAACAGACAATTATCGCATTGCAGTGAACGGACCGGCCGGCAGCTCGCCTCACCCCAGGGTGACAGCTGCATGGTAATACATACTGTCGTGCTCAGGTGAGGAGAGCTGCTGCCGGTCTGTGCACGGCGATGCGATCATCATCCATGTTATATGGCCGTGTGACTGCGGCTAGAGATGCATAATAGGAGTAGTATTCCTCCCCTTAGGCGTGGATGCTACACGAGTGTAATATCGAACAGCTAGAAGGAGCCTTTACCTCTGTGTACTGAGGAGGAGCGGCCTGCGAATCACTGGGGAAGAGACACTCCAGGAGCTCTGTATGACCGACGCACACGTCCGTGCCATAACAGCGAGAGCCGGACCGCTGCCGCTGCTCATGAGAGATCTTTATTTGTGTCCCAATGAACCTGGTGAAAAAAAAAATTGGAAATTAAGAAAGTTGGATTTTAAAGGATACAATAAAACCCTTTACATGTTCTACGTAAGCTGGTCAGAATAACAGACCGGCACTGAATCAGTGTGCTCTCTCCTCCCGGTACACGTCCATACCTGAGGTGGTCGTGCGTGCACGCTTCTGCAAAAACACTGCGGAAAAGGCTAAAGTCGTTTTGGGCGAAGGTCTGCGGATCCAGCGTCTCAATGCGGGTAAAGAAGCTCAGAGACAGAGGGGTGAGCGGATTGGGGCTGGATGTGCTCGCCGTCGCAGGCAGAGGGTCGATGTGAAGGACAGAGCAGGACAACGAGCCCAAAGCAAGTCTGAACACCAGCTCAGGCCGGGAGTCGTCAACAGAGACCGATCGATTGGGCAGTGCTGCAATACAAACATATTATAGGGAGAGCCAAGAAAACATAAGTAAGATACTGTATTCTGGGTTACGACTAGAAGTCCCAGCAATCCCTGAGGAGGTCTCCTTGCCATTGTAGGAGGCGTTTAACTCCTTCGGCTGCTCACTCCTCCATTTCCTCTCTGACTCCTACCTCCCAGCACATATATGTGCTGAGGCTGCTGTGATCACAGGACTTTGTTACCTACCAAGTTCCTTTTATAGACACATATTCAGCTTGTGAAGTGTTATTCCCCCACCCCTGCAAATAAAACATAATTATTCTCTATCCATACACCCTGCAGAGACCTATTTCTGGGGTCCTGGAGAGATCAATAATTTATCCCCTATCCTATGGAGGAGAGAATAACTACTATTTCAGCAATCTCTATCAATCTCTTTATTTCAGATTTTGAAGGGAATTGAATTGGTTGTGGCTAGGCGGTGGTCTATGTCTCGAGACCCCCACTGATCACTCATTAGGCCTCCGAACAGAGCCAACTTTTCTAATGAAACCCTATTGCAAAAACACAATGGTTTACAGGGGGAACTATACTTTCAAGCAACTTTTCAGGATAATTGATCCCGTTTGGGAACAGGAAGAACTAGACTATACCATTATATAACTTGTATTCCGCATTTCCACCACTTTTCCCCTATGTAGACTCCATCTCTAATTAGCAGTTGACTCTAAGCTAGTAGTAAAAGACTAGGTCTAATGAGGTCTCCCGAAAAGAGTGACTCCTACTTCATTCTGTTTTTCAGCACACAGAAGCAAGAAGCAGGACAAATGACATTATACAGCAGTACTGAGCAGTGTAGCTATGAATCCAGCTCTGGGGGGGGGGAAAGGAGGCAAAAGACTTGTTAGAAAGCTCAGCATGATCTCTGTTTAGCATTTTGCCCGCTTTTCTCACTATGGTCCTCCATAAAGTAGAATAGGAGGTGGAATGAGAGTTCAAGAGGCAGAACAGAGAGAAAAAAAGTGGCTCATAAGTGGAGAAAGCAGCTGTTTTTATATAAGATATATTACAAAGTTTCTTATATTCACCTAGACTACGGATTTATGGAAAATTTGTAAAAAAAAAAAATATCCCTTTTCAAGTAAAAGAAAAAAAAGATGTCATGAAGGTGTCAGTAGCCTTTAAGAATACTTTAATATTTCTAGAACTTACAGGTTCTTCTAAGGGAACTTTGGTGCACGCTGGGTTTAAATGAAGCTCCTTGTACTACGGACTCTTCGGATCTACCATGGTCCTGGTAGTCATTCCATGCTGTCTGCAAATAAAACCAATATTCTAATAAGCCCGACTGGTAAATCAGAGGTTGGTGTTTATCCCTTACACAGATTTCAGTTTTGGTTTTGTTGTGGTATCCAATTTTGCAAAACTGAAAACTTGGCAATACAAGGAAGTGTCTGTATTGGAGAAAGATGGGATGGTACTTACCGCAGTGCCCCCTAGTGGTGACCCAACAGGCGAATTGTTATAAGTGCTAGTCAAAGACAGGTCTAAATCCACAGTGGGTGGATCTCCGAGGGGTGGGAGAGAGGAGAGACTATGTGACATGTCCATATCTGCCATCGAGAAGAAGACTTCTTCATCTAGATGGGGGAGAGAAAAACATTTTACAAAACATTCTCACACTATATATGCTCCAGATACACAGGGGAATGCCGAACTCCGTACCGTGGCTAGAAGGGGTCTTTGCGGTGTCAGTTTCATAAAAGCTGTGATCGGCAGAAGCGCCCCCGGACAAGTCTTCCTTTCTCAGATAGCGTTTCAGCTCCATCTGAAGACGCATCTCATCTTCTTGTTGCATTGGGCGACTTTTCCGGTCTTTTCTGGACATTCCCAATCGGCCGGAGGTTTCTGAAAACAGTAAAGTGTTCTACTAACCGGCTCGTATAGTGGGGAGGTAATCACTAATCGCTCTCTATTTTTGCATCACATCAGCAGGGAGGAAGTAAAGTGAAACTATAATGTCCAGCAATCCCTGAAAGTGTCTGCTTGGTATAATATGATGTTATTACCACTTATTGCTCCCTTTCCTCTTGTTATAACTCACATTGTAGAACAGTGCTGATGCTGCTGTAATCACACGACTTTATTAGCTAGAAGACACCCACAAAACCAGCTTATGACTTTTTAGACATTCAAATTACTTTAGCTATCAATGTCTCTCTCTATACCACTCTAGCTATGGTTCATGTCAGCAGGGAGGAAGTAAAGTGCTGCTGTAATATACTGTCATTTTTCATACTCTTCCTCACATAAAAATGTATGGCTTGGAAAATTGATAAAATTAACAAAATCATTTAGAACTCCATGTTGAGCTTTTCGACTGCATTTACACCTTCTGTTATGGCACAGCCGCAAAGTTCAACTGCTGCAAAACAGCATAACAGTATACTCCCTGACAGAAGTTATGTCGCTTATCCATGTTATGTAAATAAAAGCTTATAACCTGACGTTAAATTCATCCATTGGTTGTATAAATAATTCTTTTGAAAGCTGAAACCCTCCCAAATGTGGTTTAGGTTAAGAAAATAAATTGGCATCAATGCTGAAATATTGATCATTTAATGGACACAGAATGGTCAGATTTTGGTAAGACAAAAGTTTTGTCGCCCACAGAAAGTAATGTGATATTCAAACAAATAATTAACTTAAAATACAAATATATGTTGCATAACATTGGTGAATGAAGTTGTGGTGCTATTAGAGTCATATTTAATATTTTGTGTGACTTCCATGAGCTTGAAGGACTGCATCCATGCGGTTCAACAATGATTCATACAATTTATTAATGAAGTCTTCAGGAATAGCAAAAGAAAACAAGCAGTCTCACATGCCTCCCAGAGTTCATCTAGATTCTTGGGTTTGGTCTTCCAAGCCTCCTCTTTCATCTTACCCCAAATATGCTTAATGATGTTCCTGTCTGGTGACTGGGCTGGCCAGTCCTTGAGCACCTTGATCTTTTTTGCCTGGAGGAACTTTGTTCTAGAGATGGATGTATGTGATGGAGCACCATCCTGCTGCAAAATTTGACCCCTTTTATGATTTGGAATATAAGAGGTAGCTAATACTTCTTGATATTTTAGGCTATAGATATTGCCTTCCACCTTGCAAATGTTTCGCACACCCCCATACTGAATGTAACCCCAGACCATGATCTTTCCACCACCAAATTTAACTGTTTTCTGGGTGTATTTTGGATCCATACGGGCTCCAGTAGGTCTCCTGCAGTATTTGCGGTGGCTGTGGTGTAATTCTACTGAAGATTCATCAGAGAAATCCACCTTCTGCCACTTTTCCAGCGTCCATCTGTTTAGCAGGCTGTGGGACTTTGCAAATGCCACACGGTTTTTTATTTGCCTTTTATTTAGTGCTGGCTTCTGGGCACTGAATCGACCATGGAGGCCATTTCGAGACAGAATCCTACAAACTGTTCTAGTTGATACAGGGACTTGAGGTGACCATGCCTGTTGGAGCTCTGCTGCAGTGGAAGAGGGGCTTGCTTTGGATTTTCTAACAAACAAACGTTCCTCATGAGCAGTTGTCTTGCGGGGTCTGCCGGACCTGGGCTTGTCAAACACATCTCCAGTCTCTTCAAATCTTTTTTTAATTCTTTGTACTTGACGCTGAGACACATTAAAGGTGCCAGCCACCTCTGCAGTGGATCTGGTCTTCAGCCTCTTGATAATCCAGGCTTTGGTCGCAGGGTGGATTTTTGGCATGTTGTTAGAGCTCAAGTTGCAGTTCTAGTGAAGGTCTGGGGTACTGGGTTTCTTTCTTTGCACATCCACTAATTAAGCGATTATTTACTGAGCACAGGTGAGGATGTAAACTAGGATTGGGTGCATTATATGACCAGGCGACAAAACTTTTGTCTTTCCAAAATCTGACCATTCTGTGTTCATTAAATGATCAATATTTCTGCATTGATGCCAGTTTATTTTCTTAACCTAAACCACATTTCGGAGGGTTTCAGCTTTCAAAAGAATAATTTATACAACCAATGGATGAATTAAACGTCAAGTTATAAGCTTTTAATTACATCACATGGATAAGCAACATAACTTCTGTCAGGGAATGTACATACAATTTGGCGAAAGAAACCCTTTTTAAAAGCAAATCTCTCAGCTTTCTGGCGTATGTACAACAGGGACCTGCAACCTCTGGGACTCCAGCTGTTATACAACTACAACTTCCAGCATGTCCTGACAGCCTATGGTTGTATTTTTCAAATCGCTGGAGTGCTGCCGGTTGTGAACCCCTGATGTATTCAGTGATATTACAAGTTTTATTAGAATCAGTTTGAAACTATAAAACATTGAGCCTTTATGCAGATTCATATTAACACTCATATTGATGCACCATTTTAGTTGGAAACCCATTAACACGAGATAACAGCTTCCTAAGGCGAGCGCAGATCCCAGCACATAAAGATGAACAGATGCTTTTCGGAAGGGTCGATGAAAGGAAAGGGCTGGATTAACAATGTGGAAGTGAGATTTACCCTGCGGCCTGTGAATGTGTGCACAGTACATGTGCGAGAAGCTTTCCTTACCTGGACCTGCGATCGATGACAACATATCCAGCAGGAGGTGAACTTGTCGGGGAGAAAGGAAGACGTGAAAAGAATCAACACGGCCGTCCACGTCCAGCTGAAGAAAAGCAGAGTCGGCGATCAGTGACTGTGCAGTACAGAAAACCAAAGACCGGTCGACTCTGGATCTTTAATGTTTGGAAGATTGGTGAGGGTCCCTGGACCTCCAGCAATCAGCTGATACCAGTTCCCACAGCCCCACAGCCAACGGAAGTTCATAGCGGACAGAGTCAAACTCTCGCAGCCCATACACGTCATTGCAGTTTCCATTGCTGCCATGTAAAACCCACTGGTGTCCCTCCCTCTGCTATAAACTTGAGATGCTGTGGACACTTTTAACCGTGGCATCTAAGAGGTTATTTGGCCAGAATGTAAGGCATCTGATCTCAGCTGTAACATTGGGTGCCAGGCCATCAACCAGTCAGACCCCAGGTGGGGCTGCGCTACCACTTTTTGTCACTTACCGTATATACTCGTGTATAAGCCGAGATTTTCAGCACCTTTTTTGGTGCTGAAAATGCCACCTCGGCTTATACACGAGTCATTGGGCAGAAACCAGCGGGGGAGGGGGTGCCGCGGCTGGAGCCTGTGGCTGGGACATCATACTCACCCTCCCCGTGCCATCGCTGAACGTCCCGGCAATCCTCCGTTGTACCCGGCTTCCTGCAGCTCTCCTGTGCTGAGCGGTGACGTAATACCGCTCATTAAGGTCATGTAATATGGACGCGACGCCACTCCCATAGGCGTGGCGTCCATATTCATGGCCTTAATGAGCGGTATTACTTCACCGCTCAGCACAGGAGAGCTGCAGGAAGCCGGGTACAACGCAGAATTGCCAGGAAGTTCAGCGATGGCACGGGGAGGGTGAGTATGACGGGGGGAGAACGGAGGACGGGGGAAGCATGGAGGACAATGAGCACGGAGCAGGACGGGGGGGGGGGGGTGTTGAGGACGGAGAGCACAGAGGAGCAGGGAGCAGGACGGGGAGAGGATGGAGAGCACGGAGCAGGACGAGGGGGAGGATGGAGAGCACAGAGGAGCACGGAGCAGGACGGGGGGGGGGGGCGGGGAAGGATGGAAAGAATAGAGGAGCACGGAGCAAGACGGAGGAGGATGGAGAGCACAGAGGAGCACGGAGCAGGACGGGGGGAGGACGGAGAGCACAGAGGAGCACGGAGCAGGACGGGGTGGGAGGACGGAGAGCACAGAGGAGCACGGAGCAGGATGGGGGGGGATGGAGAGCACAGAGGAGCACGGAGCAGGATGGGGGGGGGATGGAGAGCACGGAGCAGGACGAGGGGGAGGATGGAAAGCACATAGGAGCACGGAGCAGGACGGGGGGGCACAGGAGGACGGAGCAGGACGGGGGGGAGGATGGAGGGCACAGAGGAGCACGGAGCAGGACGGGGGGAGGATGGAGAGCACAGAGGAGCATGGAGCAGGACAGGGGGGCACAGGAGGACGGAGCAGGAAGGGGGGAGCACAGCGGAGGACGGAGCAGGAGGGGGGGGAGCACAGAGGAGAATGGGGGAGCACAGAGCTGGATGGGGGAGCAAGGAGCAGGACTGGGGCAGCACAGAGCAGGACGGCGGTTTATACACGAGTCAATAAGTTTTCCCAGTTTTTTGTGGCAAAATTAGGGGGGTCGGCTTATACACGGGTCGGCTTATACATGAGTATATACGGTAATTTGGTTAGGGAAAGTACATTTAGCTGAATGTATCAATTGGAAACTTCTTCTGGGGTCTACTTTTATATTACCATAGACCCATATTAACTAGGGGGAGGACAAAAAAATGAGTGCATTTATGCCTCTCTGGCTGGTGCAGATCATTTTTTTTTTTGCAATGGGCTTCTATGGTGCACGGGTGTCAGGGCAGCGATCTATGGTCAACATGCTTTTACCAAGTGTACATGCCAGACAGTGGCCAAAACGCAGTGTGAACTTCGCCTTCGATTGTGCAACAGGAAAACGTTACTGACCTTGGCTCCAGGAAGAACTTCATTCTGTTTCAGGATTAGTCCCAGCTCAATCTTGCCGACCAGCGAGGCGATCTGTACCGGCTCAGAGGGGGCGACTTCCGTTACACTCCTTGTGAACTGGGGGTGGGGTTCAAATACAGGTTTGGGGTTCCAGCTCGGTGACAGCTTTGGCTCGGTTTCCTGAAGTATGGTCATAAATATGATGCGTTAGTGGCTGTGAGAGGCCCAATATTCAATACCATCATTTACAGAGCACCAGCCGATCGCTCCATCCGGACTCCCTTGTAATGGGGGAGGGGATCCCCTGACAGCAGCTCCAATATGCAGGGCATGGACTCCATACTACAGAGATACTATACTTGGTTAGAGACCAATTAACACAATGGTTGATAATTAAGGACCCCCACTATTGTAAGACAGCTGTAGAAGAGGGGGTCGTCCAAACAGCATTTAGTTTTTAATATAATCCACAAAAAAGGACATCCCCTTTAAAACAAGCACCAGATAATCATCTTTCTGCATTGTCAGATGCTGATACAGAAGACATGTTACCACGTGCAATGTTGAAGACACAGGAGAAGATCTGGCAGATGCGGCAAACTCGTCCCAGAAGAAGGAGATCCCGCTCAGCTCCAGGACTTTATGAGCGAAGGCGGAAGGTCTGTGGACATTGATACCAGACTGATCGTCCACAGTCTCGTCAGAATACACAGTCCTGCGGGTACAGGATCGGGGGTGAGCTAAACCGCCCACCAACAGGGGGCGCATCACATGTCCCGTAACCTACCTGATGATCCGCATTTCCAGGGCACATCCAGTTTTGGAGTTCTCGGGGATGTTCTCTATCCTGAACACGGTGTCAATGAACGTGACGCGCACTCGTCGCAGGACTGCAAAATGGCATCAGAGAAAGAAGACGGAAAAGGGATTGTAGTAATACCTCTGCTTACATTAGAGATACGGGGGAGGGGTGGTGCCGTGTTAGGAGGGGTTTCCATCCAGAGTACCACCCATGCCTATAGAATCTATAGGTCTAACTAGCGTAAAATGAAAGCATCAGTCTTTACGAGCCATATGCCTTCAAGCTGTCCCTGTTTCTGGATGACTTATTTCTATTCACTGACAGCAAGCAGGAATATTAAAAAAGCGAATGCTAGCAACGCATTCCCTAGGGACAGGGCCGAATAACAGCACGCGGTACAATCTGGCCATCAATACAATGCATTGCCCGTCGCATTTTAACGTCACTGACCATTTTTATAATCTCTGCTTGCTGTCACTGAAAGGGAATAATATTTCCAGAGGCTTAAAATACACCTGTGGGGACCTATGTATCGGGGCCATACAGGACAGCAGTTTCTATATACCCTACTAAGCCATAGAGGGGGGTCCCCATCCATGAGCCCCTCTGGTGGACCCAGCAGGCGTTATATGGTCAGCCACTTTAGGGGTAGACATGACCTGCAAACTGTGGGGATAATCTGCTACAATGTGTCAGTGCAGGGAATAGAGAACTGTTCAGCCTTGGTGCAGTTGTAAGAGAACTTCAGCGGTGGGAAGTGTTAGCTCTGCAGTGGTTTTCAGTCTCTGCCTATAAACAAGAATGCTCCCATTCACTGCCAGAAAGCAGATGTGTGAAAAAGCTGAGGTCTGACATAAACACTTACCAGTTTCTATTGTTTCTGCAAACTTCTCCAATCCCTCGAAAGGCTGAGATGACTCCTGGTCATCGGTGAGCTTCTGGCTCAGACACTCGCGGGCCAGCTGCATGCTGCTGGTCATAAAGCTGGACCAGTACATCGGCTCCGACGCCGAACCTGCGCAGGAAAGAAGAAGTGAGTACACGGAAAAGTGTCCGACCGTCCAATCAAGAGCCTACAATCAGCACCATCCAGACACTTTTACATACGCGGTCGAGGTCTTGGCCTGAAAACCATCTCCAGCCCTTCACCTCCAGGGCACAGTTATCTTGTAGTAAGGACCCCCAGGGCACCGACAGGGAGATGGTCTGTATGAAGCCCTCAGTCACCTCCAGAGGGGCATCCGCTGACTCCATTATTTCATTAAGACTCTGAAAATGGAAAACACAACAGTGAGTGCAGCTCTGGAACATAACACTGGATCAGTAATGTAATGTATGTTCACAGTGACTGCACAAGCAGAATAGTGAGTGCAGCTCTGGAGTATAATACAGGATGTAACTCAGGATCAGTAATGTAATGTATGTACACAGTGTCTGTACCAGCAGAATAGTGAGTGCAGCTCTGGAGTATAATACATGATGTAACTCAGTATCCGTACAGGATCAGTACTGTATGTACACAGTGACTGTACCAGCAGAATAGCGAGTGCAGCTGTGGAGTATAATATAGGATGTAAGTCAGGATCAGTACAGGATCAGTAATGTAATGCATGTACACAGTGACTGCACCAGCAGAATAGTGAGTGCAGCTCTGGAATATAATACAGGATGTAACTCAGGATCAGTAATGTAATGTATGTACACAGTGACTGTACCAGCAGAATAGCGAGTGGGGGGGGGGGGGGGGGGGGGGGGGGGGTAACTGAGGATCGGTAATGTAATGTTATGTATACAGTGACTGCACCAGCAGAATAGTGAGTGCAGCTCTGGAGTATAATACAGGATGTAACTCAGGATCATACGGGCTAATGTAATGTATGTACACAGTGACTGCACCAGCAGAATAGTGAGTGCAGCTCTGGAGTATAATACAGGATAGGTAAGTACAGGATAGTAAAGTAATGTATGTACACAGTGACTGCACAGCAGAATAGTGAGTGCAGCTCTGGAGTATAATACAGGATGTAACTCAGGATCAGTATGTAATGTTGACACAGTGACTGTACCAGCAGAATAGTGAGTGCAGCTGTGGAGTATAATACAGGATGTAACTCAGGATCAGTACAGATCAGTAATGTAATGTATCACACAGTGACTGCACAGCAGAATAGTGAGTGCAGCTCTGGAGTATAATACAGGATGTAACTCAGGATCAGTACTGTATGTACACAGTGACTGTACCAGCAGAATAGGAGTGCAGCTCGTGGAGTATAATACAGGATGTAACTCAGGATCAGTAATGTAATGTATGTACACAGTGACTGTACCAGCAGAATAGCGAGTGCAGCTATGGAGTATAATAAGGATGTAAGTCAGATCAGTACAGGATCAGTAATGTAATGCATGTACACAGTGACTGCACCAGCAGAATAGTGAGTGCAGCTCTGGATATAATACAGGATAGAACTCAGGATCAGTAATGTAATGTATGTACACAGTGACTGTACCAGCAGAATAGGAGTGAGTCAGCTGTGGAGTATAATACAGGATGTAAGTCAGGATCAGTACAGGATCAGTAATGTAATGCATGTACACAGTGACTGCATCAGCAGAATAGTGAGTGCAGCTGTGGAGTATAACACAGGATGTAACTGAGGATCGGTAATGTAATGTATGTATACAGTGACTGCACCAGCAGAATAGTGAGTGCAGCTCTGGAGTATAATACAGGATGTAACTCAGGATCAGTACAGGATCAGTAATGTAATGTATGTACACAGTGACTGCACCAGCAGAATAGTGAGTGCAGCTCTGGAGTATAATACAGGATGTAACCAGGATCAGTACAGGATTAGTAATGTAATGTATGTACACAGTGACTGCACAGCAGAATAGTGAGTGCAGCTCTGGAGTATAATACAGGATGTAACTCAGGATCAGTACTGTATGTACACAGTGACTGTACCAGCAGAATAGTGAGTGCAGCTGTGGAGTATAATACAGGATGTAACTCAGGATCAGTACAGGATCAGTAATGTAATGTATGCACACAGTGACTGCATCAGCAGAATAGTGAGTGCAGCTCTGGAGTATAATACAGGATGTAACTCAGGATCAGTACTGTATGTACACAGTGACTGTACCAGCAGAATAGCGAGTGCAGCTGTGGAGTATAATACAGGATGTAACTCAGGATCAGTAATGTAATGTATGTACACAGTGACTGCACCAGCAGAATAGTGAGTGCAGCTTGGAGTATAATAAGGATGTAACTCAGGATCGTACAGGATCAGTAATGTATGGTACACAGTGACTGACCAGCAGAATAGGAGTGCAGCTCTGGATATAATACAGGATGTAACTCAGGATCAGTAATGTAATGTATGTACACAGTGACTGCACCAGCAGAATAGTGAGTGCAGCTTGGAGTATAATACAGGATGTAATCAGGATCAGTACAGGATCAGTAATGTAATGATGTACACAGTGACTGCACCAGCAGAATAGTGAGTGCAGCTTGGAGTATAAACAGGATGTAACCAGGATCGTAATGTAATGTATGTATACAGTGACTGCACCAGCAGAATAGTGAGTGCAGCTCTGGAGTATAATACAGGATGTAACTCAGGATCAGTACAGATCAGTAATGTAAGTATGTACACAGTGACTGCACCAGCAGAATAGTGAGTGCAGCTCTGGAGTATAATACAGGATGTAACTCAGGATCAGTACAGATAGTAATGTAATGTATGTACACAGTGACTGCACCAGCAGAATAGTGAGTGCAGCTCTGGAGTATAATACAGGATGTAACTCAGGATCAGTACTGTATGTACACAGTGACTGTACCAGCAGAATAGTGAGTGCAGCTGTGGAGTATAATACAGGATGTAACTCAGGATCAGTACAGATCAGTAATGTAATGTATCACAGTGACTGCATCAGCAGAATAGTGAGTGCAGCTCTGGAGTATAATACAGGATGTAACTCAGGATCAGTACTGTATGTACACAGTGACTGTACCAGCAGAATAGCGAGTGCAGCTGTGGAGTATAATACAGGATGTAACTCAGGATCAGTAATGTAATGTATGTACACAGTGACTGCACCAGCAGAATAGTGAGTGCAGCTCTGGGTATAATACAGATGTAACTCAGTATCCGTAAGATCAGTATGTATGTACACAGTGACTGTACCAGCAGAATAGGAGTGCAGCTTGAGTATAACACAGGATGTAACTCAGGATCAGTAATGTAATGTATGTTTAACAGTGACTGCACCAGCAGAATAGTGAGTGCAGCTCTGGGTATAATACAGGATGTAACTCAGGATCAGTAATAATGTATACAGTGACTGCACCAGCAGAATAGTGAGTGCAGCTCTGGAGTATAATACAGGATGTAACTCAGGATCAGTAAATGTAATGTATGTACACAGTGACTGCACCAGCAGAATAGTGAGTGCAGCTCTGGAGTATAATACAGGATGTAACTCAGGATCAGTACAGATAGAATGTATGTATTACACAGTGACTGCACCAGCAGAATAGTGAGTGCAGCTCTGGAGTATAATACAGGATGTAACTCAGGATCAGTAATGTAATGTATGTACACAGTGACTGCACCAGCAGAATAGTGAGTGCAGCTCTGGAGTATAATACAAGGATGTAACTCAGTATCAGTACTGTAATGTATGTACACAGTGACTGCACCAGCAGAATAGTGAGTGCAGCTGTGGAGTATAATACAAAGAGGTAACACAGGAACAGTAATGTAATGTATGTACAAAGTGACTGCACCAGCAGAATAGTGAGTGCAGCTCTGGGGTATAATACAGAATGTAACTCAGGATCAGTAATGTAATGTATGTACACAGTGACTGCACCAGCAGAATAGTGAGTGCAGCTCTGGAGTATAATACAAGGATGTGTGTCAATTGCTGCAGTGATCTCTCAGTACGCCACTTGCACTTTGTCCCTATATCTCAGCAGTTGCTCCTATTTTCAGCTTCATGGTGGAAGTGTCATCCACTTCTCAATGTGATGGTACTGCAGGGTGAAAATGCAATTTTGTTTTCCTGCACTGTGGTAGACCCCTCATTTGTGGGGTTCACCTTCTGTCTCCCCAATGCTGCACATGAGGAGCCATCTTCTCTTACAATGTGATACGTAGCAGCAGAGGGTCCACTGTCGCCAGCTGCACACTGACTTTGTCACAGTTGATCCCATTCCCTCTGACTTTGTGATGTGATTTTTGGCTATAGCGCAATAACAAGATGCCATTCACCCTGTGTGACGTATCCATGGCATTACCAAAGGCGACATCTGCGGCACGAACTGTATCACGATGGGCCTCAAATCCGCACTGCCTGGAAATTTGTGCTGCAGATTCTCTGCAACTCGAGACATCATGGTGAAGTGACATGCAATGAATTTTCCATCAAAGATCGAGAAGGACAAGGTCAGGAAGAAACGTCGGCCTCAGAATGGAAACCGTACATGAGTTCCTGTTCACTGACAACAATGAGAGATCATACCCACAAACCGATCGCAGGGACCAGTGCCGCCACTATCTATGGAGGCGATAAATGGAGCGGTGGTTCCACTGGATCCAAAGTCCAGAAAGATAACGCTGCCGTATCTGACTTGCACCCCCATCCGGCCATCGTGGGGGTCCCGGTGATTACCTATCCAGTACATACGGTAAGTGAAACTTATTGAGGCTGTAATACCCCTTTAAGACAACCTGCCACCGGGGCAGGGAGCCGCTGCAGACACAAATCCTGCCCTCCCACCACGTGCAGATAAAGATCTGTACCCAAGTAATGGAATTTTCGGGACATTGCCACTTCCTCTATTAATCTTCCTTTTGCTCCGAGAATAGATCCTTGCATCATTCATTTTTAATATCGGCCAGACCGCATCTACCTGTAGTGAGGACGATCATCTACGTAGTATCCTACCGGTGACATTAACCCTCTGGCATCCACCAGATTACAGAAAACTGATCTGGTGCATCATGAGCAATGTCTTCTGGGGGTTTCAGAGTAGTGATGAGGGGCTGGGGTTAACCAGGATTAGATAAAACAGAGCTAACTACTTCCAAAAACAGTCCTGGCTATATATGGTTCATTGAAGTGAATGGTTTGGAGTTGCAATATCAGATACAACCAATTGACAATTTATTTTGTTAGTCAAAAGGTCCCCCCACACCCCTCTATTCTGCATCAGTGCATGCTGGGAGTCAAAGTCTTACAAGAGATAAAACACTGCAGGTCGGTAACGCCTGCTGTAAATCTTTAAGCTTCTTCCAAGAGTTAAGGCTGGGTCTCACATAACGATACACCAGCGATCCCGACAACGATATGCACTTGTCAGGATCGCTGGTGTATCGCTACATGATCGCTGCTGAGCTGCCAAACAGGCAGCTCAGGGCAGCGATCAGCACAGCGACACTGCGGGTAACGTCGCTTAGTTACCCGCAGTGTACCTTGGATACCAGCGCCCTGATGCAGGGAGCTGGTATCCAAGGTACACAGCGGGTTTCCAAGCGCTGCGCGGTGCCTGGAAACCCGCTGTGTACCTTGGATACCAGCTCCCTGCATCAGGGCGCTGGTATCCAAGGTACACAGCGGGTTTCTAGGCACAGCCCCGCGCCTGGAAACCCGCTGTGTACCTTGGTTACCAGCGGATCGCTGGTCTCCCGCCTGTCACACGCAGCGATGCGTGCCTGTCAGCGGGAGACCAGCGATCAAAAAAATGTCCTGACATTTCAGCGACGATCAGCGATACCCAGCAGGGGGCTGATCGTCGCTGAATGTCACACACAGCGATATCGCTGGTGAGCTCGCTGCTGCGTCACAAAACTAGTGACTCAGCAGCGATCTCGGTAGCGATATCGCTATGTGAGACGGGCCCTTTAGAAATATTCTACAGATCCTTGCAGACGCCAAACAAAAACCATGTAAGATGTTAGCAGCAGACATCGGTCTTCGGAGGCCAATTACAGTGTGACTGAGGGGTTGCGGCAGCCATTAAGCCGCTCGCCGAGTAGCTCCGACCTCAGGAGGACTCCGCAACCACTGACCATGTGATCTCAGGAGTGACAAAGGGTTAAAGTACAGATGTAGTAATGTTAGGTCTGACCTCTTAAGTAGCGGGATGTGCGCCATTACAAAGCTGAAAAAGGATCTCTGACCCAGTAAGATCTCTGCAGGGGCCTGTGGTGACTGGTACAAGACATTAAGAGCAGAAGCCCCGCCAAGAGTCGCCGCACACCGGGGACGCCCCGCCAAGAGCCTCCGCCACACTCAGGGACACCCCGCCAAGAGCCACCGAACACCAGAAATGTTCAGACTCATAATTCAGTACTTTGTCACAGTCACTCAGATTCCTCATCTTTCCCATTTTTTTCCCTCATCTGACACCTCAACTTCAAGAACGGACTGGTCACTTGCTGCCTCATCCTGCCCTTCTCAGGCATCTGATAACACTTGTATACAGTGATTTTGGTGCCATCGATGCCTAAACAGTTTTATATTGAGTTTATGGTGCTGATGACACAAAGCTAGGAGGGATAGCGAACACTAGAGAAGAGAAAGAGGATTCAAAAAGATCTAAACAAACTGGAACCGTGAGCAGCAACTAACAGAATGGTTTTGAACAAGGAGAAAAGCAAGATTCTTCATCTAGGAAAGAAAAACAAAACTTACATCTACAGAATGGGAAGAATAGAACTAAGCAACAGCACGTGAGAAAAAGACTTGGGCATACTAATAGATCACACACTGCACATGAGTCAACAGTGTGATGCAGCAGCAAAAAAGGCAAACACAGTTCTAGGATGTATTAAAAGAAGTCTAGATCACGTGAAGTAATTATACCTCTCTATTCCTCCATGGTCAGACCTCATCTGGAATACTGTGTCCAGTTCTGGGCACCACATTTTAAAAAAGACATGAAATCTGGAGCAAGTTCAGAGAAGAGAGACCAGGATGATGAGCGGACTGCAAAGTAAGTCCTACAAGGAACAGTTACAGGATCTGGGAATGTTTAGCTTGCAAAAAAGAAGACTGAGAGGAGACTTAATAGCTGTCTACAAATATCTCAAGGGCTGTCACATTGTAGAAGGATCATCTTTATTCTCATTTGCACAAGGAAAGACTAGAAGCAATGGGATGAAACTGAATGGGAGGAGACACAGATTAGATATTAGAAAAAACTTTGACAGTTAGAGTGATCAATGAGTGGCACAGGCTGCCACGAGAGGTGGTGAGTTCTCCTTCAATGGAAGTCTTCAAACAGAGGCTGGAAACATCTGTCTGAAATGGTTTAGTGAATCCTGCATTGAGCAGGGGGTTGTACATGATGACCCTGGAGATCCCTTCCTACTTTACCATTCTAAGATTCCATGATTAACAATATGACTTAGAGACAATCTGGCAAAACCTAGTTTCTGAGATATTTCATTGTTA
Organism: Oophaga sylvatica; assembly: GCA_033576555.1. Lineage (NCBI taxonomy): Eukaryota > Metazoa > Chordata > Amphibia > Anura > Dendrobatidae > Oophaga > Oophaga sylvatica. The sequence goes on along the minus strand of JARQOD010000001.1, from coordinate 444,189,165 downwards.
ATTAAAGTAGAATTCTGGCTTCAAAAAGAGGCATTTATAGCACCGTAAGCTACAAATTGAAATAAAAAAAAAATTATATGGGATATTTCATTGCTCGTTAAAGAGTCAAAAGACCAAAAGCTATTGCATCTGTCATCACACACAAGTCGCAATGGGGGAATGAATAATTTTCATGGATGAATTCTCAAAAACTAGAAAGAATTCAGCAAAAGTAATGGCATTTTTAAATTCAGTAAAATATCCAAAATCCATTAAAAAAAACCTTGGCACCGGAAAAGTTTTTTTTGTAGACCTGTATAATCAATGCCTCTCTTCCTATGTTATGGCAGAGCGCTGTACATCTGCAGGGAGCGCGTTCTGCCATCGATCACGAGTAGGACAATGTACGGAGGTCTCTACGCTGACAACCTCCTGCCAAAGTTTAATGTAACCGTTCACTGATCAAGATTTTGAAAATTGTGGAAAAAAAACAAAAACAATTGCAATCCACTGGTACTTTTAGCGTTCCCAAAGACAGAATACCTGGTCATCTCTGCCATTTCTAGTCACATCTCACAGTTGAGGGTTTGCTACAATTGCATCCAGTATAGCTGCAGGGACAGGTTACTGATGACTGGCAGAGACCACCAAGAGTCAGAGCTCCAGTCTGATACATTGTAACAACCCACCAGCAGTAGGTGGACTATTGCAGCAACCACACAGTTTGTTACTATTCACTGACAGCAAAGCAGAAAGGAAACTAAGTAATTGTAGAACTTTTCCTCCTGCACCTTCCCTCAGAAGGATAGAGACGTACCCACTTGTCCAGGGGCACCTGTGACAGTGTGCCGGTGCCTTGGTACAGGTCCAGGGTGAGCTGCTCCAGGCTGAGCTTCTCCTGTAGGAAGTGGCCCAGGTATCTCTGGAGAAGGTACCTGCAGGCCCTCTTCTTGATGGACTCGGAGAAGGGCCACGGCATGGTGACCGCAGGGGCGCAGAGCCCTGGCTGGGTTATAACGCTGGGCCGTCAGACATCAGTGCAGGGGGGAGTGATCAGTCACGTGGGGTCTGGCAATCAAGAAATGATGGGGGATCAAAAACTCTCTTTCTTCTGCCTGAAAATATCCATTATTCCTGGTCACACAATCACATCCAATCTGTAATAGATCAGATACAATCTTTGATACAACCAAACACAATCAGGTAATACCAGAGTTATAATAAAATCAAGAATAATCACAATCTGCAGCACAATCATAAGTACGCGCTGCGAGGCGTCTATCGGGTCCAATTACATACAACCTTAACAATCGCAACAATAGTAGTCAGCAGTACAAAACTAAAGTGGAATCACTGCAATGTGCAACAAAGTCACACAGTCGGGGGCACAACCCCATACAACCAGGAACAATCAGCAACAGATGGAGACAGGGACACAAACCCAAACACTGGAAACCAACGACCACTGACACGGCGCCGTACCATCACATACAATCCCAATCAATCATACAATCACCGACACAACGCTGTACGATCAGTTACACGGTAGCGTACAATCACATACAATCACAATCAATCATACAATTCCATGCAATCACTGACACAGCGCCATACGATCATTCACAATCCCAATCAATCATACATACAATCCCATGCAATCGCTGACACGGCGCCATTCGATAACATACAATGTCAATCGATCATATAATCACTGACAACGCTGAAAGATCAGTGACACGGCACCGTACAAGCACATACAATCCCAATCAATCATACAATCCCAATCAATCAGTGACAAGGCGCCGTACGATCACATACAATCCCAATCAATCATACAATCCCAATCAATCAGTGACATGGCGCCGTACGATCACATACAATCTCAATCATAAATCCCATGCAATCAGTGACACAGCGCCGTACGATCACATACAATCCCAATCAATCATATAATCCCATGCAATCAGTGACACGACGCAGTACAATCACATACCATCCCATGCAATCAGTGACACGGCGCAGTACGATCACATACCATCCCATGCAATCGCTGACACGGTGCCGTCCGATCACATACAATCCCAACCAATCATACAATCCCATGCAATCAGTGACACGGCGCAGTACGATCACATACCATCCCATGCAATCAGTGACACGGCGCAGTACGATCACATACCATCCCATGCAATCAGTGACACGGCGCAGTACGATCACATACCATCCCATGCAATCAGTGACACGGCGCAGTACGATCACATACCATCCCATGCAATCAGTGACACGGCGCAGTACGATCACATACCATCCCATGCAATCAGTGACACGGCGCAGTACGATCACATACCATCCATGCAATCAGTGACCGGGCATTAGTCACTACCATCCATGCAATCATGCACCGCAGAAATCACATACAAAACCCCTGCAATCAGGAACCGCATAGATACTACCATCCCTGCAATCATGACCGGGCGTTGACAATACCATCCCAGCAATCAGGGCCCGGGGAATCACTACCATCCCATGCAAAGGGGAAAGGCCATACAAAAACATACCTCCTGCAATCATGACACGGGCATTTTAAAAAAAATACCCTCCCATGCAACAGTGACACGGGCAGTAATCACATACAAAACCCCTGAATCAGTGACACGGGAAGATCCATACCACCCTGCAATCGTGACACGGGCAGTAGCACAACCTCCCATGCAACAGGGCACGCGCAGGAAAAAATACCCTCCCCTCAATCAGTGACACGGCCAAGACACATACCATCCCCTGCAACATGGGCACGGGGAATTAAATAAAGAAAAGTGGGCAAAGGGTCCATACCCCCCTGCAATCATGCACGGGCTTTGACACATACCACCAGCAAAAATGAAAGGGCAGTAATCAATACCCCCCATGCAACATGACACCGCAGTAGAACATACCCTCCCCTAATCTGCACGGCCATCAACATACCACCCCGCAAACAGTGACACGGGGCGAGACACTACCATCCCATGGGAATCATGACAGGCCAGTAGATCACTACCACCCCGCAATCAGTGACCGGCCATAGCCCTACCTCCCTTAATCAGTGACAGGGGCATAAATTTAATACCATCCACAAACAGTGACAGGGGGGCCCTAGATCACAACCATCCCATGAATCATGCACGGGGCATTAAAACATACCCCCCATGAACATGACAGGCCAGTAACCTACCACCCAGAATCATACCGGGCCAAAAACCCCATCCACCCATGCAATCGTGACAAAGGCCAGTAGATCCATACCACCCCCTGCAATCATGACACGGCCCCATACGATCACATCCACCCATGAAAAACTGACACGGCGCAGTATGCACATACCCCCCAGCAATCGTGACCAAGGGGGCCCGTACATAATAAATCCCAATAAAAAAAACAACCTATGCAATCATGAAAACGGGCCCCCTACAAAACACAACAACCCCCAAACAAATACAATCCCATCAATCACCGACAATCACTGGGGTCCACATCACACAACAGCCCAATCGGAAATTTTCCCCAAATCGGTCTGCAAAAACAAAGCGATGCGACCCAAAATTTGCCGGGGGCCGCATCACTAAACACAGAGAACACAGCCCCACCGGGAAAGCCGCAAAACACTTCCGTCCCGAAACCCGCAGGGAGCCGGGGGCATAAACCCGGCGCCCGGCACGGGGGCCCCCGGGGGAGCCGGGGCCCCGGGGGGGGAAAAAACCCCGGTGGGTCCCCGGGTCAAAGCCGCCTGGGGCGGGTCCAAACATAAACAAGACATCACCAATGAAAAAAATTTCGACTGACACACCCATTGATTCCAGGGGATCTGGCCCCCTTTTCCCCTTTTTTCACGTTTTTCCCCCTACTCAATAAAAAAATTTCTACAAAAAGGCCGCAATCCCAGACTTTTTGGGGAAATAGTTTGGGGTTTTTTTTGGGACCGGGGAATGACGCTTTTTATTTTCCGAAGTGTCTGAGCTGAAAGGGATCGCCCATTTTTACAGGGGAAGAGTGGGGGTGTCTTTTTCCTTTTTAAATTTTTTTCTTGGTTTTTTGGCGGATAAAGGGGGGGTTTTGGGGGTTGTTTCTTCCCAAACCCGGCCCTCTGCTTTGTTACCCTAGAACCAATCAGCCCGCTTTCCTTTTTACATCCTACTGAAAAGGGGGAAACTCCCCCCAGGGAGTCTGGTAAGCGGGGGCCCCGGGGTGTTTTGGGTTTTTCCATACCTTTAAAAAAAAAAATTTTTGGGTCACTTGAAGGGGCCAGAGAATCCATGTTTTCCCCTGTCAGGCCCAAACCCCGGGGTTTAAAAATTTTCCTCGAAGGGGGGGAAAAAATTTTTACTCCCGGGCAGAAGCCGGGGTTTCCCACCGTCAATTTTTAGCACGACCCCAGCAGTGATTTGGGGGGGAAAAAGATATCTCCATCCGGGGATCACTGATGGGGCAAAGCTCCTAACAGCCACAACAGGGGGGGGCTGGTTTCCGGGGTGGAAAGGGGGGTGCGCCCCAAAAAACATGAGACAGGCGGAACGAGGGGGGTATTCATCACCTTTCCCTTAAAAAAAAAAATTAAAAAAAAACCAGGGGGGTTCCCCTTAATTTTTTATAACCAGCCAGGCAAAACCCGTGGGGCTGCAGCCCCAGCTTTACTTCAACAAGGGGGTTTCAAAAAAAGAGAGGGCCCCATGCCCCCTTTTTTAAAATTTTTTAAAAATAAAAAAAAAAAACCCCTTTTTGTCCCCCATTTTTTTACAAACCACCTTTCCAAAAAAGAACTGGGGGTGGACTCTCAAGTGGAAAGGGCCATGGATATTGACCCCCTCCCGGGGGCCCCCAAAAACAGCCGCACCCCCCCGTAACGGGACATCTATTTGCAAAAAAAATTTTTCCCCTTTTAAAAACCAATTTAATTTCACTTCGGCCTTAGCCCCGCCTTCCCCCTTTTTCTGTGGCATGGGGGTAGGGTTTAGATTTTGGGTTTAGGGCCCCCTTTGGGGTGATTAAGGACCCCAAAGGGCAAAAAGGGTTGCTTTATGTTTTTTATTTTCCCCCCATGCCTCATTAAGTACTGCTTGTAACGGGGATTTAAATTTTTTCTTTTTTTGGAATAATTTTTTTTTTTTAAAAGATGAAAAGATCGGGGCTCTTTTCCCACTTGATTTTAAACCCTTTTTTTTTTT
>JARQOD010000001.1:443917755-444183885 GCA_033576555.1 Oophaga sylvatica | reverse complement strand
CCCCTTCACTTTACTGGGTGCCTGGGTCCCCAGAAGCGATCCAGTAACGGATCCGTAAGTGGGGGACCCAGACACCACAGCGCTCACCGCCGGAGATGCGGTCCCGGCTGCCACTCTCTTTCCCACCACTGGGCCGCCCTCCACACCATGCTCCATATCAGACACGTCACTACCCCCTCCATTACCACAAACAGAGGCGGCGCCCTGCGTGTCATGGCCTGCAATCTCCCCGCTCCCTTGCTGCGGACCCACAACAGAGCCCGAGCCGGGTGTGGTAGCGGGTGCCGCACAGCGGGACCGGGGGCGCCAGAGAGGGGGACATACACAAACTTCTGGACATAAGATGTTTTTTTTACCTTCTTCTTAGCTTTTCTCTTCATCCCCCTCCTGGTTGCCTCATCATCGCAGATCTCATCCCCGAACCGCAGCTGGTTAAACCGGACCGGGACTCGATCTGCCGGATCTGCTGCATGACGAGGCAGCCCCCCTCACTGCTGCTACTACCACCATCCTCATCCTCCCCCTCGCACTCGCTGCCCTCTGAAGAGCCAGAATCTGGCGGGAGAGCCACTTGCTCGGGGCTATCCCGCTGTGTGACGCCTGGAGATCTCTTACCAGGCCACCAGGCGGTGAGTAGGGCACGACCTCCTCCTCGCATTCCTCTTCCTCCTCCTCCACCGCCTGGCTGAGGCTCCGTGGCCCCTCAGGAGCCCCTCCGGCCATGGCTCTGAACCGGTCGTCATTTTCCAGCTTTTCACGGAAGGGCCCGCTGCCGGCCAGGATCTCGCACCTCCGGGTTGCCAGGTCTTCTATGGCTCTCTGGATCTTTCTGACCGCGGCGGATAGCTCGGCCTTCTTATTGCCGGAGGCCCTGTTGGACCTCTCCTTAGCTACCCTCAACTCCCCCCAGAGGGATCTTAGCTTTCTTGAGGCGTCCTCATACTCACAGAGGTGCGCATGGACGCGGGAACCATAGACCACGGTGGTCTCTTTCGCCATCTTGGTGCCCCACTTTAGGGCCCCGCTGCAGCACCCCTGCTCGTACTCGGCCTACCTCCGGGGAAGGAGCCGCCGCGGCCATGGCCTCTGGGGTACTGCGGGTCCTCATGCTGGATCCTTTGCCAGATTTTGTTATCCTAGCCGTTTGGGGAGTCCTCCCACCCCCCGCCGGCTTGGACCGGGAGGTGGGAGCCGGGGGCCCTGCCCCGGAGGCCAGTCCCAAGATGAGCCTTCTTTCCTGGAAGGAGGCAGACAAAAAGTCCTGGATGGAAAAACCTCCCTTCCTGAGCAGCACACACCGGCACCACAGTCAGACCGCACGGCAAGCTCCGCCCCTTCCTGTAGGATGGTCCAGAGCTGCACTCACTATTCTGCTGGTGCAGTCACTGTGTACATACATTACATTACTGATCCTGAGTTACATCCTGTATTATACTCCAGAGCTGCACTCACTATTCTGCTGGTGGAGTCGCTGTGTACATACATTACATTACTGATCCTGAGTTAGCTCCTGTATTATACTCCAGAGCTGAACTCACTATTCTGCTGGTGCAGTCACTGTGTACATACATTACATTACTGATCCTGAGTTAGCTCCTGTATTATACTCCAGAGCTACACTTATTCTGCCAATTTTTCTTAGTAATAGTCAACAAGCTTATATACAGTATGTAGATGTAAAATATCAACAAGATCTTCATTTCTCTGCAAAACAAGTAAAATAAGGAATCTAATTGTTGAAGGATAAAAATAGAAAACGTAATGAAATTAATTGATTAAAATAATGACTGTCTTGAAAAATAAAATATCCACCAGGTCCCCAAATTCTAAAACAGAACAGGGAGATAAATAATAACAGATATTGACCAAAAAGTTCTTAAAGGGGCTGTCGTGGAATGGAAAAAGTCGATTGTGTACTGCATAGAACAGCGCCACCCTAGTCCACAGACTGTGTCTGGTATTGCAACTCAATCCAATTTACATCAGTGGAAGTGAACTTCATTAATAGATGTAATCTGTGATGCAGTTTCCAGCAGAAAGCAGCCGTGTTTAAAGGGGAAAAAGTTCTCAAAGTTTTGGTATCTTTAACCCCTTCACCCCCAAGGGTGGTTTGCACGTTAATGACCAGGCCAATTTTTACAATTCTGACCACTGTCTCTTTATGAGGTTATAACTCTGGAACGCTTCAACGGATCTTCGCGATTCTGAGATTGTTTTCTCGTGACATATTGTACTTCATGATAGTTGTAAAATTTCTTCCATATAACTTGCATTTATTTATGAAAAAAACGCAAATATGGCAAAAATTTTGAAAATTTTGCAATTTTCAAACTTTGAATTTTTATTCCCTTAAAACAGAGAAATATGTCACACAAAATAGTTAAGAAATAACATTTCCCACATGTCTACTTTACATCAGCACAATTTTGGAAACAAAATTTTTTTTTGTTAGGAAATTATAAGGGTTAAAAGTTGACCAGCGATTTCTCATTTTTACAACAAAATTTACAAAGCCATTTTTTTTCGGGACCACCTCATATTTGAAGTCACTTTGAGGGGTCTATATAGCAGAAAATACCCAAAAGTGACACCATTCTAAAATCTACACCCCTCAAGGTACTCAAAACCACATTCAAGAAGTTTATTAACCCTTCAGGTGCTTCACAGGAGCTGAAGCAACGTGGAAGGAAAAAATTAACATTTTACTTTTTAGTCACAAAAATGATCTTTTACAAACATTTTTTTTATTTTCACAAGGGAAAAAGAGAAAAAGGACTGATAAAGTTGTTGTGCAATTTCTCCTGAGTACGCCGATACCCCATATGTGAGGGAAAACCACTGTTTGGGCACACGGCAGAGCTCGGAATGGAAGGAGCGCAGTTTGACTTTTCCAAACCAAAATTGGCTGGAATTGAGAACGGACGCCATGTCGCGTTTGGAGAGGCCCCGATGTGCCTAAACAGTGGAAACCCCCCACATGTGACCCCATTTTGGAAACTAGACCCCCTAAGGAACTTATCTAGATGTGTGGTGAGTAGTTTGAACCCTCAAGTGCTTCACGCAATTTTGTAATGTAGAGCCGTGAAGAAAAAAAATCATATTTTTTCCACAAGCATGATGTTTTAGTCCCCAAATTTTTATTTTCCCAAGGGTAAGAGGAGAAATTGAACCACAAAAGTTGTTGTCCAACTTGTCCTGAGTACGCTGATACCCCATATGTGGGGGGGAACCACTGTTTGGGCGCACGGTAGGGCTTGAAAGGGAAGGAGCGCCGTTTGACTTTTCCAAACCAAAATTGGCTGGAATTGCGAACGGACGCCATGTCGCGTTTGGAGGGCCCCTGATGTGCCTAAACAGTGGAAACCCCCCACATGTGACCCCATTTTGGAAACTAGACCCCCTAAGGAACTTATCTAGATGTGTGGTGAGCACTTTGAACCCTCAAGTGCTTCACGCAAGTTTGTAATGTAGAGCCGTGAAGAAAAAAAATCATATTTTTTCCACAAACATGATGTTTTAGTCCCCAAATTTTTATTTTCCCAAGGGTAAGAGGAGAAATTGGACCACAAAAGTTGTTGTCCAACATGTCCTGAGTACGCTGATACCCCATATGTGGGGGGAACCACTGTTTGGGCGCACGGCAGGGCTTGAAAGGGAAGGAGCGCCGTTTGACTTTTCCAAACCAAAATTGGCTGGAATTGCGAACGGACGCCATGTCGCGTTTGGAGGGCCCCTGATGTGCCTAAACAGTGGAAACCCCCCACATGTGACCCCATTTTGGAAACTAGACCCCCTAAGGAACTTATCTAGATGTGTGGTGAGCACTTTGAACCCTCAAGTGCTTCACGCAAGTTTGTAATGTAGAGCCGTGAAGAAAAAAAATCATATTTTTTCCACAACATGATGTTTTAGTCCCAAATTTTTATTTTCCCAAGGTAAAGGAGAAATTGGACCCCAAAAGTTGTTGTCCAACATGTCCTGAGTACGCTGATACCCCATATGTGGGGGGGAACCACTGTTTGGGCGCACGGCAGGGCTTGAAAGGGAAGGAGCGCCGTTTGACTTTTCCAAACCAAAATTGGCTGGAATTGCGAACGGACGCCATGTCGCGTTTGGAGGGCCCCTGATGTGCCTAAACAGTGGAAACCCCCCACATGTGACCCCATTTTGGAAACTAGACCCCCTAAGGAACTTATCTAGATGTGTGGTGAGCACTTTGAACCCTCAAGTGCTTCACGCAAGTTTGTAATGTAGAGCCGTGAAGAAAAAAAATCATATTTTTTCCACAACATGATGTTTTAGTCCCCAAATTTTTATTTTCCCAAGGGTAAGAGGAGAAATTGGACCACAAAAGTTGTTGTCCAACATGTCCTGAGTACGCTGATACCCCATATGTGGGGGGAACCACTGTTTGGGCGCACGGCAGGGCTTGAAAGGGAAGGAGCGCCGTTTGACTTTTCCAAACCAAAATTGGCTGGAATTGCGAACGGACGCCATGTCGCGTTTGGAGGGCCCCTGATGTGCCTAAACAGTGGAAACCCCCCACATGTGACCCCATTTTGGAAACTAGACCCCCTAAGGAACTTATCTAGATGTGTGGTGAGCACTTTGAACCCTCAAGTGCTTCACCAAGTTTGTATGTAAGCCCGTGAAGAAAAAAAATCATATTTTTTTCCACAAAGATGATGTTTTAGTCCCCAATTTTTTATTTTCCAAGGGTAAGAGGAGAAATTGGACCCAAAAGTGGTTGTCCAACTTGTCCTGAGTACGCTGATACCCCATATGTGGGGGAACCACTGTTTGGGCCACGGCAGGGCTTGAAAGGGAGAGGACGTTTGACTTTCCAAACCAAAATTGCTGAATTGGCGAACGGACGCCATGTCGCGTTTGGAGGCCCCTGATGTGCCTAAACAGTGGAAACCCCCCACATGTGACCCCATTTTGGAAACTAGACCCCCTAAGGAACTTATCTAGTGTGTGGTGAGCACTTTGAACCCTCAAGTGTTCACGCAAGTTTGTAATTAGACCTGGAGAAAAAAAAAATATTTTTTTTCCACAAAGCATGATGTTTTAGTCCCCAATTTTTTATTTTCCCAAGGTAAGAGGAGAAATTGGACCACCAAAAGTTGTTGTCCAATTTGTCCTGAGTACGCTGATACCCCATATGTGGGGGGAACCACTGTTTGGGCCACGGCAGGGCTTGAAGGGAAGAGCGCCGTTGACTTTTCAAACCAAATTGCTGGAATTGCGACGGACGCCATGTTCGCGTTGGAGGCCCCTGATGTGCCTAAACAGTGGAAACCCCCCACATGTGACCCCATTTTGGAAACTAGACCCCCTAAGGAACTTATCTAGATGTGTGGTGAGCACTTTGAACCCTCAAGTGCTTCACGCAAGTTTGTAATGTAGAGCCGTGAAGAAAAAAAAATCATATTTTTTCCACAAGCATGATGTTTTAGTCCCCAATTTTTTATTTTCCCCAGGTAAGAGGAGAAATTGGACCACAAAAGTTGTTGTCCAACATGTCCTGAGTACGCTGATACCCCATATGTGGGGGGAACCACTGTTTGGGCGCACGGCAGGGCTTGAAAGGGAAGGAGCGCCGTTTGACTTTTCCAAACCAAAATTGGCTGGAATTGCGAACGACGCCATGTCGCGTTTGGAGGGCCCCTGATGTGCCTAAACAGTGGAAACCCCCCACATGTGACCCCATTTTGGAAACTAGACCCCCTAAGGAACTTATCTAGTGTGTGGTGAGCACTTTGAACCCCCAAGTGTTTCACTAACGTTTATAATGCCCTGGCGTGAAAAAAAAAAATATTTTTTTTCCACAAAAGTGATGTTTTAGTCCCCAATTTTTTATTTTCCCAAGGGTAAGAGGAGAAATTGGACCCCAAAAGTGGTTGTCCAATTTGTCCTGAGTACGCTGATACCCCATATGTTGGGGGATACACTGTTTGGGCACACGGCAGGGCTCGGAAGGGAAGCAGTGACGTTTTGGAATGCAGACTTTGATGAAATGGTCTGCGGGCGTCATGTTCCGTTAGCAGAGCCCCTGATGTGCCTAAACAGTGGAAACCCCCCACATGTGACACATTTTGGAAACTAGACCCCCTAAGGAACTTATCTAGGTGTGTGGTGAGCACTTTGAACCCCCAAGTGTTTCACTAACGTTTATAATGCCCTGGCGTAAAAAAAAAAAAAAAAAAATTTTTTTCCACAAAAGTGATGTTTTAGTCCCCAATTTTTTATTTTCCCAAGGGTAAGAGGAGAAATTGGACCCCAAAAGTGGTTGTCCAATTTGTCCTGAGTACGCTGATACCCCATATGTTGGGGGATCCACTGTTTGGGCATACGGCAGGGCTCGGAAGGGAAGCAGTGACGTTTTGGAATGCAGACTTTGATGGAATGGTCTGCGGGCGTCATGTTCCGTTAGCAGAGCCCCTGATGTGCCTAAACAGTGGAAACTCCCCACATGTGACCCCATTTTGGAAACTAGACCCCCTAAGGAACTTATCTAGGTGTGTGGTGAGCACTTTGAACCCCCAAGTGTTTCACTAACGTTTATAATGCCCTGGCGTGAAAAAAAAAATATTTTTTTTTTCCACAAAAGTGATGTTTTAGTCCCCAATTTTTTATTTTCCCAAGGGTTAGAGGAGAAATTGGACCCCAAACGTGGTTGTCCAATTTGTCCTGAGTACGCTGATACCCCATATGTTGGAGGGATCCACTGTTTGGGCATACGGCAGGGCTCGGAAGGGAAGCAGTGACGTTTTGGAATGCAGACTTTGATGGAATGGTCTGCGGGCGTCATGTTCCGTTAGCAGAGCCCCTGATGTGCCTAAACAGTGGAAACCCCCCACATGTGACCCCATTTTGGAAACTAGACCCCCTAAGGAACTTATCTAGGTGTGTGATGAGCACTTTGAACCCCCAAGTGTTTCACTAAAGTTTATAATGCCCAGGTGTGAAAAAAAAAAATCCTACTTTTTACCTCACACAAATGATGTTTTAGTCCCCAATTTTTTATTTTCCCAAGGTTAAGAGGAGAAATTGGACACCAAAAGTTGTTGTTTAATTTGTCCTGAGTACACTGGTACCCCATATGTGGGAAAAAACTGTTTGGGCACAATTTGGGGCTCAGAAGGGAAATTGTGACGTTTTGGAAGCAGACTTTGATGGAATGGTCTGCGGGCGTCATGTTCCGTTTGCAGAGCCCCTGATGTGCCTAAACAGTAAAAAAAAAAACACAAGTGACATAATTTTGGAAAGTAGACTCCCAAGGAACTTTTCTAAATGTGCCCCCCTTCTGGAACTAATCTTTCCTGTAAAGTAAATTAGTAGTGCATTGAGGTGTGGTACAATTTGAAACAATCCTTCATACACAGGCCAGGTTTTTCGGGGCAGGTGTCGCATTGGTAAGTGGTGTCCTTGCGTATTCCCCTTTTGTAACACACTCGGCACCTTTTTTGTGGCTTACCTTTTCTTCCAGTTGGCGGGACCACCCCCGGGAAATGCTGACCTGGTATGATACGAGCACCTTCAGTTCCGGAAGTACTGGGGCCCGCTGTTTCCTGAGCGCCAAACATCAGGGCCTTAACCACTACCTCATGAAACTGAAGGTACGTCGTATCGCTGTTGCGTGCACATCGTGACAGCAGGAAAGCGTTGAGCATTGCCATTTGGACGATGTGCACGGACAGCTTCTTGTACCACACCTTGGCCTTTCTCAAAGCACTGTACGGTTGGAGGAGTTGATCACAGAGATCAACACCCCCCATGTATTTATTGTACCCCAGTACACAGTCCGGTTTGCGGACCTGTGTAGAGGTACCCCGTACAGTGCTGAGGGCGCTGCCATCACCATGTATGGTGGTCAAGAGAAGGACATCCCTCTTGTCCTTGTACTTGACCACCAACAGGTGGTCGCTACATTGGGCTCTGCTCTCACCCTTTCTGAGCATCAGCCCAAGTAGCGTCTTTGGGAGGCCTCTCTGATTTTTGCGGACGGTACCGCAGGCTGCGGTACCTCGCGCAGAGAGGGATTTGTAGAGTGGGATGCTGGAATAAAAGTTATCAGTGTAAAGGTGATAACCTTTATCCAGCAGTGGGTGCACCAAATCCCACACAATTTTCCCACTCACTCCCAGGACGGGGGGACACTCAGGGGGTACAATCCTGGTGTCCTTTCCTTCGTAAACTCTAAAGCTGTGTGTGTACCCTGAGGTACTCTCACACAGCTTGTAGAGTTTGATTCCGTACCTTGCCCTCTTGCTGGGCAGGTACTGGCGGAATGCGAGCCGTCCCTTAAAATGAACCAAGGACTCATCCACGCAGATGTCCCTTTGGGGCACGTACACTTCAGCAAACTTTTTGTTGAAGTGTTCGATGACCGGCCGAACTTTGAACAGGTGGTCAAAGTTGGGGTCATCTCGTGGGGGACACTGTGTATTATCATTATAATGCAGGAATTTGTGGATGGCCTCAAAACGTGTCCGAGCCATGACCATTCGGAACAGTGGAGTGTTGTATAAAATATCAACACTCCAATATTGCCGAATTTCTGGCTTCTTCAGGATCCCCATATGGAGGACCAGGCCCCAAAACTGCATCATTTCAACTGCGTCTACAGGAGACCAGTTGGAAAATGATGAACGGGGGTTTTGCGCCAAAAATTGCAGAGCGTACAAATTTGTTTGCTCCACCATGAGGTTAATTAAATCCTCAGAGAAAAAGACTTTGAAAAAGTCTATTTCTGTGAAGCCGGTGGAGTCAAACCTGATTCCTGATTCTGCCACAAAATCAGGAATCAGTGGCTCGTAATTTTCGGGGGCCGGGGTCCATACGGGGTCCGAAGAGGGGTGCGCTGGTTCATTTTCAGGGGCGGGCGCTGCCTCATGTTCTGTCCTGGGGCGTCTGCGTGGCGGTTCCGCAGGACCCGAGGAGGAAGATGAGGAGGAAGAAGAATCTTCATCTGAAAAATAAAGAAATGTGGGATCCTCTCCCTCGCTATCAGTGTCGGAGGCAAGGAAAGCGTATGCCTCCTATACTGAATAGCGCTGTTGGGATGAGCGTGACGAGCGGGACATTTTTTTTGTGAATGTGGTGCTTTGTGTGAACTTTATTTATAACTGTGTGTGTGTGTGTGGGGGGGATAGTGATTGGTGTAAACTAAGCTGAAAAGAAAAAGCTAAAAGAAAAGAAAGCGAATAGGGAAAAAAAAAGGCCTGTGAAAAAAAGTCTAAACCAGCAGGCACGAGCTCTGATAAGTGACCGGTGTCACTTATCAAAGTTCCGTGGCTGCTGGTTGTGCGCACGGGAGTGACGGAAAGGGGGGTAAAAAAAAAAACTGGCAGGCACGAGCTCTGATAAGTGACCGGTGTCACTTATCAAAGTTCCGCGGCTGCTGGATGTGCGCACGGGAGTGGCGGAAAGGGGGGTGAAAAAAAAAAAAAAACTGGCAGGCACGAGCTCTGATAAGTGACCGCTGTCACTTATCAAAGTTCCGCGGCTGCTGGATGTGCGCACGGGAGTGGCGGAAAGGGGGGTGAAAAAAAAAAACTGGCAGGCACGAGCTCTGATAAGTGACCGCTGTCACTTATCAAAGTTCCGCGGCTGCTGGATGTGCGCACGGGAGTGGCGGAAAGGGGGGTGAAAAAAAAAACTGGCAGGCACGAGCTCTGATAAGTGACCGCTGTCACTTATCAAAGTTCCGCGGCTGCTGGATGTGCGCACGGGAGTGGCGGAAAGGGGGGGTGAAAAAAAAAACAAAAAAACAGCAGGAACGAGCTCTGATAAGTGACTGGTGTCACTTATCAAAGTTCCGCGGCTGCTGGATGTGCGCATGGGAGTGGCGGAAAAGTTGGTGGGAAAAAAAAAAAAACAGCAGGAACGAGCTCTGATAAGTGACTGGTGTCACTTATCAAAGTTCCGTGGCTGCTGGGTGTGCGCACGGGAGTGGCGGAAAAGTTGGTGAAAAAAAACAAAAAAAAAAACAGCAGGAACGAGCTCTGATAAGTGACTGGTGTCACTTATCAAAGTTCCGTGGCTGCTGGGTGTGCGCATGGGAGTGGCGGAAAAGTTGGTGGAAAAAAAAAAAAAAAACAGCAGGAACGAGCTCTGATAAGTGACTGGTGTCACTTATCAAAGTTCCGTGGCTGCTGGGTGTGCGCACGGGAGTGGCGGAAAAGTTGGTGAAAAAAAAAAAAACAAAACAGCAGGAACGAGCTCTGATAAGTGACTGGTGTCACTTATCAAAGTTCCGTGGCTGCTGGATGTGCGCACGGGAGTGGCGGAAAGGGGGGGGTAAAAAAAAAAAACGGCAGGCACGAGCTCTGATAAGTGACCGCTGTCACTTATCAAAGTTTGCGGCTGCTGGATGTGCGCACGGAGGGGGGTGCGAAAGTGTTGATGGGTGAACTGCGTCACCAATCAACGCTCGGCGGCGCAAAGGGGGGGTAAAAAGAGGGGGAAAGGGAAGGGGGGATGGGGGAATGGGGGGATTGGGGTGGATCGGGCAGGGATCGGGGCTCAAAAACTCACGTTTGTAGTCTTTTCTTTCTTTTCTCTTCTTTCTTCTCTCTTCTTTCTTCTCTCTTCAGCAGGAGTTGTGGTGTCACAGGCTACTGTGGCACCACAAGACCCAGCACAGGAGGAGATCTGGCAGTGTGACCGCACAGCAGGAATCCTCAGCAAGTGTGAGGACCCCTGCAGTGCGGTCAGACAGGTCAGATCCAGTTTGCAGACAGGTCACAGAGCGGTCACATCGCTGCTGTGACCTGTCATTGGTGGGATCGATGATCACATCAATCCCACCAATCAAAGGAGACCCCTGCATTGCCGGTTGCTAGGCACCGGCCTAGTAATCGGAGCTCACAGCTCCGATTCCTAGGCAGGTCACCGGCAGGTCACCTAGCAGGGCACAGAGCGGTCACACCGCTGCTGTGCCCTGTGATTGGCGCGATCGTCGATGACATCGATCGCGCCAATCAGCTCCTTCATGCCCTACAGGCCCTGGCCTAGGATCGGTGCTATTACTGCACCGATCCAGGCAGGTACAGGCAGGGCACAGCGCGGATATACCGCGGCTGTGCCCTGCGATTGGCGCGATCGATGTGATCGCGCCAATCCGGGGGGGGGTCTGGACCTTCCTAGGCCCAGGCCTAGGATCGAGTACATCGGTACTCGATCCTAGCCTGCGATCTCACTGTTTTAGCCGCTCTGATTGGCTGAAACAGTGAGAAAGGCTGTGATTGGCTGTTCAGAATTCAACAGCCAATCACAGCGATCGGGAGGCCTGAGGGGGAGGACGCAGCCCGGGATGCCGACGCCAACTTCCAAGAGGTAAGCTGGCGTCGGAATTTTAATGCGATCACCGCTACTTAAGTCGCGATGTCGCATTAAAGGGCATGACGTACTATCCCGTCCATGGTCAGAATGGCACGGGTTTTATGGACGGGATAGTACGTCTAATGTCAGAGAGGGGTTAAAGTCTAAAAGCATCCATCACCCATCCATCCATCATAAAAATCTATAATAATAATAATAATCACCCAAATTTCTTGTAAAGAAACAAGGGATGTAGAATTATACATGTTGGGGATCGGTTAGGAGGCAAATCACTTGCCCCTTATCTCCATGGTTACTGTGTTTGTCCTGTGCTTTGGTTTTTGTTTTCTGCTCTATTTTTTGCAAAAAAAGGAAGGAAATTACTTGGATTATATCAGCAATCGCATCTTCCTGTCCTGCATTGTTTGTTTCCACCGTGCGAGCATTTTGTGCACACAGATCTGCGTGAAAATTGTTGATTTTATCTACAGATGTAGCAGAGCTGAAGCGGTCATATCACTTCTAAAAGTGAGAAATGTCAAGAGGTCGAGGATTAAGGCGGCAGTTTACCAGCAGGCTGATGAAAAACCATTGTGATATGAAGGAAAGACCCGCTGTGTTCTGGATTGAAAGGGAAAAATATCCAGGGCATGACGCCATCTGCTAGGGATAAACAGAAGAAAGAGCTTTTCTTGGATGTTTCTATAAACACGTTACTTGTTTTTGCAAATGTAATGAAGTCAAGATGTATCCAGATTAGTGTTGAGCGATACGATACTGCAAATATCGGGTATCGGCCGATATTAGCTGTATCGGGCTTTCGATTCCGAATACCGATATTTTCGTCATATCGAATACCGGAATCGGATTTGTCACTGTCACTGTGAGTGTCCATCAGTCGGGTCTGTCAGGAGTCAGCGGCACTTACCTGGCAGAAGATCTCCGGCGGTCACGTCCTGGACTGCTTGATGGCCGCCATTATCTTCTCCCTGGCGGTCACATGCAGTTTTTCGCGATAACTGCAGTGACTGCAGGGTAATCCCGGCCGTAAACCAGTCCGATGACGTCACCGCCGGGGAAGCAGGTAATCAGCTGTGCTGAGCCGGGATGACAGGCTCTGCCTGTCATTCTGATGTAGCAGAGCTGGATCGTCGTGGGACACTCGTTACTATGGACTGCGTCGGTCAGGTGGTATACTTTTTTTTTTTTTTCATTTTTTTTACAGGAGATCGATGGCGTCGCAGGATGAGACTGTAATAAAAGTAATGAAAACTGTGTTTTGTTTTTTTTTATTAAATTAAAAAACTTTTTTATGAACATTCACCTGTCCGGGTACATCAACAATTTAACTATTTACATACAGGGAACCTGTCCGGGTTATTTATAATTCTTTGGCAGGGGTGTTCCAGGTACCACCTGGTACTCTTCTGATGCTTGCCAAACATCCGAGGCACCAAGGACCACCAGGACCTGATGACGTCGTGTGGCCTGTACAGTCAAGTCGTGACCCGCTATCTGGGTCTGTGTGGCCACCTCTTTCATCTCCCTCCGGGTCTGGAACCCTATGTCCCGGACTGAACGAACCCCAGGGGGCCTAACAGGCGCCGGGTACGGGCCAGCTATACTTATCATGTCCATAGCTGGGGCTGCTGAGGAGACCACTGAGGGAGGCTGGGGAGATTTACGGCGTGGGGTGGGCACTTTTGCAGAGGCCTGGATGTGGGAGGCTGAAGGCTCCGAGGGTCTCACAGGTTCCTGACACTCTGGGGAGTAGGGGTCGCACCTGGTAACATTTAGGGCGTACCATCCATTGTAACCCCAGTGTCGGGTGTAAGTCACCAAGTCTCCTGGCAACAGGTCCCTCCCCGGGTGTCCTTCTGGGAGGTGAGCCTCCACGTCCCGCCGGTTCACAAAAACTTCTAAATAAAGTCCAGGCTCCTGGATGAAGCCCCAACCACCTTTCAATTTAAAGCTCCGTACTGCACCCTTACGCCGCGGCTCCCACAGGGTTCCTTTATCTTTTCTCATCCGGTCCTTATCTGCCCGGTCCTTCTCCAGGTTACGTTGCCGAAGCTTTTGGGTTTCTCGCTGCTCCCTTTGTCGCTCTGCTTCCCGCTCCCAACGTCTCCACTCTTCCTCCTGACGCCGGTTGAAATTCTCCTCCACCAGCAGCTCCATGTCTCCACCATCAAACTGCAGCTTACAGTGTCCGGTTTGCGGCAGCTCTCCTGGCGCCCCCCAGTCCTGGCGGCGCTCACCTGCGAGGAAGCAGCTGGCTCTGGAACAGATGACAGTCGGGGCTCCGGTACAGGCAGGTAGACCTCTGGTGCCTGCGCGGCCTCCTCCATGAGGACGGGTGTCGCTTCTTCTGTCTCAGCGACGGGGGCAGACAGCGGGATCTGGGGTGCTGCCGGTGCAGAGTTTTTTGCAGGAACGGGTGCCTCCACTGCGACAACGTCAACCGGATCACATTGCAAGGGCTGGGATGCCCGCACGGACTCCTCTACTAGAACGGGTGCCTCACCTTCCGGTACAGACACTTCAGGTAAGAGGGATTGGCGCCGCTCCAAGTTTAGTTTTAGGGCACGCCAGCTCGCTTCCATCCTGGCGACCTCCTCCCGTGCCGGGCCAGGCCTCTTAGGGTATCCTCCGCTTCTTGCAGCGTAGGAGGGTTTCCAGGCCGGGTGCCCAACGGTGGTTCCGTGGCGATCGGGTCGCTTCCGTGGGGGGAGAGCTCTGACTGCTCCATCCCTTCACACTTCTGCTCGTGTCCATTAGCCATCTCTGCCAAGTCACATGTGTCATTAGCATCTGGAAAGGGCCCCTCTTTTGTAGGGAGGCGGGACCTTCGCGTTAGTTTCCGCACACTGAGGAGGATGAGGAGGCGGAACTGAAGAGCTGTGGGGCACGATCTTACATTGCAGTACCATTTACAGTGGTCGGCCATCGTTTTCGCGCCACTGAGTGAGTGTACACCCACGAAGAGCACCCCCTTCTTCTTCACCAGTGCCTCGTCGTGACGCAGATATGGCTGAAAAATGGCAAATACATTCTCTGATGATTTTAGCAATTCTCAAGCACAAAAACAGTTCAATTCAGGCACACAGGACTCGCTTATAGCGAGCTACAGAATCCTGTTCGTGACGCCCAAGTTGAGTTGCACAGAGCAAGAGGTTTTGGGGTACTCGGCACCGAGCCCGTCGACTTCTATGGGGTATGTCACGGCTTTACCCGGCAATTGAATCAGAGTCTATTTTACTATGTAGAAGTGTATAAACTATAAATATATGTATATATATATATGTCACAATGACATGTATATATAATATATATATATGTATTCTATGTGTGTATATTTTGTGTTTACAACGAAAGAAAGGGTTTTTTTTGTTGCGATATTTTGTTCCCATAGACTTACATGGGACTTCCGGTATCAGAATCGGATATCGACGATATTTAGTGATATCGGCGATACCATTTCGATACGATATTTTTAGATATCGAGCAGTATCGCTCAACACTAATCCAGATAAAGTCTACTTTTGCCAACACAAGAGGCGTTGTAAGGTCGGGGATCACTTCTGCAGGTTTAAAGACCCCTGTTCCACTGCCTTATGGTGGATTAATATGCGGCAGAAATTTATGTAATTGAAAGTCAGTTCCTTACATGAACCGGATCAAAGACTTGGATATTTGTAAGCCATGATCAGATGAATAGAACAATCAAGGTGTTTTACTGCACACAGATTTAGTCAGCCAGTGCTAAAGGGCGTTTACTGCATGAAGATTTATATAGCCACCTCTAGGGGCAGCTCACTACATACAGATTTATACAGCCACCACTAGGGGAGCTCACTACATACAGATTTATACAGCCACCACTAGGGGAGCTCACTACATACAGATTTCTACAGCCACCACTAGAGGTAGAGGCCTGTAGTCTGTGGAGGAAGGTGTGCGATTGTGTTTGCTCCAGGAGAGACACCAGTTTTTTTTTTCTTACACCAAGGAATCCCCCCCTCTCTGACCCAGGAAAGAGAGAGGTGTAGTGGATGAACCGTGGGGCTAAGTCCCCGTCTCCCACCCCTCGGTCTAAGCCGCGGGGGGTGGGAGCTCATTGCTACCGGCAAAGAGGGTCACCAGATCCAGCAAGGCCCGAAACAAGAAAAACCAATGGAAACTAATACTAACTGATGGCAGACCAAAATGATGGAAAACCTCCAACTGGTAGCCATTTTAGTCAGGACTAATCATAAAAACCCATTGTCAAAGAGAGAGATATACTAGGGAGTGTGATGTTGCCATCACAGAAAAGACGAGAAAAGGGAGGTATAATGAAAATACAAATCTTTATTACAAATTCACAAGACTTAGTGCAAAAATATATCAGAGAGACAAGGACAAAGCACAGCAAAATGGAAGGTAAGGAACAATTACACAGCCTGAATATAGGAAGACGATCCGATCCCAGCACCCTGGAACATTACAGATTGCCAAGGAAGTAGTACTTAAATATAAAAACAGCAGGCTCCATATAACAACTTAGGACCAGTGTCCGCTATGAGGTCTATGACCCACAACCTAGGGGCGCTTAGTGCAATAGTACTACTGAACCTACAGATTTGTGCGTTATATATAAAAAGACAACCATTGGAGAGGTTCCACGATCATATTACCGGTGGTGGCAAGTGCCGAGCAATTACCTCTCTCTCATGTATGGGACCAGGAGCCGGGATCAGCGCGTCTGCCCCGACGCACGTTTCGGATTGAAATCCTTCGTCAGGGGAAGGATTTCAATCCAAAACGCGCATCGGGGCAGACGCGCTGATCCTGGCTCCTGGTCCCACACATAAGAGAGAGGTAATTGCTCGGCACTTGCCACCACCGGTAATATTGATCGTGGAACCTCTCCAATGGTTGTCTTTTTATATATAACGCACAAATCTGTAGGTTCAGTAGTACTATTGCACTAAGCGCCCCTAGGTTGTGGGTCATAGACCTCATAGCGGACACTGGTCCTAAGTTGTTATATGGAGCCTGCTGTTTTTATATTTAAGTACTACTTCCTTGGCAATCTGTAATGTTCCAGGGTGCTGGGATCGGATCGTCTTCCTATATTCAGGCTGTGTAATTGTTCCTGCCGTCCATTTTGCTGTGCTTTGTCCTTGTCTCTCTGATATTGTCACGCTGTCTAATGATATGTATACAATGTCAGTAAACTATTAATACAGGAACAACACTCTATACAACAACTAGTATAGCAACATCAGCATGTAAGTATAGAATAGATTTACCTGACACGATATCTGCTGAACTCAGGGTTAATCTTGAGGACTTGATGAGCTGAAACAGGAAAGAGATGGACCGGGATCTAACCTGACCCTAAACTGGGGTCCTAACTAATCCCTCACCTTGGAGGTACTGATAATGGTTCAGAGGTCCAAGTCTCCAGCCTAACCCTGTCTCCTATCAGACCCTGAACCCTGTAATCAGTCCTAAGAGGGATCCTGACTACCACCAAAGGGATATGGGCTGATCTCAGCTAAATACACAGATTAGACATATAAGACAGACAGGATAACACTCGCTTGCATACACACTCAAACACCAAAGGAACATAAATGGTCTGGGAAATAAACTCTAACCAAGTTGAGCTTAGAACAACTAAGGAGCTCACAACTAAAGTCTATACAGATTCATTCCTATCTGTGGTCTGCATGAAGGTTTCACTGGCAACTCCCCAAGCAGACAACCAGGAATTTAAAGGAAACCAATCAACAAATAATCAATTGCAGCCGGGAGAAACTGCACCCAGTCCCAGCACCGAGCACAGACAGAATTAACTCCCTAGCTGCCAAACACAAAGAAACAGCAGCTCAGCTGTGAGAAGTCAAAATGTGCAACCGCGACGATCTTCGTGGCAATGCACACGACAGTACCCCCCTTCTACGAGGGGCCTCCGGACCCTCAGGGCCAGGCCTGCCCGGGTGAGTTCTGTGGAAGGTCCGAACCAAACGATCTGCGTTAACATCAGACGCAGGGACCCACGTCCTCTCCTCTGGACCATACCCCTTCCAATGCACCAAGTACTGAAGGGACCGGCGATTCAGACGTGAGTCAATGATCTTTGATACTTGAAATTCCAAGTTACCATTGACCAACACAGGAGGAGGAGGTAGAGGTGACGGTATGACTGGTGCCACATACCTTTTAAGTAATGACTTGTGGAACACATTATGAATTTTAAACGTAGGAGGGAGGTCCAGACGAAATGCCACAGAATTAATTATGGAACTGATCCTGTACGGCCCGATGAATCTGGGACCCAGTTTCCAGGAGGGCACTTTAAGTTTTATATTCCTGGTAGACAACCATACCAGATCGTTCACATTCAGATCTGGACCAGAAACTCTCCTCCTATCAGCCATACGTTTGTAACGGTTCCCCATCGCACTCAGATTATTCAATACACCTCTCCACACAGAAGCAAGTGACGACGAGAAACGCTCCTCCTCAGGAACCCCAGAAGGGCCCCCCCCATTGAAAGTACAAAACTGGGGATGGAAACCATATGCCCCAAAAAACGGGGACTTACCAGTGGACTCGCTCCGCCTGTTGTTAAGAGCGAACTCTGCCAGAGGCAAGAAAGAAGACCAGTCCTCTTGGTTCTCTGAGACAAAACACCGGAGATATGTCTCTAAGCTCTGATTCAGACGCTCTGTCTGACCATTGGTCTGCGGATGAAAAGCCGAGGAAAATGACAATTGCATCCCCCGACGTAAACAAAATGCCCTCCAAAATTTGGACACAAACTGAGACCCCCTATCTGACACCACATCAGAAGGCAACCCATGAAGTCTAACGATCTCCCTAATGAACACCTGCGCCAGAGTTTTAGCATTAGGGAGTGCAGGAAGAGCAACGAAATGTGCCATCTTACTGAACCTGTCAACAACCACCAGTATGACAGTATTCCCTGACGACGGAGGAAGGTCCGTAATGAAGTCCATAGATAAATGAGTCCATGGACGCTCCGGAAGTTTCAAGGGTAAAAGGGTCCCAGACGGACGGGTATGAGGGGTTTTAGAGCGAGCACACACCCCACATGACGCGACAAAAGTTATAACATCTTTATTAGCATTAGGCCACTAAAACCAGCGAGAAAGGAGATCTAAAGTAGCCTTACTCCCTGGATGTCCTGCTAGGGCAGAATTATGATGTGCCTCAATAACCTTTTGTCTCAACAGATTTGGGACAAACAGTCTCCCTGGAGGTCCTGCAGGGGCGTCCCCCTGAGCCTCTAACACCTCCTCCTCAAGCTCAGAAAATACAGCCGACACTACCACCCCCTCCTGAAGGATAGGACTCGGGTCATCCGTTTTCCCGGCCCCTGGGAAACTGCGAGACAAGGCATCAGCCTTTACATTCTTAGACCCCGGGCGATAAGTGACGACAAAATTAAACCTGGTAAAAAACAACGACCATCGAGCTTGTCTGGAATTCAGACGCTTAGCGGATTCCAAATACAACAGGTTCTTGTGATCAGTAATAACGGTAACCGGGTGGACTGCCCCCTCCAAAAAGTGACACCATTCTTCAAAAGCTAACTTAATGGCCAAAAGTTCCCTATTGTCGATATCATAATTCCTTTCGGCGGACGACAATTTCTTAGAAAAGAAAGCGCACGGATGCCATTTACCAGGGGACGGACCCTGGGACAATATAGCACCCACCCCTACGTCAGACGCATCCACCTCCACAATGAACGGCTGAGATGCATCTGGTTGGATGAGAATGGGTGCCGAAGCAAAACATTTCTTCAAAGAGGAAAAGGCTTGGCAAGCTTTGTCCGACCATTTAGAAAAATCCGTCCCTTTTCTTGTCATGTCAGTGAGAGGTTTGACGACAGATGAGAAATTACAAATAAATTTCCGGTAGTAGTTAGCAAACCCCAAAAAACGCTGCAGAGCCTTAAGATCCCCTGGCTGATCCCATTCAAGCACTGCTCTCACCTTTTCAGGGTCCATACGGAAACCGGAGGCTGACACCAAAAAACCCAAAAACTGAAGTTCCTGTACGGCAAATACACACTTCTCCAGTTTGGCGTATAGTTTATTGTCTCGCAAGATCTGCAACACCTGTCTCACATGCTCCTGATGAGACACAAGATCTGGCAAGTAAATTAAAATGTCGTCCAAATATACAACCACAAACAGCCCCACAAGGTGACGAAAAATGTCATTAACAAAATGTTGGAATACTGCTGGTGCAGTAGTCAGACCAAAAGGCATGACTAGGTTCTCATAATGTCCCTCCGGCGTGTTAAACGCCGTTTTCCACTCATCCCCCTCTTTTATCCTAATCAGATTATACGCCCCCCTGAGATCCAATTTAGAAAACCATTTGGCGCCAACAATTTGATTGAAGAGATCAGGAATAAGAGAAAGTGGATACGGATCTCGAACAGTAATCCGATTAAGTTCGCGGAAATCCAAGCAAGGGCGTAGGCCTCCATCTTTCTTCTTCACAAAGAAGAACCCCGCGGCTACTGGGGAAGATGAAGGTCTAATATGCCCTTTGGCCAGACTTTCAGAAATATAATCTTTCATAGCCTGCCTCTCAGGACCAGAAAGATTATACAACCTAGCTTTAGGCAACTTAGCATCAGGAAGGAGATTAATAGAGCAGTCATACACGCGATGAGGAGGCAACTCCTGACACCCCTCCTCAGAGAAAACATCCCCAAAATCCTCCAAAAAAGGAGGCAATGTACTAGGCACGACCGCACTGATGACTGTGTTCATGCAGTTGCTTTTGCAAAACTCACCCCATTGGCTTATTTCTCTGGACTGCCAATTAATCACAAGGTTATGTTTAACCAACCAAGGAAGTCCCAACACAATGGGAGTAGGTAGACCCTCCAACACATAAGATAATTGTTCCCTATGTATTGCCCCTACCCGAAGGTCAATGTTATGAACCTCATGAACAAAGCTACCTTGGCCGAGAGGCCTGGCGTCAATGGAGAATATAGGGATCGTTTGACCAATACACTCAGATGCATACCTTGAGCCTGAGCAAACTGAGCGTCAACCAGATTAGCCCCGGAACCACTATCAAGAAGAACAGACAATCTCTCCACTCTCGTACCAACTACCACCTCCACTGGTACAAGGAACTGAGAAGAACTGGCGGATGAAATACATACTCCCAGGTTGTCGTCCACCACACAACCTGGGATTAACAGTTTTCCGGCGACTTTTGGCTCAACAAGGCATGGGATGGACATTCTCCAACAAAATGTCCCTCTTTCCCGCAGAAAAAACATCTTCTAGTCCTGCGGCGTACCGCCAATCCCCTCCTACGAAATGATGTCCCTCCCAACTGCATAGGCTCATCCGAACAGACAAGGGGAACCTCAACATAAGGGACTTTAGTGGTAGATGGAGAAACAACAGGGAGTGGGTTACCTCACCCCTCTCCCGAAGCCGTCTATCAGTACGGATAGCTAAGGCCATAGCAGCCTCCAGAGAAGGAGGAGACTCATACTGAGCCAAAACGTCTTTTAATTTATCAGAAAGCCCATGACAAAACTGGCTCCTAAGAGCTGGGTCATTCCACTGAGTATCCGTGGCCCATCTACGAAACTCAGAAGCAAATTCCTCTGCCGGACGATCTCCCTGCTGTATCTTACGTAATTTTGTCTCAGCAAGAGAGACCCGATCTGGGTCATCATATACCAATCCCAGGGCAGTAAAAAATTGATCTACAGACAGTAGAGCCGGGGATCCCGGAGGAAGGGAAAATGCCCAGGATTGAGGGTCCCCTTGCAGAAGTGAGATAACAATTCCCACTCTCTGCTCCTCACTCCCTGATGATCGAGGCCGAAGCCGAAAATACAATTTACATGCCTCCCGGAAGGTGAAAAATTTGTCTCGCCCACCAGTGAACCTGTCCGGGAGAGCTACTTTAGGTTCAACTCTGGTTTGCTCCAGGGGAGACAAAACTTTGGACTTAATGTCTGTCAGCTCCATGGATAATCCCTGCAACTGCAGAGCCAGCTGGGCTACTGGATCCATGGTAACTGGAGATAATTTTTATGGCCAGTGAAAATGTCACGCTGTCTAATGATATGTATACAATGTCAGTAAACTATTAATACAGGAACAACACTCTATACAACAACTAGTATAGCAACATCAGCATGTAAGTATAGAATAGATTTACCTGACACGATATCTGCTGAACTCAGGGTTAATCTTGAGGACTTGATGAGCTGAAACAGGAAAGAGGTGGACCGGGA
The DNA here is from genome assembly GCA_033576555.1 of Oophaga sylvatica. Taxonomy (NCBI): domain Eukaryota; kingdom Metazoa; phylum Chordata; class Amphibia; order Anura; family Dendrobatidae; genus Oophaga; species Oophaga sylvatica. Next base: position 444,162,254 of record JARQOD010000001.1, on the reverse strand, counting down.
TCTAACCTGACCCTAAACTGGGGTCCTAACTAATCCCTCACCTTGGAGGTACTGATAATGGTTCAGAGGTCCAAGTCTCCAGCCTAACCCTGACTCCTATCAGACCCTGAACCCTGTAATCAGTCCTAAGAGGGATCCTGACTACCACCAAAGGGATATGGGCTGATCTCAGCTAAATACACAGATTAGACATATAAGACAGACAGGATAACACTCGCTTGCATACACACTCAAACACCAAAGGAACATAAATGGTCTGGGAAATAAACTCTAACCAAGTTGAGCTTAGAACAACTAAGGAGCTCACAACTAAAGTCTATACAGATTCATTCCTATCTGTGGTCTGCATGAAGGTTTCACTGGCAACTCCCCAAGCAGACAACCAGGAATTTAAAGGAAACCAATCAACAAATAATCAATTGCAGCCGGGAGAAACTGCACCCAGTCCCAGCACCGAGCACAGACAGAATTAACTCCCTAGCTGCCAAACACAAAGAAACAGCAGCTCAGCTGTGAGAAGTCAAAATGTGCAACCGCGACGATCTTCGTGGCAATGCACACATGACAGATATATTTTGCACTAAGTCTTGTGAATTTGTAATAAAGATTTGTATTTTCATTATACCTCCCTTTTCTCGTCTTTTCTGTGATGGCAACATCACACTCCCTAGTATATAAGGCCCGAAACAAGAAGGAGCACAGGAAGACCCAGGAGGGCTGCAAAGCCCCTAAGGCTGAGGCGAGGGTCACTGCGGTGTCTCCTCCCGGAGGTGAGCGGAGTGCTCGCAGAGGTGCAGCGGTGGCGGTGCAGAAGGATTGGGGCACTAAGGCCGCAGGGGAGCCGGTTACCAGCTATGCCTCCCGCATCCATGTGTACCTCTGCGAGTATGAGGAGGCTGGGAAGATCCTGAGGAGGCTTCGGGAGGAGATGGAGGAGGCGAGGCAAGCTGCAGACAGGGCCTCCCGCACAGGGAAGTCTGCCCTAACGGCCAGGATATCCAGCCTGCGGATCGGCATTGAGGGCATGGAAGCCCGGAGAGAGGCTATATTGGACAACAGAGGGCCTTTCCGGGAAAAACTGGAAAATGGGGACAGATTCCACAACATCGATGCTGCAAAGGAGCCAGAGGGGTCTCGGCGTCAGACCCAGGTGGAGGAGGTGGACCATGTGGAGATGGAGGACGCACCATACCCACCTGGGGGCTTGATAAGTGATCTCCAGGCCACACACAGCGGGATAGATCCAGTGCAGTTCCCACTCCCATCAGACAGTAGTATTTCAGAGGATGATGGGGGTGATGCGGATGATAGCGGCAGCGATAACAGCAGTAGTGGGGGTTGCCTCGTCTTGCAGCAGATCCGTCAGCTAGAGTCCCCAGTAAATTATGCCCACCTGAAGTTTGGGGATGAGGTCTGCGGGGGACGAGGCAACCAGGAGGGGGAAAAAGAAACGGGAAAAAAAGGAAGAAAACATCAGAGGAGAGGTTGATGTTTGTCCCCCTTCCTGGGACCCCCCAGTCCCGCTGTGTAGAGCCCGCTACCCACCCCGGCCCAGAACCTGCAGTGGGTCCGGTGCGAGGGAGCGGGGAGAGTACAAGTCATATGGCGCGGGTCGCCGTCTCTGCTGGCAGTAGCAGAGAGGGCGAGAGTGGGTATGCGGCTGCAGAGCTGGACAGTGTGCATGGTCTGGAGTGTGGCCCTGTGGTGGGCGGTAATAAGATCTGTGGAGGTGTCCAGGCCCGATCCTCTGTGAAAACGGGGGACTGCCTGGCGCCTGCTGCACCCGCTTGACGCTCGGGGGTGGAGACTGTGGGTACCTTGCCGGTGGTCGCCGCTCCCCACAGTGTTGGTGCACTGTCAGCCGGGGCCGCATCATTGGCGGCGTGTGCTGTGGTGTCGGGGTCCCCCACATGCAGATCCGATGCTGGGTTAAAGTCAGGGGCCCCGGCACCGGTTATCTCGGGTGCAGCTGTAATGGCTGCGGTAATGCCGGCCCGAATCGCACCCTCGCCGGATTGGGTCACACTGCCGGGGTCCTCTGCATGTGTGTCACCTGTATCTGCGGGGGAACCGGTGGTGAAGTGCACACAGAAGTGTGGAGATGGTCTGCAGGAGAGGCTGGTGCAACGGTCTGCAGCTGCCAGCACATGCTCGGCTGAAAAGCAGGGTGTGGTAATTAAACTCTGCAGTATCACTCTTAAAGGGGCAGCTGCACTGCAAATAGCAACCCCCCCCCAGCAGAAAGCAGTGAAAAAAATACAAATGAAAATGTAAATAAGAATGGAAGTGGTGCAAGTGGTGTGAATAGTGTCTGTGATAATGGTGAAGGGTCAGGTGCTGGAGGGGTGGTTTCTGCTGGAGGTATGGTTGGTGTGAATGGTGCCAGTGTGGGAAAGGAAAAAAAAAGTTCTACTAGTGAAAATGGTGAGGCTGAGGTAAGTGAGGTGGAGATGGTTGACTGTGAGGTTAAGGGTTCAGGGAATATAGGGGCTGGTCCATCACCCCCTTCACCTGCAGGCACCATTAGTTATGCGGCTGCTGCTGGTGGGGTTCTGCGGGGGTCTTCCTCATCTCCGGACTCAGGGAATGATGCTTTACGCCACCGCTTCCTGGAGGCCCTCAAAAAAGGGGAGCGGACGATCAATGTAGAGGGAAGAGAGGTGGAGTTGTCCTACTGGCTAGATAAGTTTGGTCTAGCTGCCTTCCAAGAGAAAATGGGGGTGGGACTGTGTGGTCCCTCCCGACAGCCGGCAGGGGGTCTCCAGGAGAAATGTGGTTCCTCTTCGCTGGAGGAGCGATGAGGCGTGTCCATCCAGGACAAATGTGGTGAAGCTCCTCATGAAGATGGACTTCAGGGAAATTGACATCTTTGCTCTGATACATCCTTTTGGGACCTCCACCTTTGATATCAGCTTTGCTCGGCCGGAGGGCTTGGAGCTCTTTTGGTCGAATTATGAGCTGGTAATAGAGGAGACCGTTTTAACGTGTAATGAGTCTCTTTCTGACATCGACATAATGACCTGGTTAAGCCGCTACAGCAAGGTTGTGGAGGTCCCTAATAAGAACCGGGACGATTTTGGCATCTGGTCAGGAGGCTGGACCTTCATGGTAAAGTTGAAGCGTTAAGGGGGCACTGTCACCCACATCCCTTCCTCGGCTTTCCTGGGAAGGGATCGTATTCTGGTCTTCTACCAGGGGCAACCGAAGGTCTGCCACAGGTGCGGTGATCTTCGACACTTCAGCACAGGCTGCAAGGTGCAGAAATGTGCCTTGTGTGGCAAGGTGAGTCACCTCGCCGCGTCCTGTGGTGTCATTCGATGTCACCTGTGTGGTGATCTAGGTCACCCGTTCCACCACTGCCCTCATTCCTGTTCTAATGCCATGGCCAGCCGGGCAGAGGGAAGCCGAGACGAAGTTCTTGGCGGTGCAACTTCTGCAGGGGTTGGAGGTGGCAGCGGGGGAGGAGCTGATGGGCCGATGAGGAATGGCAGGGCTAGAGGCCCCTCTTACCAGCGGAGGCAGGCAAGGCGTCAAGAGGGCAGGGGGCAGGAGGAGCTGAGGGAAACTGGGGTAATGGCTGCCCCCTCATCCGAGGCGACTGCCCATGTCACTGAGGCCCCGGGGGAGGAAGCGTTGAATGAGGAGATCAAACGGATGGTGAATGAGGAAGTGGCTGATCTCTCAGATGCCTCACAATATGAAAGTTTTGATGAGGATGGAGGGGAACAACCAAAAGAAATGGGTGACAAGGGTACCAAGAGTGCCAAAAGTAAAAAAAAAATAAGAAAAATGGTGGAAAATCTTCCCTGACCAAGGTGCCTAAGGAAGGTCCCACCTACTCCCCTCTGATCCCCCTCTCCAACCGATTCCAAGCCCTTGACGACCCTGCTGAGACAGGGGTCGGGGGTGAGGTTCCGGAGGTAACATTGGGAGGGTCTTTGGGAGGGGGCGGAGTCCCTTCTCCAGAGGGTGTGTCTTCCTCGGGAGGTGGGGCCGACCCTGGGTCCGGAGATGAGAAAAATGTGGGAGGGATGGATACTTCTGTCTCTTTGAAAAGAATAGGGGGGCTTCATCTTCCGGAGATGAGCGAGCTAAAGGGGTGGGGGGAGAAAAAGGCCATCTAACTCGATCATTCATGATGGCGGCACCCACCCCGTTGACTCTGGCGACCATTAATGTCGCTAGTATAAAGTCTGATGCGGCTAGATTTGCGGCCTTTGATTTTCTTACCCGATTTGAGGCTGAAATTTTGTTTTTGCAGGAGACCAGACTTACGGATATGAGGGCCATACGCAAGGCAGAGAGTGAGTGGAGGTGCGGGTCCTCTTACTGGTCTCTTGCGGCCGAGCTGTGTAGCGGGGTGGTAGTCCTTTTAAGACTGCATCAGTTGAATGCCAGAAAGTTATCGAGGTAGAAATGGGGAGGTGCCTAGTCCTAGACGTCTTCATGAGGGGACAGGAGCTTCGGCTCATTAACATCTATGGTCCACAGTCAAAGTGGGACCGTAAATATCTATTCCTGAAGATTAAGCCCTATCTTTTTACAAGCCGGCAGGTGGTCTTTGGAGGTGACTTTAACGCTGTCACAAGGCTTCGTGCTGGGGCAGCACGGTGGCTCAGTGGATAGCACTGCAGCGCTGGAGTCCTGGGCTCGAATCCCACCAAGGACAACATCTGCAAGGAGTTTGTATGTTCTCCCCGTGTTTGCGTGGGTTTCCTCCGGGCACTCCGGTTTCCTTCCACACTCCAAAAACATACTGATAGGGAATCTAGATTGTGAGCCCCATTGGGGACAGCGACGATAATGTGTGCAAACTGTAAAGCGCTGCGGAATATGTTAGCGCTATATAAAAATAAAGATTATTATTATCATTATTAGGGGAGGCTCCATTGACCGGCTGACTTATGATAGTAATACTCTTAATAGTATAGCTAGTGACGCTAGCCTGGTGGATGTCCACATCCGGCACACCCCAGGTCACTGTGGTTTCACCTTTCATAGAGGTAGCTGCAGGTCTAGGACAGACAGGTTTTTTTTTGAAGGAGGAAGCCATCTCTTCAGCAGTGTCCTTTGTTGAGGTGGAGTTCTCCAATCACTGTCTGATTTCTTTTTCTCTGAATGTTTCAGAAACCCCTCGGATGGGAAAGGGACTATGGAAGCTGAATTCGTCCCTCTTGGAAGATGCAGAGATAAGACAATCTTTTGAGGACTTTCTTCAGAGCCAGGTACCGCTTTTGGATCTCTGTAGTGATAAGTCAGAGTGGTGGGACATGTTCAAGGAACAGGTTGCGAGTTACTTCCGCCAGCTCTCGAGCCACAAGAGCCTGAGCAGGTACCGCCTGTATCAGGAACTGAGGAGGAAACTCGAACATCTCGTTTCGGCTGGAGGTGACCGTGAGGAGATCTCCAGAGTGAAGTCTTTACTCAAGAGGTGTCAGTACGATAGGCACACATCTTTGGTTTTTGAGAGGGATTTTTGGAGGTACCGCTCGCCCGACCCTACAGAAACTTTAAGATGTCAGTGAGTTGTAAGGTGGTGACAGTTTGGTCGACGATATGGGTTCCCTGAACAGATCCAAATCAGGGATCCTGGAGGTGATCGGATCTTTCTACTCACACCTCTTGGGGAAGAGGGATCTGGATCGGAAAGTGATGTCGGCTTTCCTGGCCGAAGCCATCCCTGAGCCAGGGGATGACCCCTCACTTCACGTTTTGACAGAGGCAATCAGGGAAGAGGAAGTGCGACTGGCCATTGATGGGCTTCGGCCTAAGAAATCGCCAGGTCCGGATGGCTTAACATCCGAGTTTTATAAGACCTTTAGGGACTCCTTGGTCCCCCTCTTGACTGAGGTGTTTAACGAGTGTCTCTCCTCGGGCACTCTTTCCAGTTCAATGAGGCAGTCAGCCCTGATTATTTTGTCAAAGGATAAGGACTCGTCCCGTATTGAGAATTGGCATCCCATAGCGCTTCTCAATACGGATCGGAAGGTTCTGGCAAAGGTGCTGTTCAACGGGCTGGTGAAGTTTGCACCCCGGCTCCTTTCAGGGGCCCAGCATTGCTCTGTTCCTGGCCGCAGCACTTTCAGTGCAGTACCCGGTGTCCGAGAGGCAGTGGAGCAGGTTAGGGCGGGTCACTGGAAGGGGTATTTGCTGTCTTTAGATCAGGCGAAGGCTTTTGATCGGGTTAACCACGATTACCTCTGGTCTGTCCTTCTGAGGTACGGTCTGCCTGGGAGGTTTGTAAATTGGCTAGAGATCCTGTATGCGGGGGAAGAGACTTTCCCGCTCGTGAATGGTTGGTCTGGTCGCCCTTTTGAGGTTGGGTCTGGGTCCACCAGGGCTTTCCGTTGAACCCGCTGTTATACGTGTTCGCAATAGATCCCCTTTTAAGGAGGATAGAGCGCGGGCCGTTGGCGGGAGTCAGGATGGACCAGGCGGCCCCGGTAGCGTATGCCGATGACGTCTCACTTTTCGTGTCCTGGGGTGAGGAAACAGAGTGGGTCATGTCTGAGGTTGGTCGCTACTTGAAGGCTTCTGGGTCCATAATTAATCAGGAAAAGTGTGAGAGTCTCTGGCTGGGAGGGGAGACCCTAGTTTTGATCTGCCGGACACTCTTTCAGAGCCCCAGGCATCGGCAAAAATCCTAGGCATCGAATTTGGCCCGGGGGACTACCCCCAGCAAAATTGTGAGGGCAGACTTAAGATCGCCGCCCAGAAGGTGGACCAATGGAAGGGTTGGTCTTTGATCCTGAGGGAAAGGGTTAGCCTGGTTAAGGGTTTTTTGCTACCCTTGTTAATATACCTGGGCAGTGTCTGCATGTTGCCAGACCTGCTCTTGACATGGGTCTACAGCCTGTTTTTCCAGCTGTCATGGGGAAATAGGCTGAACCTAGTCAAGCGAGAGGTCACATATCGCACAAGGAGACTAGGAGGGTTGGGTATGGTCAACCCAGTGGTGTTTCTAGTAAACACTTTTGTCAAGACTAACATCGCCAACCTCTGGTCAGAGAGGGCTTCCTCCGTGGGTATTTTCCTGCAGGGGATGGCTTCGGCCCTTCTTCAAGGAATGGGAGACAGGAGTGCAAGTGAAGGACCTGCGCACACCGCATGGGCATCTCCCGGCTTACGCTACCCCGGTTCTGAAGTTAATCCGCCGGTGGGGTCTGGTAATGTCGGAGATCAGGACCATGTTGAGGAAATTCCTTGACAGGAGCATCCTGTTGACCCATTTCCAGAAGCCTCTGGTGCTCAAAGATTGCCTAAGTCGGGATCTGGAGGGCGGGCTGAGGTTATTGAATTCTACACGGGTCCCCTTGAAGTTTTGGGACTTGGCTTGGCACTGCTTCCACGGGAAACTGTACGTAAGGGACAACCTGAAGTGTAGGAACTCCGAAGATTGGGGTTGCCCCCGTGAGGAGTGTTGTGACACTCTGGAAAGCATGGAGCACTTCCTCCTTCAGTGTCCTTTTAATGCAGGGGTCTACAACAGGGTGGGTGCTTCCATAGGCTGGCCTCGGCTGGCACACCTTTCCTATGCGGAGTGAGTGTATGGGGCATTCAGATCCCTGGGTGGCCGAGATCGGGGCACTTTATTTCTAGTCAGTTTAGTCGTCAGGTTTTACATGTGGAACGCACGGTGCTTAGTGTCAACTCAGCAGAAAATCCTCCCCCGGGATGAGGTTGTTAGGAACATTCTGGGTGGCTTGGTGAAGTTGCGCTCTCTGGAGTATGACAGGCTGGGTGCAGCGAGGGCCTCTCTTCTCTGGAGAGGGTTCTCATTTAAAATACCCTAGGGTTTAGATAAGCATGTAAATGGTAGGGACAGGAAGATAGTTTCAGTAGGGACAGGTAAATCGTTAGGGACAGGACAGGGACAGCCGAGGGACAGTTAGGTAGGCACGTGGTGAGTTAGGTAGGGCAGTAGTGTCAGGCAGGGAGAGACAGGGAAAGGTAGATAGATAAATAGGGGCAGATGTTTAGACAGGTAGGGACGGCTGGTAGAGTAAGGATTGTTAGGATAGAAGCCTGTCATCTCCGGTTTCCTGGTGGCGGGCTGGGGGCTTTTCACTATCAGATTTTGTTTTGCAGAAGTGAATTACTGATATAGGGCTTACAGGCACCAATCCTGGCTCTGGGTAAGTGTTGTAATATAGAGAGTTATGTATTGTTGTATTGTAAGGTGATGTTCCTGTGGCTTACAGGGTTAACGCACCTGTCTTGTAAGCAGGAGGTCATGAGCTCCTCAGTGAGCTTGGTTTTTGTATTGTGTGGGTTTTTTTTTGGTGGTGGGAGGGGGGGTTGGTGGTTGGTTTGTTATAATTGTATTTGCTGAGGTATATGTGGAGGCTGCTGCTGGGGTATATGTGGAGGCTGCTGCTGCTGGGGTATATGTGGAGGCAGCTGCTGCTGGGGTATATGTGGAGGCTGCTGCTGGTGGGGTGTACATGGAGGCTGCTGCTGCTGCTGGAGTTTACGTGGAGGCCGCCGGTCGAGGTACTTCCACAGCGACGCCGCTGACCTCCATGCGGCAGGAGATGACCCGCGGCTACCGACGATAGCGATGGCGTGCGTGGTTCAAATCCTGCGCCAATTCGCGGCCGGACTGTCGCTGATTGGTCGTGTCTGGCCGTGCGCGCCCAATCAGCGACGCGGGATTTCTGTTACAGACAGACAGAATTAGACGATTATATAATATATATATATCTACTATATAATCGTCTAATTCTGTCTGTCTGTAACAGAAATCCCGCGTCGCTGATTGGTCTGCTCAGCTGCCTCTGGATTGGATGTGGGTGTTGCTGGGGGAGTGGTGCAGGCACGCCCCTTGGATACCCGACCGCGGCCTTAGCAACGTCATAGGGACTGTCACAGAACCTGTGTTAGAGAGCAAATGGAGGGGAAAATATTTATTGTGGCGTGATGGCACTATGTGTGTGGGCGGCGTTGGGTGCCGACGCCGGCCCTGCGTAGTTCACTCATATTTACTAAACAAGTTCTGTCAGTCACAGTGTGATGTAGTTCAGTCACGTTTACTGGACAAGTTCTCTCAGTCACAGTCCGACATAGTTCACTCACGTTTACTGAATACTTTCTGTCAGTCACATTGCGACATAGTTCAGTCACGTTCACTGAACACGTTCTGTCAGTCACAGTGCGCTGAACAGATACTTCTTTACTGTACACTATCACGATTTACGCTTCATGTCTTCCAATGGGTCGCAAGCGAAAATACGCCACTGAGGATGACAGAAAAGCAGCAGCAGCAAGGCATAATGATAATGTATATATTTTACCCAGAAAATCCTGTGTATTCATTGCATTATTCTTCAATCTTCATAAATAAACTACATACATATTCTAGAATACCCGATGCATTAGAATCGGGCCACCATCTAGTATATATATATATATTTAGTTACACATCAAATACAACTATAACTAACAACCCCACCTCCCACCACTAAAAAACCCCACACAATACAAAAATAAGCTCACCAAGGAACTCATGACCTCCTGCTTACAAGACAGGTGCATTAACCCTGTAAGCCACAGGATCATCACCTTACAATAATAATAATCTTTATTTTTTTACAATACAATGCTACATCACTCTCTATATTACAACACTTATCCAAAGCCAGGATTGGTGCCTGTAAGCCCTATATCAGTATTTCACTTCTGCAAAACAAAAATCTGATAGTGAAAAGCCCCCAGCCCGCCACCATGAAACCTGAGATGACAGGCTTCTATCCTAACAATCCTTAGGCTAGGTGAACATTGCGTTTTACCAGCCTGTTCAACGCATAGCGTTGACGGGCTGGTAACGGTATAGCATAACACGATCGCGTTATGCTATACTCGCTAGCGAAGATGATTCAACAGTGCTAGCGGTGACGGAGCCCAGACGCTACAGCCCGCGTCCGAGGCTCCGTCACTGAATGACGGCACATAGCGAACGCATGCCGCTTTACGGCATGCGTCGCAATGCACCCGACAATGGGGGTCAATGGCAGCGTTATCGGACTGCGTTACACCACGTTATGTTAAGGTAGGATCTAAGTGACCCTTCACGGTTGACCTAGTGATTTCCAAATTAATTCATAGAACGTTGCTAGCAACATAAATAACCAAACAGACACGTGTGTTTCCGTCTGGGAGGATCAAGCAAGATTCCTATCCCATGTATTACATCATCATCTTTTATAGTATTTAGTGAGCTTGTACTTCAACCAATAGTATAAAACCACACCTACAACATTTAACCAATGAAAATACAAGAAAATTGACCTATAAGAATACAAGAAAATTAACCTATAAGAATACAAGAAAATAGGAAACTACATATATGGTCATATCCACGTGACCATAGAAGCGAACAATAACATACTCATTTCTCAAAGTATTCTACAGTGATAAATCCCAAGGTCTCATATCTTGTCCAAACTGGAGCAGTCTGGTTTTATTACAGCCCATGACCTTTACTCTATTTCTCTACAACGGCCAGGAACTATAGCCTTGTTAAGCAACATAATTTATCTCATAAACCACAAGATGGAGTTACAAACACAAAATGGAACATTCAGTTTTGATCTTTCTTAATTTAGTCCTTCACATTCCCCCCTAGATAAATTTTGTTAACTTATGTCCAGCATCAGAGGTACCATCCCAAGCTATAAGCTCGAGGGGTACTGGTCTTCACATATCTGATGCCATGTTACCAGACATGGCTGTTGCGGCGTACCCATCCCCCCTGTATACTACAATTTACAAATAACAATTTTTTGATAACGGTGGTGGAGATCTTTTGAAGATAGCCATGCGCTTGGCTTCAACATCTTCATCAGATAACTTCTTAAAATCGATGTAGAGAAGAGCAGGGGTAACAACGCCTTTGGTATCATCATTAGCTGTCCAAGTACAGAATTTCCTAATACATACAGAAATACACCAAAAAACAAGTTTTAGTATTACATACATAACAAAAATAAGGGCAGCGATGTGTAACAAACTTTTCAAGATTCCAGCTATCCAACCCCCAATTCCCTTAAACCAATTGGCTGGATTAAAAAGAAAATATCTGCCAGAGACTGGGAATTATTCAACAAATCTCTCAGTAATTTTTCATAATATTATATAAACTTATTATTTAAGAACGGGAAATTTAGGCTGTCCCATATAGTTACTAATAATAACATAAAAAAATACGAAAAACCAAAACATTATGTCCCCTTTATTTGCTATTGGCTTGTTTAACCAGCTTGCAGTGCCATACGTGGATCCAAGTTGGTCTTCCTTCCAGTTTCACTGACATAGGGGTGATGAGGAGAACTTAATAGGGACCGTAATACAAGGGTTCTAGTCTGTGTTTTCTGACATGCCTTTTCACAACCACAAAATCATCAGACTTCAAACTAACAAATATCAGTTTCTGCTGAATCTGGAAGAGAAAAAGAAACTAGAGCATAGGTGTTAGCAAGATTTTTACTAATCTGAATAACATGTTGAACAGTACAGTCAGTTTCTTCTGATAACTACTGAGGCTGGAAATTTGCAACAGGGGTCCTAGCACCAAACAATATCTCATATAGGGACCGGCCATGTTTTGCAATAGGGGTAATACAAATGTAGTATAGTACAATGGGTAGGAGCTCTGGCCATGGAGCAGTAGTCTCCTGCATCATTTTAGTCAATTGTCCCTTCAGTGTGTCGTTCAACCTCTCAACTTCCCCCTGGATTGTGGATAGTACGGAGTATGGAGGGCTACAGTGGATCTAAACATTGTCAGAACCTCCTGATACACATAAGAAGAAAAAGCCGGACCTTGGTCACTTTCAACGACTTCTGGAACTCCATACCTGCAGATGACTTCCATCACCAGTTTCTTTGCTGTGGTCTTTGCAGTCATGTTGGTAACAGGGAATGCTTCCGGCCAACTAGAGAACGTATCGACAACCACCAGACAATATTCATACCTTCCAGACTTAGGCAAAGTGATATGGTCCACCTGGAACCCAGTAGAATTTTTGTACCAGGGCTAGGGCCTGTTTTTTTCCACGATGTATAGGTCCATATGCCCATGTAGCAATAGCAGGGTACATCCGCTTAGGGAAACACACAAGTTGGTCCTTTTTCCAGAGACCATTGTCCATACGTGATCCATCAGCCTTCCACTGCTTCACCTCTTCTTTTGGAGATATTCTCTGCATTGTCATTAAGCGGTCTCGCGGGGTCTGACAGAAAACCTCAGTCTGTTGTAGATCATCAGGTTCTTGTAGAGTCAGGATCTCTTGCAACTGTTTGCTGAGAGAGTGTGGTCACCATAATTGATATGGTTAGTTCAACGGGCAGAAGAGCAACGGCCTTTGCTTGCAAATCCGCAAATACATTGTCAATAGTCTGTGGACTGTTCCTAGGGCCGTGCTCCTTGACTTTGATAATGGACCACCTGAGTAGGCAATTTGATCGATTCCATGAGGGTTTTAACAGCTTCAGCATTTTTCACTGGAGTTCCGGCAGTAGTAATAAACCCTCGATTGGCTTATAGAGCTCCAAAATCGTGAGCAACACCAAATACGTATCATGAGTCCATGTATATATTAGCCCGTCTGTCTTTGGCCAAAGTACATGCAGTAGACAGAGCCTGAAGTTCTGCTTCTTGGGCTGACTGTGAGGCGGAGCGCAGCTGCGTGCACTACAGTGTCCTCTGTGGTAACAGCATATCCCGTGTGGAATCTTCCAAACTCATCAGCATATCTTGAACCATCCGTGTATAACACCAGATCGGGATTTGAAAGTGGATTCTCACTGACATTTGGCGGAGTAGCTGTTTCTTCAGTCAGAAGTTGGGAACAATCATGTTGGAGATAATCCTCATCACTGCCATCTTTCTTGGGGACCTGCAGTAAAGTAGCGGGGTTGATTATAGCACAGCGATGCAACTTGGTGATACTCGAGCCACAGGGTCGAGGCGGGCCGAATAATAGTCCACTGGTCATTGCCTATTGCCATGTGATTGTATAAGTACACCTGCTGCGTGTCCTTCATTCTCAGACACATACAAATGGAACGGTGGAGTATAGTCCAGGATGCCCAAGGCAGGGGCGGAAACAATAAGCCACTTTAATTCAGAAAAGGCACGATAAAGGCTTTCCATACAAACCGGTGACTTTCCTTATAGTTCATTATATCGTCTCTTAAGGCATTGTATCGGGATTGTATTATGCGGGATGCATCCGGTATCCACTGACAACAATAAGTACATAGTTCATTTTCATCTTTTGGGAAAGGAAGGGAGCTAACAGCTATTTTACTTTCTTCTGTGAGGTACCTGGCACCCTGAAGGAGACAGTGACCGAAAAAATATCACTTGACCAAGACAGAACTGAAGTTTCGAGGCCGAAACCCGACAATTCAGATCTGCCAGATACTTCAGAAGACTAACAATAGCAACATGGCTTCCTGCTCCGTCCATACACACAACAAAAATCATCCACATACTGAAACAGCGTGACATGGGGGTGGTCAATTGCCAGGGTAAAAGACACTCGCCCATATTTTTTTTTTTTTTTTTACAAACTAATTGGGACTATTTAGAGCCCTTTGTGACAGAACTGTCCACATCAATTGTCCTCCCTGATAAATAAATACAAACAGAAATTAACAATCTTGGTATAATAGAATACTAAAAAAACACATTGGCAAAATCGATAACTGTGAACCAAGCAGCATCCTGAGATATCTGGAACAAAAGAGTATATATATATATATTAGACACCACTGGAGTTTCCAGATCAGTAACTGCATTAACTGCCCATAATTTTTGTACCAACCGGTACACAGGGGTTAAGGTGAAGGGGGGCTGTAGCTGGAGTTTGCTATGTGGGCACTGATAAGAACTGTCCTTGGAGCTGCAAATGCCTGCTTGCAGAGATGGGGGCTAGAACTACTCAGGCTGGCTTTTTTTTCTCTTCCTGATACAGAACGGGCTGAATCCTTCTGAAAAACTTTTTTTTATTACTTTTAATATATTGTCCGGAGTGGAATTCTCGACATCAGGTCTAACTGACATTATCGCCTCCTTCAATTCGGGACATCAAAGCTGCCACAAAAAAAAGTGAGTGGGCTTTATTATACAATGAGACTGAACGGGTGAATAAAGTAGGAGGGTTGGATAGATAGCAGCGACTGGTGCTGCCGGTGGCTGATAAGTGCCGGCAGCGTTTACCAAGGGAAAAGTTGAGACTACGACACTGCAACAGGTCTCTCTCCACTGAAAATTAGTAACTCCGCATACATTACAAATCCACCCAGCATAGTTTTTTTTTTTTTTTTTGCAACCCAGGATATATTGGTGCCCTGGGGTTGAGGGCACAGAGCTTACAGTCGGGAAAAGAAACTTAATTTCCTGGGGAGGGACCTATTATCTAACAGAGAGACCCCTTGTTCCAAATCATCATTTTTAATTATTTGTCTTTCTGGTACTTTCAGTCACTTTCTCAGTTCCTTCCACAAAACATCCAATCTCTGTTATAGTAATAGACAGCTTTCCTTTTTTCATTATAACCATAACACAATCAATCAGAATTCACTTTCTGTTTTCTACCTCCATATCAACGTGCCTTTCTTTCTAACACCTTTGTCTCATAGCGTAGGCTTCATCCTCCCGCCCGCAAGAATTCCTCTGCATTTCTCACAGATTTATTTTTTTTCTTTTGTCTCTGAACCATAAGACAGACAGTATCCAATCCATTACACAAATCCAAACTCTTCTTTAATTAAATATCCTTACTTAAATTGTGCCCAGTCCTAGAGCGGCCGTATAGTCTGTCGCACCGGGCCTATCTATCCCCCACAGGGATGGCCCCACAACACGATACTCAGTGAAAATAGGAGGGCGTCTTAGACTATCCCTCCGGACACCTCTGGTTATTTATATAAATAAATTCCTGAGTTACGCATCCTTCCCATCTTCGATCACTTCATCGTGCCTGATTCTAACAGTGATCAGGATTTCAGGATATTTTGACTAAAAAGAGAGTTACAATCACTGGTCAATCCGGGGTGTCCGTCCCTTATGAGGTACGGTTCGAACACTGGGCCCCCAACGGAACTACACCTCTATATGATTCCACCCGAGAATCATCCCACCATCGGGGACAAACCTCAGATCCTCTTTCCAGCAACAAACACAGGAAAACCACACCAAACGGTCAGTCTGAACGGTATAACTGCCAACTTACCGTGGTTGTGGGGGGTGATCAGTCCCAATTTTCCAGTGCCTATGTCCGGTCCGAGGGTCCTTTGTCTTGTTGTCCTCCGGGGGGCAGAGGCGTCCCTATATGGGGGCCCCACGTTTGGCGCCATCTGTTAAGGTAGCATCTAAGTGACCCTTCACGGTTGACCTAGTGATTTCCAAATTAATTCATAGAACGTTGCTAGCAACATAAATAACCAAACAGACACGTGTGTTTCCGTCTGGGAGGATCAAGCAAGATTCCTATCCCATGTATTACATCATCATCTTTTATAGTATTTAGTGAGCTTGTACTTCAACCTATAGTATAAAACCACACCTACAACATTTAATCAATGAAAATACAAGAAAATTGACCTATAAGAATACAAGAAAATTAACCTATAAGAATACAAGAAAATAGGAAACTACATATATGGTCATATCCATGTGACCATAGAAGCGAACAATAACATACTCATTTCTCAAAGTATTCTACAGTGATAAATCCCAAGGTCTCATATCTTGTCCAAACTGGAGCAGTCTGGTTTTATTACAGCCCATGACCTTTACTCTACTTCTCTACAACGGCCAGGAACTATAGCCTTGTTAAGCAACAGAATTTATCTCATAAACCACAAGATGGAGTTACAAACACAAAATGGAACATTCAGTTTTGATCTTTCTTAATTTAGTCCTTCACAGTTATACAGTGGTGTAACGCAGTCCGTCTAACGGACTGCCCTAGCGCAATGTGAAACCTGCCTTACTCTACCAGCCATCCCTACATGTCTAAACATGTGCCCCTATTTATCTACCAATCTTTCCCTGTCTCTCCCTGCCTGACACTACTGCCCTACCTAACTCACCACATGCCTACCTAACTGTCCCTCGGCTGTCCCTGTCCTGTCCCTAACTATCTACCTGTCCCTACTGAACCTATCTACCTCTCCCTTCCATTTACTTGCTTATCTAAGCCCTAGGATACAGTAAATGAGAACCCTCTCCAGAGAAGAGAGGCCCTCGCTGCACCCAGCCTGTTATACTCCAGAGAGCGCACCTTCACCAGGCCACCCAGAATGTTCCTAACAACCTCATCCCGGGGGAGGATTTTCTGCTGAGTTGACACTAAGCACCGTGCGTTCCACGTGTAAAACCTGACGACTAAACTGGCTAGAAATAAAGCCAGGGATCCGAATGCCCCATACGCCCACTCCGCATAGGAAAGGTGTGCCAGCTGAGGCCAGCCTATGGTAGCACTCACCCTGTTGTAGACTCCTGTATTAAAAGGAAACTGAAGGAGGAAGTGCTCCATGCTTTCCAGCATGTCACAACACTCCTCCAGGGGACAACCCCTACCTTCAGAGTTCCAATGCTTCAGGTTGTCCCTTACGTACAGTTTCTCATGGAAGCAGCGCCAAGCAAAGTCCCAAAACTTCAAGGGGACCCGTGTAGAATTCAATAACCTCAGCCCGCCCTCCAGATCCCAACTTGGGTAATCTTTGAGCACCAGAGGCTTCTGGAAATGGGTCAACAGGACGCTCCTGTCAAGGAATTTCCTTGACATGGTCCTGATCTCCCACATTCCTAGACCCCACCGGCGGATCACCTTCAGAGCGGGGTAGCGTAAGCCGGGAGATGCCCATGTGGTGTGCACAGGTCCTTCACTTGTCCTCCTGTCTCCCATTCCTGGAAGAAGGCCAAGGAGCAGCCCTCTCTGACCAGAGGTTGGCGATGTTAGTCTTGACAAAAGTGTTTACTAGAAACACCACTGGGTTGACTATAACCAACCCTCCTAGTCTCCTTGTGCGATATGTGACCTCTCGCTTGGCTAGATTTAACCTATTCCCCATAACATCTGGAAAAACAGGCTGTAGACCCGTGTCCAGTGCGGCTCTGGCAACATGCAGACACTGCCCAGGTATATTAACAAGGGTAGCAAAAAACCCTTAACAAGGCTAACCCTTTCCCTCAGGGTCAAAGACTAACCCTTCCATTGGTCCACCTTCTGGGGGGCAATCTTAAGTCTGCCCTCACAATTTTGCTGGGGGTAGTCCCCTGGGCCAAATTCGATGCCTAGGATTTTTGCCGATGCCTGGGGCTCTGGAAGAGTGTCCCCTCCCAGCCAGAGACTCTCACACTTTTCCGATTAATTCTGGACCCAGAAGCCTCCGAGTAGTGACCAACCTCAAACATGAACCACTCCACCTCACCCGAGGACACGAAAAGGGAGACGTCATCGGCATACGATACCACCCTCAGAGTGGCTTCTGGGGCCGCCTGGTCCATCCTGACTCCCGCCAATGTCATGCGCTCAATCCCCCTTAAAAGTGGATCTATCACGAACACGTATACCAGCGGGCTCAATGGACAGCCCTGGCGGACCCCAGACCCAACCTCAAAGGGCGGCCAGACAAACCATTCATGAGCGAGAAAGTCTCTTCCCCCGCATACAAGATTTTTAGGCAATTCACAAACCCCCCACGCAGACCATACCTCAGAAGGACAGATCAAAGGTACTCATGATTCACCCGATCAAAAGCCTTCGCCTGATCTAAAGACAGCAAATACCCCTTCCAGTGACCCACTCTACCCTGCTCCACTGCCTCTCGGACACCGCGTACTGCACTAAAAGTGCTGCGGCCTGGAATAGAGCAATGCTGGGCCCCCGAAAGGAGCCGGGGTGCAAACTTCACCAGCTGTTTAAACAGCACCTTTGCCAGAACCTTCCGGTCCGTATTGAGAAGTGCTATGGGATGACAATTCTCAATACGGAACGAGTCCTTACCCTTTCACAGGATAATCAGTTCTGACTGCCTCATTGACCGGGAAAGAGCGCCCGAGGAGAGACACTCGTTAAACACCTCAGTCAAGAGGGGGACCAAGGAGTCCCTAACGGTCTTATAAAACTCGGATGTTAAGCTATCCGGACCTGGCGATTTCTTAGGCCGAAGCCCATCAATGGCCAGTCACACTTCCTCTTCCCTGATTGCCTCTGTCAAAACGTGAAGCCGAGGGACATCCCCTGGCTCAGGGATGACTTTGGCCAGGAAAGCCGACATCATGCTCTGATCCAGATCCCTCTTCCCCAAGAGGTGTGAGTAGAAAGATCTGATCACCTCCAGGATCCCTGATTTGGATTTGTTCAGGGAACTCGTATCGTCGACCAAACCTGTCACCACCTTACAACTCACTGACATCTTACAGTTTCTGTAGGGGTCGGGCGAGCGATAACTCCCGAAATCCCTCTCAAAAACCAAAGATGTGTGCCTATCGTACTGACACCTCTTGAGTAAAGACTTCACTCTGGAGATCTCCTCACGGTCACCTCCAGCCGAGATGAGATGTTCGAGTTTCCTCCTCAATTCCTGATACAGGCGGTACCTGCTCAGGCTCCTGAGGCTCGATAGGTGGCGGAAGAAACTCGCAACCCGTTCCTTGAACATGTCCCACCACTCTGACTTATCGCTACAGAGATCCAAAAGCAGTACATGGCTCTGAAGAAAGTCCTCAAAGGATTGTCTTATCTCTGCTTCTTCCAAGAGGGACGAATTCAGCTTCTACAGTCCCTTTCCCATTTGAGGGGTTTCTGAAACATTCAGAGAAAAGGAAATCAGACAGTAATCAGAGAACTCCACCTCAACAACAGACACTGCTGAAGAGATGGCTTCCTCCTTCAAAAAATAACCTGTCTATCCTAGACCTGCAGCTACCTCTATGAAAGGTGAAACCACAGTGACCTGGGGAGTGCTGGATGTGGACATCTGTTGTCAGCAACTTTAATCTGGCTTCTGAGGTTGGGCTCCCTCTGGTGGTTGCTTCTGGTAATGGAGCTTGTTGTGAATAAGCTGGAGGCGGCTTCTGAGCTGGGGCTCCCTCCGGTGGTTGCTGAGGGTAATGAACTGATTACTGAATGGCCTTCAGCTGGCGCTGAATGGTAGGATATAAGTGGCCTGAGTTCCCAGCAGCCTTGCCGGTTATCAATTGTTCCTTCTGGTCTTGCTAGAAGCACTGCTAGTTTCCTGCTCTCCCTCAGATAAGTGTTTGCTGTTTTTTTTTCCTCTGTTTGATTTTCTCTGCTGGTTTGCTGCTTGCAGTGGACTGCAGCCTGTCCCCTTTTGGGGGTCTGGCGCTGCAATTGTTCTCCGTTTGTGTCTGCACTTTTGCTTTGCTCCTTTGTTACTTTTTATTTGCTGAATAGCGTTTTGTTACACCAGAGATCTGATTTAGGTGGATGAGATCGTGTGATCTCAGGTTTTTGGCAATCAGAAGTGTTGGTATTTTTGTTAGGGTTTTTGTTGGATTGCAGTCAGAATTCTTTCCTGTACTTTTCTGTCTAGACAGATTGGGCCCCAGCGTTTGCTCATTCTATTTTCTGTCTGTGTCCGTGCTTTCTTCTTGTCTAACCACCATTACATGTTTGGGGGCTTCCTATTTTCTTTGGGGATCTGCTCCGGGCAGATATCTTTCATCTTTCTGCCTTTAGGGGTAGTTATCTCTCAGGCTGTGACGAGGCGTCTAAGATCACCGTAGGAACGCTCCACGGCTACTTCTAGTTGTGTGGTTAGTTCAGGTTACTGCAATCCAATAGGTTTCAGCCTCTCTGGTGTATTACCGCTTTTGCTATTTTTTGCTATTTCTCCTCAGTTACCGAAACATAACAGGAGCTGCTCTGGCTAACAGAAGTCAATCACCTGATGGAGATGATTGGAGATCAGGTGTTACTGACTGGGGAGATATCAGTGAGCAGCCTTCCCATAGTGGTTGCCGGTGATATGTTTTCTTCCTAGCCTTTTGGAAGTCTGCTTGCTCCTCGCTGTGTTCTGCATCTTTCAGATAAGTTATTTCGCTGTTTAAATCTGTGGCTTTTGTTTACCTTTTGCTTTTCTCAGCTTTTTGCCTTGCTGGAGTTAGTTCGGCCGGGTTCCCTGCGGGGACCCGTGCTGGACTCTGTGTTCATTTGCGGCAGCTTGCTTCAGTCTATTCTGTGTTTCTAGTTCCCTGTTATTTCAGTATCTGTTGTTTGCTTCCAGTTACACCAGTTTTCTGATTTAGTGGCGGAGAGCTTGCGCATTTTTGCACATCAGACGTGTTGGAGTTTTTCTTAGGGTTTTTGCTGGATTGCAGACAGTATCCTTTCTTGTCCTGATCTATCTAGACAGTCTGGGCCCCAGCATTTGCTTATTCTATTTTCTGTCTGTGTTTGTGCTTCATCTGTCTCACTGACAATATATGTTTGGGGGCTATCTATTCCTTTGGGGCTCTACTCCGGGGCAGTTAGCTTACCCCTTTCTCTCTTTAGGCTTAGTTAACTCTTTGGTTGTGCCGAGGCGTCTAGGGCATCGTAGGTATGTCCCACGGCTAATTCTAGTTGTGTTGTCAGTTTAGGGGTCTGCAATCTGCTAAGTTACCAACCTCTCTGAGTGTCTGGTTGCCTAGCCTATTTTTCCTATTATCCTCCTCGGTAACCGAATCACAACAGACATCCACCAGGTGAGCGTCACTAGCTATGCAATTAAGAGCATTACTATCATAAGTCAGCCGGTCAATGGAGCCTCCCTAGCACAAAGCCTTGTGACAGCGTTAAAGTCACCTCCAAAGACCACCTGCCGGCTCGTAAAAAGATAGGGCTTAATCTTCAGGAAGAGACATTTACGGTCCCCACTTTGACTGTGGACTGTTATGTTTCGGTAACTGAGGAGAAATAGCAAAAAATAGCAAAAGCAGTAATACACCAGAGAGGCTGGAACCTATTGGATTGCAGTAACCTGAACTAACCACACAACTAGAAGTAGCCGTGGAGCGTTCCTACGGTGATCCTAGACGCCTCGTCACAGCCTGAGACGTAACTACCCCTAAAGGCAGAAAGATGAAAGCTATCTGCCCCGGAGCAGATCCCTAAAGAAAATAGGAAGCCCCCAAACATGTAATGGCGGTTAGACAAGTAGAAGGCACGGACACAGACAGAAAATAGAATGAGCAAACGCTGGGGCCCAATCCGTCTAGACAGAAAAGTACAGGAAAGAATTCTGACTGCAATCCAACAAAAACCCTAACAAAAATACCAACACTTCTGATTGCCAAAAAACCTGAGATCACACGATCTCATCCACCTAAATCAGATCTCTGGTGTAACAAAACGCTATTCAGCAAATAAAAAGTAGCAAAGGAGCAAAGCAAAAGTGCAGACACAAACGGAGAACAATTGCAGCGCCAGACCCCCAAAAGGGGACAGGCTGCAGTCCACTGCAAGCAGCAAACCAGCAGAGAAAATCAAAAAGAGGGAAAAAAAAACAGCAAACACTTATCTGAGGGAGAGCAGGAAACTAGCAGTGCTTCTAGCAAGACCAGAAGGAACAATTGATAACCGGCAAGGCTGCTGGGAACTCAGGCCACTTATATCCTACCATTCAGCGCAAGCTGAAGGCTGTTATGTTTCGGTAGCTGAAGAGGACAGGAACAACAGCAGGGCAGCCGAACACCTGAGATGTTGGTAACTGATGGGTTGCAGATTCCTAAACTAACGACACAACTAGAGGTAACCGTGGAGCGTTCCTACGTTGATCCTAGACGCCTCGTCACAGCCTGAGAGATAACTACACCTAAAGGCAGAAAGATGAAAGCTATCTGCCCCGGAGCAGATCCCCAAAGAAAATAGGAAGCCCCCAAACATATAATGGCAGTTAGACAAGATGAAAATACAAACATAGGCAGAGAATAGACTGAGCAAATGCTGGGGCAACAAGCTGACTAAATAGGATAGGACAGGAGAGATTACTTTCTGCAACCCAGAAAACCCTACAAAAATCCAACAATTCTGATTACAAAAATACTGAGATCACACGATCTCGCCTCCCACTAAATCAGATCTCAGTGTGAACAAAAAACAAAGCCGCAGCCGCTGAAAAAACAGGAAAAAGCAAATGAGCAAATAACAGTGGCTGCAGATAAACTGTGAGGAGCTCAGGCCCCAGGATGGGACCTGGCTGACCTCCACAAAAGTGCAGAAAACAATGCAAAAAGCAAGCACAAAAAGAAAAGCAAAAAATATCTTATCTGAAAGCAGGAGATGCAGGCAAGGCTCCAGCAAACTTCCAAATGAACCAGGAACCACAATTGAGACAAGAACAATTGATCACCAGCAACCATCATGGGAGGGAACCTCCCTTATATCAGACCAATCCGTGATCCCAGATTGCCACTCCTCGCTGAAAGGTTCAGTACTGTCTGTAACCACCAGAGGGAGCCTCTGCTCAGAAACCATCTCTAGCACATTCATAACAGAAGGCCATTCATTAATCAGTTCATTACCCTCAGCAACCACCGGAGGGAGCCCCAGCTCAGAAGCCGCCTCCAGCATATTCACAACAGTACCCCCCCCTTGAGGAGGGGTCACCGAACCCTCACCTGCGCAACCAGGCCGTTCAGGATGGGCTCGATGATAGGCACGGATAAGTCTCCCAGCATGAATGTCCGAAGCAAACAGAATTGTCCTCCTGACCATAACCTCTCCACTTAACCAAATACTGGAGTTTCCGTCTAGCAAAACGAGAATCCAATATCTTCTCAACCACATACTCCAAATTGCCCTCAACCAAAACAGGGTCGGGAGGCGCAGCCATAGGAACCACTGGTTCGACAAACCTCTTCATTAAGGACTTGTGGAACACGTTATGGATCTTAAATGTCCCTGGAAGAAGCAGACGGAAAGAAACCGGATTAATAATTTCCATGACCTTATAAGGTCCAATGAACCTTGGCTTAAATTTTGGAGATGCAACCTTCATAGGAATATTCCTTGAGGACAACCAAACCAAGTCCCCCACTTTAAAACGAGGACCATCAGTCCTATGCCGGTTGGCAAACCCAGCTGGGCCTTCTCCTGAGAGAGAGACAACATCTCCACCACCTGGTCCCAAATCTGCTGCATACGCTGCACAATAGAGTCAACCCCCGGACAGACAGAAGCCTCCGCCTGTCCTGAAGAAAATTGAGGGTGAAACCCGGAATTGCAGAAAAATGGAGACATCAAGGTGGCAGAGCTAGCTCTATTATTAAGAGCAAACTCAGCCAAAGGCAAAAAAGAGACCTAGTCATCTTGATCAGCAGACACAAAACATCTCAAATAAGTCTCCAAGGTCTGGTTTGTTCCCTCGGTTTGTCCATTGGTCTGAGAGTGAAATGCAGAGGAGAAAGACAACTGAACACCAAGTTTAGAACAAAATGTCCTCCAAAATCTGGAAACAAACTGGACTCCTCTGTCAGACACAATGTTCTCCGGAATGCCATGTAACCGAACCACATGCTGAAAGAACAAAGGCACCAACTCGGAGGAGGAAGGCAACTTAGGTAATGGCACAAGATGTATCATCTTGGAAAACCTATCACAGATTACCCAGATAACGGTCATTCTCTGAGAAACAGGGAGGTCGGAAATGAAATCCATAGAGATATGGGTCCATGGCCTCTTGGGTACAGGTAATGGCATTAACAAACCACTAGAACGAGAGCAAGGCTTGGAACGAGAGCAAGTCCCACAGGACTGCACAAAGTCCCTAACGTCACGAGACAAAGTAGGCCACCAAAAGGAGCGACTCACCAAGTCTCTGGTACCAAAAATCCCGGGATGACCAGCCAACGCGGAACAATGAATCTCAGACATCACACTCTTTTTCCACTGGTCTGGAACAAACAACTTCCCAACAGGGCAGCGCTCAGGTTTATCCTCCTGACACCCCTCCAGAGCCAGTCTCAAATTGGGTGAAATGGCGGAAAGAACCACACCCTCTTTCAAAATAACAGCAGGATTAGATAACTCAGGAGAATCTACAAAGAAACTCCACTAGAGGGCATCCGCCTTGACATTCTTAGTGCCAGGAAGAAAAGAAACCACAAAATTAAAACGTGTGAAAAACAAGGCCCACCTGGCCTGTCTAGGATTAAGTCGCTTGGCTGATTCGAGATAAACCAGGTTCTTATGGTCCGTGAGGACCACCACCTGATGTTTGGTCCTTCCAGCCAATGTCTCCACTCTTCAAAGGCCCACTTCATGGCCAATAACTCCCGATTACCCACGTCATAATTACATTCAGTTGGAGAAAATTTTCGAGAGAAAAAGGCACAAAGGGTTACTCTTAGAGGTCTCTGGATCCCTTTGGGATAAAACGGCACCTGCCCCAATCTCAGAGGCATCAACCTCCACCTGAAATGGCAGAGAAACATCAGGCTGCCGTAGAACAAGAGTAGAAATGAATCTCTGCTTAAGTTCCTGAAACGCAGAAACTGCCTCAGGAGGCCAATTCACCACATCGGAACCCTTTTTGGTCAAATCAGTCAATGGTTTAACAATACCAGAGAAATAACCAATAAATTTACGATAAAAATTGGCAAAACCCAAAAATCTCTGAAGAGCCTTCAATGAAGTAGGTTGAACCCAGTCACAGATGGCCTGAACCTTGACCGGGTCCATTTCAATAACAGACGGAGACAAAATGAATCCAGAAATGAGATCTTCTGTACGCCAAAAAGACACTTTGATCCCTTCACATACAGGCATTCTCTCTCAAAATCTGGAACACAGTCCGAACATGTTTCACATGAGAGTCCCAGTCATTGGAAAAAATCAAGATATCATCCAAATAAACAATCAGAAATTTATCCACAAAATCCCTGAAACACGGGTATTACATACCTGGTAATGTGTTTTTTCATGAGACATGACGGCACCACGAGAGAGGGGATCCGCCCATCAAGGACAGGAAACCTTCAAGATAAAAGGGGCGGCTCCTCTCTCCGCATCCGCATGTTAGTACACACATAAATAATACATTCTTTACAATTTTAATTACCCCAATCCAAGGGAGTGAAAAAATAATAAAAATGCACCCAACTAGTGACGTGATCAAAGGGCGGGAATATAAGGGTGCCGTCATGTCTCATGAAAAAACACATTACCAGGTATGTAATACCCGTGTTTTTCCATCATACATGACGGCACCACGAGAGAATTACAGAGATTCGCATTCTGTTTTTAGGGAGGGATCACTGCTTCCAACACTCTTCTCCCGAACGTGAGATCAGAGGTAGCAGATAAATCTAATCTATAGTGTCTGAAAAAAGTTGACGGAGAGGACCAAGTGGCCGCCTTACAGATTTGGTAGATCGTGGCATCTGCTTTCTCCGCCCAAGATGTCGACATGGCTCTTGTGGAGCGGGCCTTAAGTCCTTCAGGAACAGCCCTGCCTACACTACTATAAGTTAGCATAATGGCCTCTCTCACCCATCTAGCTATAGTTTGTCTAGAGGCTCCTAGGCCTTTTCTCGCCCCCTGAAAAGAGACAAGTAATGACCTGCTTTTCCTCCAAGTTTTCGTTCTTTCTAGATACTGTAGGAAACATCTCCTAACATCTAAACAGTGTAGTTTTTCCTCTTTTGTGTTGCTAGGGTCAGGACAAAAGGATGGCAATATTATTTCCTGAGCTCTATGGAATTTTGATACTACTTTGGGTAAGTATGCAGGGTCTAGTCTTAATACTACTCTGTCATCTAGAATCCGAGTGTAAGGAGAGTCAGCTGATAACGCATGCAGGTCTCCAATCCTACGGGCTGATGTGAGCGCTATCAACAAAGTGGTTTTAATAGTTAAAGCTTTATCGGATATTGTGTCTATGGGCTCAAAGGGGCTACCCGTTAAGGCCGATAAAACCAGATTGAGGTCCCATGGTGGAGGAGCAGGGGATGGAACAGAATCCGCTCTACTACAGGCCCGAATGAACCTGGCTACCCACCTGTTGTTTGCTAAATCATGGTTGAACAGGGCTGCGAGGGCAGACACATGAACTTTAAGGGTGCTAACTGCTAGCCCTAGTTCTAAGCCCTTTTGTAGGAATTCTAATATAGCCACTATTGGGATCTCCCCTTCCCTTATTGGCGCTGAATTTGTTAAAAATTTCCTCCATATTCTGCCATAAATTTTTGTAGTTACAGGTTTTCTACTGCGAAGTAGGGTAGATATTACTGCGGCTGAAAACCCCCTTTTTTCTAATAGTGACCTCTCAAATTCCAGGCCGTAAAATGTAGTCCGGGCTTCTGAGGGTGACTGAAAGGACCCTGTGTAAGAAGGTCCTGGTGTTCCGGCAGTACCCACGGATCTGTTATGGACATTATCTTTAGCCAGTAGAATCAAGGTCTCTTTGGCCAAAAGGGAGCTATTAAGATTACCCTGGCTTTGTCCTCCCTGATCTTCTTCAGAACTAATGGAATTAGACATACTGGGGGAAAGGCATACAGAAGTCCCAACGTCCAGCTTATTCTGAAGGCATCTACTGCTAAGGGCCTGTCTGCTGGATTCAGAGAGCAGAATTTTCGCAGCTTCTTGTTGGTCCTTGTGGCAAAAAGGTCTATGCTGGGTTCCCCCCACATATGTACTATCTGGTGAAAAATGGACTCTTTTAATGCCCACTCTCCCTACTTCAGGTGGTTTCTGCTCAAGAAATCAGCTTTTTGGTTGTCTATGCCTCGTATATGTAGGGCCGATAATGAGTGGAAGTGGCGCTCTGCAAGAGTCATAATCTTTTCTGTTATGTCCATCAGCGACCGGGAACAGGTGCCTCCTTGGTGGTTTATATAAGCGACTGCCGTCCGGTTGTCTGACAGGACTCGGACATGATGCCCCGATATACTTGGTAGTAGACCCTGCAATGCTCTTTCGACCGCCAAGAGTTCCCATTCGTTCAAAGATATTTGTTTTTCTTCCTGTTTCCACGGTTCTTGGAGCCACAGTGTATCCAGATGAGCTCCCCACCCCCAAGAGCTGGCGTCTGTTGTGACCACCTTGGAGACCGTGAACTTCCATGGAATCCCTCGCGGATTTTTTCTCTTATTGTGTGGCGATGAGAATTCATCCTTGTTCTCAGTTTTTGCCCGGTCACATCGCCACACAATAAGAGAAAAATAAGAGAAAAAAGAATGGATCTACCTGTGGCAAAACATTGTTGCTCCCTGATCATAGCTTGCTGGATATGAAAATACTTGTACTCAGAGGCAATTTCACATCTCTGAGACAAAGAAGAATTTACGAATACAAATTGATGGTGACCTTTGACACTCTTAATGCTGGAATGAACCTATCACATGGATTTATGGCCTATTACATCAATTAAGGAATTTACTCCAAATACCCTGTGAAAACATCACAAAACATTACCAGACCCCAATCAGAGGGTAATAAAACTTTCACACTCCTTATCTATGAACTGTTCCAATATTTATGCTCATCCCTCTGCCATAATGACTATTCTGCTTCACGTCACTTGTCCTACCTATTGCATTTTTTCTGTGCTATTTTGTGTATAAATATGTGATTCTTCAGATGTTGTATTAGTCTATGCCTGATGAAGAGACCTGAGTAGTCTCGAAAGCTTGCAATTTGTTACCATCTTTTCAGTTAGCCATTAAAAGGTATCAACCACTGAGGACTCTCAACTCTAAATATTTTTCTATCTACTGGCTAACACGGTACAAAGATATACATCTTTACTCCCCACTATCAGAAAATTGTCCAGATAGGGTATTATTAGCGTGTCTCTCTCTCTCAGATGTGCTGTGACCTCTGCCATCAATTTCGTGAAGACACGTGGGGCTGTTGCTATACCAAAGGGCAGGGCTCTGTACTGCAGGTGATGTAATTGTGACCTTATTTTTACTGCTACTCTGAGATATTTGCTATCTGCTCGCCGGATTGGGACGTGATAGTAAGCGTCCTTGAGGTCGAGGACCGCCATATAGCATCAAGGAAAGAGGAGATTTAAGGTACTGCCACACTAAACAATCCCGCTAGCGATCACGATAACGACGCATACTAATGCGATCGCTAGCGGGATTGTTTCTATATCGCTAAGTGCGGCCACATTTAGCGATATAGTTAACGACGCTATCGCCGTTAGCGATCTTCTTAACGACTTTAGCGGTACAAAAGTACCGCTAAATCGCTAAGAAAAGGTGCCACACTAGCGATATATACTTACCCAGCGGGAGCGCCGACGAGAAAATAGGGTCCGGAACGATTCCAGCGACGAGCGAGATCACAGCAGGAAGCTCGTCGCTGGCAGATGCCGCACTGAACAACATCGCTAACGGGATCGCTAAATAGTGACGTTTTTTAGCGATCCGTTAGCGATATTGTTCAGTGTGGCATACCCTTTACTGCTGTTCTTATCGTTTCCATCTTGAAAGATGGGATTACCAAAAACCTGTTGAGAGCCCTTAGATTTATGATCGTCCTCCAGGAGTTGTCTGGCTTTTTTACTAGAAACAGCGGGGAGTAAAACCCTTCTCTTTCCTCTTCTACTGGAACTTTTTCCAGGACGCGCTTCTGTATAAGAGAGATTATTTCTTCTTCCAGACTCGTTTGTTTTTCTAACGAGGATTGTAGGGGAGTCAGCATATATTTGTTTGGTGGACGGTGATGGAATTTTAATTCCAGTCCTGATTCTACTATTTGTAAAATCCAGGTACTGGACGAAATCTTCTCCCAGGCTGGAAGGAAGTGAGAGAGCCTGCCTCCCACCTGAGAAGGACCGTCACTGGGAGGGCTTCTTATCTTCTTTGGAGGGCCTGCCGAAGTAGAAGCCTCTCCCTCCTCTGGATCGTTTGTCTTGAACGTTTCTGTCCCGTTCTCTGTAGTGCTGTCTCCCAAACTTCCGATTCCTCTGAAAGGAGTGCCGAAAAGTCTGAAAAGGCTGTTTCGGAAAGTTTTTCTTTTTATCAGTAGCCTTCTCCAATACTTCATCCAGCGCAGGCCCAAATAAGAAATTGCCCTCGCAGGGTAGGGAGCATAACTTCACCTTTGCCTGGATGTCACCTGGCCAGCACTTAAGCCATACTGCTCTGCGCCCTACATTAGCTAGCGCTGCAGATTTAGCTGCCAACCTTGCCGAATCCGCTGAGGCTTCAGCTAGGAAACTTGCTGCTGCTCTAATGGCCGGTATGGCCTCCAAGATATTTTCTCTGGAAACTCTTTGTTCCACCTGATCCTCTAAGTTGTCCACCCAGACTTTTAGGGACCTGGCCACACAAGTAGCTGTGATGGCCGGTCTTAATGCCCCTGTCGATGTCTCCCAGACCGTTTTTAAGCAGACGTCTGTCTTTCTGTCCAGCGGTTCTCTCAACGTACCTAGGTCTTCAAAAGGTAGGGAGGATTTTCTGGCGATCTTTGACACCGCTACGTCTATTTTTGGGGCTCTATCCCAAGATGAGGATGCTTGCTCATCGAAAGGATATTTCCTCTTCAGAGCGCAGGTAATGTGAGACTTTTTCTCTGGCTTGTCCCACTCCCTTTTAATAAGGTCCTTTAACTGATCGTTAATGGGAAAGGTTTTACGTTTTTTCTTCTGAAGCCCCACGAACATAAGTTCTAGAGGTGTTCGTTTGGGTTTGTCTTCTATCAGTCCCATGGTAGAGCGGACTGTCTTTATTAGATTATCCGTTGCCTCAATCGGGAAGACGTTTTCGTCCTCTGAGCTGCTATCTGTATTACGGGACCTACTAGAGTCCCTCTCTGCTCCAGAGGAATCTTCCTGGGGTATCCCTGAGATGCTAGATCTATCTCTGGACTTGCCGTCCATATCTGCCGTGTGGAAGGCTTTCATTGATTTACACACTTCCGCCTGAATTAGAGACTTCAGGCTTTCAGCAAAGGAGGGCGTTTCCTCCGCCAGTGTTTTGGTAATACAGTCCTGGCATAAATCCTTAGCCCAGGCTCTTTGTAGCGGGGTTTTACATAAGGGACAATCCCTATTCTTGGTTTTTGCCTTACTCTTTTTATAAACCCCCTAATTTTTCCATGTGTATGTGAGAGGGGAAAAAGAGATATATGCAAGAAAGAGAAGAGAAAGAGAACAGACATTAGTGTACTGGACTTTCTCGAAGTTCACTCACCACTCGGACGCTGCAATAGACGGGTACCGGTTCCGGAGGCTGATTGGCTCCTTCTGATATCACAGATCCTTCTTTGCTGTGCCCCGTTCTTATGCTGTCCGAGCGGCTATTGCTGCGGCGTGTCTGGGTTTTATCACCAGACAGAGACCGTCTGGCATGTACTTCCTGGCGTGAATCCAGGTGCCCCGGCGATAGACTCTCCATTGTAGTGCTTTTCAGCTATACCGTCACCTGTAGACCGCGGTCTCGTGACGGTGATTCTTAGGTGAGTGCCGGTTAAGTAGTTTTTTGTGCACGTGTGCGCGCGGCGCCGCCCCCCCTTTTTTTTTAAATTAATGCCCGCAAGCGCCCGTCGCGTGCGCACTGTACGCGCAGCCCGGCCGCCACGTCCGGCGCGCGCTCTTTCCCGGCCCTTCTCCTGCAGCTACAGGAGAATCCTGGTCTCTGCTCACCAGCCGGAACGCGCCCCTGGCATATCCGGTGAGCGGCTTCCGGTCTCCTGGAGCGTCCACACGTGTTAGGAGGGCGCAGGAGACAGGCAGAAATGTATTAACGCTTCCCCCATGCAGCGGTTCTCCTGGTCTCCACTGCCACCAATGAATATCCAGCCATCCAGATCCTAGATGTCAGCCTCATACCTCTGTCAACCTCAGGGGTCTGCTCCACCGCAGGTGTCCCAGGTATCCGGGGGGGGGAGGAGGAGGAGGAGAAAGGCGTTTTATGATGTGCCTGGCACCGATGTGCTCTCAGGCTGCATGGCCCCGCATCAACAGGGGGACACACTGAAAAGTGGTCCCCGAGGATTGCCCCCACTACAGCCGCCTCAGAGGGAGCCGTAGGGAAAAAAGTCTGCCCTAAAGGGCAGTGGCCATGCCTCGCTCAGGGGGGGCAGGGTATACCTGACCCCCGAGGCGACTTTCAGTACCTGGCGACGGATGCGATGGACCAATGCCCACCGTTGACCATCCGACCCAGGCCTAGGCATCCTCTTCATCCGAGAGTCTTTCATGTTGAGGGTCTCCCATCGAGGACAGAAAACCAACTGATGCGGAGAGAGGAGCCGCCCCTTTTATCTTGAAGGTTTCCTGTCCTTGATGGGCGGATCCCCTCTCTCGTGGTGCCGTCATGTATGATGGAAAAAATATCATTCATGAAGGATTGGAAGACGGAAGGGGCATTAGTAAGCCCAAAAGGCATCACTAGGTACTCAAAATGCCCCTCTGGGGTATTAAACGCCGTCTTCCATTCATCCCCGTGCTTAATGCGAATAAGGTTATATGCCCCCCTGAGGTCAAGCTTGGTAAACGAACTAGCACTTTTCACTCTGGAAAATAGGTCAGAAATCAAAGGTAACGGATATTGATATTTAACAGTGATCTTATTCAGGAGGCGATAATCAATACACGGCCTCAATGAACCATCCTTTTTGGCCACAAAGAAAAAACCGGCGTCCAAGGGTGAAGAGGATGGTCTGATATGACCCTTCTCTAATGACTCCTTGATATAAGATCGCATAGCATAGTGTTCAGGCATAGATAAATTAAAAAGGCGAACTTTAGGAAATTTACCACCAGGCACTAACTCAATAGGCACTCTGGGTGGACAAAGTATGCAGACTGGACCAGGTTGCCGCCTTACAAACCTGTTCCGCCGAAGCCTGATGCCGAAGAGCCCAGGAGGCACCCACTGCCCTGGTGGAGTGAGCCTTGATTCCTGCGGGAACCACAGCGCCCCTGATGCGGTAGGCCTCCAGAATGGTCAACCGTATCCATCTGGCTAAGGTTGACCTAGAGGCAGCGAGTCCCTTCCTGCGACCCTCTGGAAGGATAAACAGCGTGTCCGTCTGCCGAAAGGATGCCGTCCGAGATACATATCTCCTGAGTGCTCTCACCAGATCCAGCGTATGGAGAGCCTTCTCCACTCGGTGCGTCGGAGCTGGGCAAAATGAGGGCAAAACAATGTCCTCATTAATATGGAATGAGGACACGACCTTAGGCAAAAAAGGTGGTGTTGGTCTGAGCACCACCTTATCCTGATGGAAAAGTAAGTACGGAGCTCGACAAGACAGTGCTGCCAGCTCCGAAACCCGCCTTATGGATGTTATGGCTACCAAAAACACCACTTTCCATGACAGGTATGTCAGGGAAACTTCCTGAAGAGGCTCAAATGGAGATTCCTGCAGGACTCCTAGGACCAGATTGAGATCCCAAACCTCTAAGGGAGCCCTGTAGGGGGGTACTATATGGACAACCCCTTGAATAAAGGTCTTAACCTGCAAATTAGACGCGATTCTTCTTTGAAAAAGAACCGACAAGGCTGATATCTGTCGTCTAAGCGTACTTGGAGCTAGACCTGAATCTAGGCCCGCTTGGAGAAAAGACAGAATGTTTGGGATTGAAAACAGAAGCGGAGAACAACCCTGTTCCCTGCACCATGCAAAAAAGACCTTCCAAGTACCATGGTAGATACGAGCCGAGGTGGGTTTCCGAGCGCTAGCCATTGTAGCAGCGACTTTTTTTGAGAATCCAGCCCTGGTTAGGATCCAAGATTCAACGGCCAGGCCGTTAAACACAGGACCGCTGAGCTCTGGTGGTAAACTGGGCCCTGGGAGAGAAGATCCACGCGTTCTGGTAGACGCCAGGGTGCGTCGGCGAGCAACTGTACCAGCTCTGCGTACCATGGACGACGCGGCCAATCCGGAGCGATTAATATCGCTGGGACCCCCTCTAGCCTGATCTTTCTGATCACTCTTGGGAGCAGAGCTATCGGTGGAAACAAGTATGGAAGGTGAAACTGATTCCACGGTAGAACCAGGGCGTCCACTGCAATTGCCTGCGGATCCCGGTACCGGGAGACGAAGTTGGGCACCTTGCCGTTTATCCTGGAGGCCATCAGGTCCACATCTGGGGTTCCCCAGCGTAAGCATACCTGCTGAAAAACCTCGGGATGTAGCGACCATTCCCCTGACGCTATCCCTTGACGGCTGAGGAAATCCGCTGCCCAGTTCTCCTCGGCCGGAATGTGGACCGCTGATATCACAGAGAGATTTCTCTCTGCCCAGGTCAGAATATGTTTTACCTCCTGCATGGCCGCCCTGCTGCGGGTACCCCTTGATGATTTATGTATGCCACCGCCGTGGCATTGTCCGATTGTATCCGGACAGGAAAGCCAGCCAGATGATGGTGAAAACTCTTCAGAGCCAGCCGAACAGCTCGGATCTCTAGAACATTGATCGGAAGGGTTGATTCCTGCCGACACCATGTCCCCTGGGCTGTATAGTGACGAAACACTGCTCCCCATCCGAGAAGGCTGGCGTCCGTTGTGACTACCAGCCAATGGACTGGAGGAAAAAAATCGCCCTTAGAGGAGAGTGGTGCTGTTTGTCCACCATGTGAGAGTTTGTCTGACCCGCCGGGACAGACGGCACAGAAGATTGAGCGAGTAAGGGCTCCTGTTCCATATCGCCAGAATTGCATGCTGGAGGGGGCGGAGATGGAACTGGGCAAATGGAATGGCTTCGATTGCCGCCACCATCCTTCCTAGGACCCTCATGCAAAACCGGATGGTGTGAGGAATTGGTGGGCGAAGGACCCGTACCTCCTGTCGGAGAATTAGGGCCTTGTCTCGAGGAAGAGTTATCAACCCCTGAGCAGTGTTGAATATCATCCCCAAAAAGGTGATTTTTCGAGATGGCACGAGAGACGACTTTTTTAGATTCACCAGCCACCCTAGGCGAGCAAGGGTGTCTAGCGTGATGTTGACACTTTCCTCGCAGGCCTGAAAAGACGGACCTTTGATGAGAAGATCGTCTAAGTATGGTAAGATGATTATCCCACGGGAATGCAGTATGGATACAACAGCAGCCATAACCTTTGTGAACACCCTGGGGGCTGTGGCTAGTCCGAAGGGCAAGGCTGCGAACTGAAAGTGAAGGTCGCCGATGGCAAACCGAAGAAACCTTTGATGAGGAGGGAATATAGGAATATGAAGATATGCATCCTGAATGTCTATTGACGCTAGAAATTCCCCCTTTTCCATGGCTGCTATGACCGAGCGGAGAGACTCCATTCGGAAATGTCGAATCCTGACAAATTGGTTTAGACGTTTTAGGTCCAGAATAGGCCTTACAGTGCCGTCCTTCTTGGGTACTATAAACAGATTGGAATAGAACCCTTGACCCTTTTCGACCTCTGGTACAGGAACAATGACCCCGCTGCGCCGAAGAGATTCGACCGCTTTGAATAAGGCGTGAACCCGAGAATCTTTTTTGGGAAGACGCGAGGGAAAAAAATGATTTGACGGAAGGCAGATGAATTCTATTTTGTACCCCGAGGAGACTAACTCTCTGACCCACTCGTCGTGAGTAATTGATAGCCAAGTGGGGCGAAACCAGAGTAAGCGGCCGCCTACTCTGGACGAATTGACCGGATTCTGCCTCCAGTCATTTGTCCGAATATCTTTGGGGTTTAGACCCTCTAGATCTTGGCTGTTGAGATCGCATTCTTCCCAAAGGGTTGGTCTTGTAGGAGACCTGGCGATCTCTGGCCTGATTAGGTCGACCTGTGCCGCTGGAGGTGGCTGTCGTGGCCCACCCTGGGTTATGAAAAGCCCTAAACCGAGGCTGAAGTTGACGGCGAAAAGGCTGTCTCGTCTTTTGCTGAGGAAGGAAACTGCTCTTCCCTCCTGTTGCATCAGATATGAGCTGATCCAGCTTCTCGCCAAATAAACGGCCACTCTGATACGGTAAAGATGTGAGTGACTTTTTTGAAGTTGAGTCTGCCCGCCAAGTTCTTAACCACAAGGCTCTCCTGATAGCAACCGCATTAGCAGCAGCTAAAGCTGCGCAATTTGCCGCATCCATGGAAGCGTTGATTAAGAAGTCTCCTGCAAGAGCTATCTGATTAGAAATCTCAGTTACCTCCGACGGCACATCTATACCATGGAGAGCTCTATTTAGAGACTCCGACCAGGATATCATGGCCTTAGCAACCCAAGTTGCTGCAAAGGAGGGAGAGAGAGCAGAGCCTGATGCCTCAAACACTGAGCGAGCTAAGCTCTCAATCAGACGGTCCGTTGGATCCTTGATCGAGGAACTGTTGGGAAGAGAGAGAAGCGTTTTAGACGCCAAACGCGACACCGGAGGGTCGACCGCAGGAGATTCCGCCCACTTCTTCAGAAGTTCGGGAGCAAAAGGATATCTGGTATTAATAGCCTTTTGTCCTGCGAAGCGCTTGTCCGGTTTTTCTCGGTGGCGCTGCACCAGCTCTTCAAACTCAGGATGAGCACCAAAAACCTTATGAGTTTGCCTGGCTCGTTTGAAGGACACCTTATGACCAGAGGTCAAGGTGGACTCATCATCTACCCCCAGGGATTGATTGACAGCTTCAATCAGACTGTCAATTGTCTCCTGACAATTTGGTGCCTCTAAATTGAGGGAACCTTCAGAATCGGAATCCGAATATTGATCACTCGTCTCCAAAGGTGAGGGAGAGCGAGAAACTGAACTGAAGGATGCCGAGGCCCCGGACGGCATAGGCGACGCAGTGTGGGTTCGCTTCCCATGCGTCTGCCTGGTAAGAGCGCGGCCCCTGCAGGCCGGAGGTTCCTGAGGCGTAGTCAAGCCAGGTGAACCACTGTCCCTGCTCCTATCGGGAGCTTGAAGGGAGTCGATTGCTCTGGTTAATGATGCCACAGATTGAGACAGAGACAAGGCCCATTCCGGAGGACCTGACGCACTGGGCTCGACTATAGGTGAGGGCTCCTGCGCCCGTTCGGAGTCACAGGCTTCGCAGACCCGATTAGTCTGGGCGTGCGGAAAAGGGGACCTACAGGCAATGCATGCTGTATACAGCACCGTGTGAGTCTTTCTTCTGGACATACTGGATCTGTCACAGATTGCCTGCCGCAATGATTTGGATGTGGCGGTACGGTCAGTGGGGCGGAGCGCAGAGGAGCGCAGTGGGGAGGAACAACCAGGCTGGAGGTAGCAGCACTTACCCCAGTCCTGTACCCCCGGCGTCCTTAACCCCTTCACCCCCAAGGGTGGTTTGCACGTTAATGACCGGGCCAATTTTTACAATTCTGACCACTGTCTCTTTATGAGGTTATAACTCTGGAACGCTTCAACGGATCTTCGCGATTCTGAGAATGTTTTCTCGTGACATATTGTACTTCACGTTAGAAGTAAAATTTCTTCGATTAACTTGCGTTTATTTTTGAAAAAAACGCAAATATGGCGAAAATTTTTAAAATTTTGCAATTTTCAAACTTTGAATTTTTATTCCCTTAAAACAGAGAAATATATCACACAAAATAGTTAAGAAATAACATTTCCCACATGTCTACTTTACATCAGCACAATTTTGGAACCAAAATTTTTTTTTGTTAGGAAGTTATAAGGGTTAAAAGTTGACCAGCGATTTCTCATTTTTACAACAAAATTTACAAAGCCATTTTTTTTACGGACCACCTCTCATTTGAAGTCACTTTGAGGGGTCTATATGGCAGAAAATACCCAAAAGTGACACCATTCTAAAAACTGCACCCCTCAAGGTACTCAAAACCACATTCAAGAAGATTATTAACCCTTCAGGTGCTTCACAGGAACTAAAGCAACGTGGAAGGAAAAAATGAATATTTAACTTTTTAGCCACAAAAATGATCTTTTACAAACTTTTTTTTTATTTTCACAAGGGTAAAAGGAGAAAATGGACAGATAAGGTTGTTATGCAATTTCTCCTGAGTACGCCAATACCCAATATGTGGGGGAAAACCACTGTTTGGGCACACGGCAGAGCTCGTAAGGGAAGGAGCGCCGTTTGACTTTTTCAAACTAAAATTGGCTGGAATTGAGATTGGACGCCATGTCGTGTTTGGAGAGCCCCTGATGCGCCTAAACAGTGGAAACCCCCACAAGTGACACCATTTTGGAAACTAGACCCCCTAAGGTACTTATCTAGATCTGTTGTGAGCACTTTGAACCCCCAAGTGTTTCACAAAAGCTTATAATGCCTGGGTGTGAAAAAAAAAAAAAAAATTTCCACAAAAATGATTTTTTAGTCCCAAATTTTTGAATTTTCCCAAGGAAATTGGACCCCAAACGTTGTTGTCCAATTTGTCCTGAGTACGCTGATACCCCATATGTGGGGGGGGGAAACTGTTTGGGTGCACGGCAGGGCTTGGAAAGGAAGTAGTAACGTTTTGGAATGCAGACGTTGATGGGGGTCATGTTCCGTTTGCAGTGCCCCAGATGAGCCTAAACAGTGGAAACCCCCCACAAGTGACCCCATTTTGGAAACTATACCCCTAAGGAACTTATCTAGATCTTTGGTGAGCACTTTGAACCCCCAAGTGCTTCACACAAGTTTATAATGCCCGGGCATGAAAATAAAAAATCCTATTTTTTTCCCACAAAAATTATCTTTTAGTCACTAATTTTTTATTTTCTCAAGGGTAACAGGAGAAATTGGACCACATAAGTTGTTGTCCAATTTGTCCTGAGTACGCTGATACCCCATATGTGGGTGGGAACCACTGTTTGGGCGCACGGCAGAGCTCGGAATGGAAGGAGCACCATTTGACTTTTTCCAACCAAAATTGGCTGGAATTGAGATTGGATGCCATGTTGCATTTGGAGAGCCCCTGATGTGCCTAAACAGTGGAAACCCCCCACAAATGACCCCATTTTGGAAACTAGACCCCCTAAGGAACTTTTCTAGATCTTTGGTGAGCAATTTGAACCCCCAAGTGCTTCACACAAGTTTATAACGTAGAGCCGTAAAATTTAAAAATCATATTTTTTCCACAAAAATGATCTTTTCACCCCAATTTTTATTTTTCCAAGGGTAACAAGACTCCAAAAGTTATTGTGCAATTTGTCCTGAGTGCGCTGATACCCCATATGTGGGGGTAAACCACTGTTTGGGTGCATGGCAGAGTTTGGAAGGGAAGGAGCGCCGTCTGACTTTTTCAACGCAGAATTGGCTGGACGCCATGTCGTGTTTGGAGAGCTCCTGATCTGCCTAAACAGTGGAAACCCCCATAAATGATGCCATTTGGAAACTAGACCCCTCAAGGAACTTATCTAGATGTGTGGTGAGAACTTTTAACCCCCAGGTGTTTCACTAAAGTTTATAACGTACAGCCGTAAAATAAAAATCTTTTTTTTTTTTACAAAAATGATTTTTTCGTCCCCAATATTTTATTTTCACAAGGGTAACAGAAGAAATTGGAACCCAAAAGTTGTTGTCCAATTTGTCCTGAGTACGCTGATACCCAATATGTGGGAGAAAACTACTGTATGGGCGCACGTCAGGGCTCGGAAGGGAAGTAGTGACGTTTTGGATTGCAGACTTTGATGGAATGGTCTGGGGCGTCATGTCACATTTGGAGAGCCCCTGATGCACCTATACAGTGGAAACCCCCACAAGTGACCCCATTTTGGCAAATAGACCCCACAAGGAACTTATCTAGATGTGTGGTGAGCACTTTGAACCCCGAAGTGCTTCACAGAAGTTTATAACGTACAGCCGTAAAAATAAAAAATCTTTTTTTTTTTTTACAAAAATGATTTTTTTTGCCCCCAATATTTTATTTTCACAAGGGTAACAGGAGAAATTGGACCCAAAAGTTGTTGTCCAATTTGTCCTGAGTACGCTGATACCCAATATGTGGGAGAAAACTACTGTATGGGCGCACGTCAGGGCTCGGAAGGGAAGTAGTGACGTTTTGGATTGCAGACTTTGATGGAATGGTCTGGGGGCGTCATGTCACATTTGGAGAGCCCCTGATGCACCTATACAGTGGAAACCCCCCACAAGTGACCCCATTTTGGCAAATAGACCCCACAAGGAACTTATCTAGATGTGTGGTGAGCACTTTGAACCCCGAAGTGCTTCACAGAAGTTTATAACGTACAGCCGTAAAAATAAAAAATCTTTTTTTTTTTTTACAAAAATGATTTTTTTTGCCCCCAATATTTTATTTTCACAAGGGTAACAGGAGAAATTGGACCCCAAAAGTTGTTGTCCAATTTGTCCTGAGTACGCTGATACCCAATATGTGGGAGAAAACTACTGTATGGGCGCACGTCAGGGCTCGGAAGGGAAGTAGTGACGTTTTGGATTGCAGACTTTGATGGAATGGTCTGGGGGCGTCATGTCGCATTTGGAGAGCCCCTGATGCGCCTAAACAGTGGAAACCCCCCACAAGTGACCCCATTTTGGAAAATAGACCCCACAAGGAACTTGTCTAGATGTGTGGTGAGCACTTTGAACCCCGAAGTGCTTCACAGAAGTTTATAACGCACAGCCGTAAAAATAAAAAATCCTTTTTTTTTTTTGCAAAAATGATTTTTTTTGCCCCAATATTTTATTTTTACAAGGGTAACAGGAGAAATTGGACCCCAAAAGTTGTTGTCCAATTTGTCCTGAGTACGCTGATATCCAATATGTGGGAGAAAACT
Source organism: Oophaga sylvatica (assembly GCA_033576555.1). Taxonomy (NCBI): domain Eukaryota; kingdom Metazoa; phylum Chordata; class Amphibia; order Anura; family Dendrobatidae; genus Oophaga; species Oophaga sylvatica. Next base: position 444,122,622 of record JARQOD010000001.1, on the reverse strand, counting down.
ACTGTATGGGTACACGTTGGGGCTCGGAAGGGAAGTAGTGACGTTTTGGATTGCAGACTTTGATGGAATGGTCTGGGGGCGTCATGTCGCATTTGGAGAGCCCCTGATGCGCCTAAACAGTGGAAATCCCCAACAAGTGACCCCATTTTGGAAAATAGACCCCACAAGGAACTTATCTAGATGTGTGGTGAGCGCTATGAAGCCCCAAGTGCTTCACAGAAGTTTATAATGTGCAGCCGTAAAAACAAAAAAATATTTTTTTTTGTACAAAAATGATATTTTCGCCCCCAGTTTTTTATTTTCCCAAGGGTAGCAGAAGAAATAGGACAAATTGCACAATAACTCTTGGGGTCCAGAGTACGCTGATACCCCATATGTGGGGATAAACTACTGTTTGGACGCATGGCAGAGCTGAGAAGTGAAGGAGCACCGTTTGACTTTTTCAACGCAGAATTGGCTGGAATTGAGATCAGACGCCATGTCACATTTGGAGAGCCCCTGATGTGCCTAAACAGCGGAAACCCCCCAATTCTAACTCCAACCCTAACCCCAACACACCCCTAACCCTAGTCCCAACCCTAACCACAAACCTAACCCTAACACACCCCTAATCCCAACCCTAACCCTAATCCTAACTTTAGCGCCAACCCTAACCCTAACTTTAGCCGCAACCCTAACCCTAATGGGAAAATGGAAATAAATACTTTTTTTTAATTTATTATTTTTCCCTTACTAAGGGGGTGATAAAGGGGGTTTGATTTACTATTTATAGCGGGTTTTTATGATTGGCAGCTGTCATGCTAAAAGACGCTTTTTATTGCAAAAATAGTTTTTGCATCATCACATTTTGAGAGCTATAATTTTTGCATATTTTGGCCCACAGAGTCATGTGAGGTCTTATTTTTTGCGGGACGAGTTGACGTTTTTATTGGTACCATTTTTGAGCACGTGACGTTTTTTGATCGCTTTTTATTTCGATTTTTGGGAGGTTAGAATGAACAAAAATCAGCAATTCATGAATTTCTTTTGGGGGAGGCGTTTATACCGTTCCGCGTGTGGTAAAATTGATAAAGCAGTTTTATTCTTCGGGTCAGTACGATTATGGCGATACCTCATTTATATCATTTTTTCATGTTTTGGCGCTTTTATAGAATAAAAACAATTTTATATAAAAAATAATTATTTTTGCATCGCTTTATTCTGTGAGCTATAACTTTTTTATTTTTTCGCTGATGATGCTGTATGATGGTTCGTTTTTTGCGGGACAAGATGACGTTTTCAGCAGTACCATGTTTTTTTATATCGGTCTTTTTGATCGCGTGTTATTCCACTTTTTGTTCGGCGGTATGATGATAAAGCTTTCGATTTTTTTGCTTCGTTTTTTTTTTTTTTTTAAGGGGTTCACTAAAGGGGTTAACTAGTGGGACAATTTTATAGGGGGGGTCGTTACGGACGCGGCGATACCAAATATGTGTACTTTTATTGCTTTGTTTTTTTTATTTACAGGAAGAAGTGAATTTATTGGGGAATATTTTTTTTTTTTTTTTATTTATTTTGAATTTTTTTTATAACACGTCTATTTTTATTTTTTTAACTTTTTTACTTTGTCCCAGGGTGGGACATCACAGTATTTTATCAGATCGCTGGTGTGACAGTGTGCACAGCACTCTGTCACACCAGCGATCGCACAGGCATAGATGCAGGCTTCTCAGTGCCTGCTCTCGGCAGGCACTGAGGTAGCCGCCTCCCTCCAGGACCCCGGCGCCATCTTGGATCCGGGTCCTGGGAGGGAGGAAGCCCTCAGAACAGCGCGATCACATCGCGCTGCTCTGAGGGTCTCAGGGGGGCGCGCAGGGAGCCCCCACCCTGCGCGATTCCTCCCCTGTGCCCCCAGTACACCGCGATCATGTTTGATCGCGGTGTGCAAGGGGTTAATGTGCCGGGAGCGGTCCGTGACCGCTCCTGACACACAGTCATGGGTGTCAGCTGTGATAATCAGCTGACACCCGGGCGCGATCGGACGCGCTCCCCGGGAGCGCGTCCGATCGCACGAGACGTACTATCCCGTCCATGGTCATACGGGCCCAGGTACCATGGACGGGATAGTACGTCCGATGGCAGTAAGGGGTTAAACAGCGTAATAGTGCGTAAACAAAACACGCCCGAGCTCCAGATTTCAAAAAGAGCGCTCCCCTGTCAGGGAGGCGTCTTCACATAGCCAAGCCTCAGGGGGAGGGGTCGAGAGGCGCGGCCTAGCGCCAGCCGAATTCAGCTTCAATCAGACTGTCCACTTCCGGCCGCGGCCTAGTCTCCGGCAGAAGCCGGGGACTAAATTTGCGACCGCGGCCTAGCGCCGGCAGAAGCCGCGGCCTAAATTTTCGGCGGTGGCCGCCCGAGAGTCGGGGGGCGGGCCCGCCGGGAGATGATGCTGCCGGGGGCGGAGTCCTGAGACCACGGCCTACCTTCCGGCCGAAGCCGGGTGCTAAATTACTGGCCGCGGCCTAGTCTCCGGCCGAAGCCGGGGACTAAATTTTCGCCCAAGGCCTAGCGCCGGCCGAAGCCGGGAGCTAAATTTTCGGCGGCCGCCGCCGAGAAGTCGGGGGCGGGCCGCCGGAAGCTGATGCATCCTTTAGGGGGCGGACTCGAGCCGGGGACTTGCCTGTTCCTGGCTGAAGCCTGGCTGCCCGACCACCTCACAAACGCCGGCTCCCAGCTTTCAGCAACTTCCTGGCCCCCTCCATGAACTTCTATGGCTCCCAATCACCGGTAATGTTTAAAGGAAATGTGCTCCATCCGTCTTCGGCCGTAGATTTTTCCCTTGCAGAATATTTTGCTTGCAGGGATGCGGAGATTAGAGGGGGGCTTGCAGGAAAAAAAGTGGGACGGTGCAGGCACCCTAACTCCATCACCCCTTCAGGGGATGAGGAGAGGGACCGTCCGCCTCCTTGCAGCACCGCAGTCTAGCATTGGTGGTGCAGTGGGGCCGCACGGACTATCTCCTGCCTCTGTACAGCCTAGGGTTTCAATACTCTAGGGTAGTCAGGGCTGAGTCCGGCATTCGTGTCCCACGTTGCGGGAAAGGATACGTGGAGGCTTAACTCCACGTGCTCGCCCGTTGATGGTTTGGGGAGATCGGACCCCTTCAAAAGGGTCCGTCGCCCCTATCTCATCTTCGTGGGAAAGTTGAAAAAAAAAATGGTCTGGAAGAAACCAGACGTGTGCCTCCATCAGACACTAAGCATGACTGGGTTTGCCTGCGGCCAGTGCTGAGGTGTATACGGCGGAGGAGGAGCTAAACTTTTTTTGTGTTTACTTAGTGTCAGCCTCCTAGCGGCAGTAGCATACACCCACAGTCTTGTGTCCCCCAATGAGACGAAGGAGAAACCTGAGATCACACGATCTCATCTACCTAAATCAGATCTCTGGTGTAACAAAACGCTATTCAGCAAATAAAAAGTAACAAAGGAGCAAAGCAAAAGTGCAGACACAAACGGAGCACAATTGCAGCGCCAGAACCCCAAAAGGGGACAGGCTGCAGTCCACTGCAAGCAGCAAACCAGCAGAGAAAATCAAAAAGAGGGAAAAAAAAACAGCAAACACTTATCTGAGGGAGAGCAGAAAACTAGCAGTGCTTCAAGCAAGACCAGAAGGAACAATTGATAACCGGCAAGGCTGCTGGGAACTCAGGCCACTTATATCCTACCATTCAGCGTCAGCTGAAGGCCATTCATTAATCAGTTCATTACCCTCAGCAACCACTGGATGGAGCCCCAGCTCAGAAGCCGCCTCCAGCATATTCACAACAGTGGACCATAGATGTTAATGAGCCGAAAACGTCTAAGACCGGGCACCTCCGCCTTTCCACCTCGATAACTCTCCAGCATTCAACAAATGCAGTCTTAAAAAGGACTGCCACCCCACTACACGGCTCAGCCGCACGAGTCCAGTACGAGGACCCGCACCTCCACTCACTCTCCGCCTTGCGTATGGCCCCCATATCCGTAAGTCTGGTCTCCTGCCAAAACAAAATTTCAGCCTCATATCGGGTGAGAAAATCATAGGCTGCAAATCTAGCCGCATCAGACTTTATACTAGCGACATTAATGGTCGCCAGAGTCGACGGGATGGGTGCTGCCATCATGAGTGATTGAGTTAGATGGCCTTTTTCTTCCCCCTATCCATTTTCCTAGCCCGCTCATCTCCGGACAATGAAGCCCCCCTCTTCTTTTCAAAGAGACAGAGGTATCCATCCCTCCCACCTCTTTCTCATCTCCTGACCCAGGTCGGCCCCAACTCCCGAGGAAGACACACCCTCTGGAGAAGGGACTCCACCCCCTCCCAAAGACCCTACCGATTTTTACCTCCGGAACCTCACCCCTGACCCCGTCTCAGCAGGGTCGTCAAGGGCTTGGAACCGGTTGGAGAGGGGGATCAGAGGGGAGTCGGTGGGACTCTCTTAGGCAACTTGGTCAGGGAAGGAGCAGATTTTCCCCTTTTTTTCTTTTTTTTTTACTTTTGGCACTCTGGTACCCTTGTCACCCATTTCTTTTGGCTGTTCCCCCTCCATCCTCATCAAAATTTTCATATTGGGAGGCATCGGAGAGATCAGCCACTTCCTCATTCTCCATCCATCTGATCTCCTCATTCACCGCTTCCTCCCCGGGGCCTCAGTGACATGGGCCGTCGCCTCGGAGGAGGGGGCAGCCATTACCCCAGTTTCCCGAGGCTCCTCCTGATCTCCTGAAGCCTTGCCTGCCTCCGATGGTAAGAGGGGCCCCTAGCCCTGCCATTCCTCATCGGCCCCTCAGGTCCTCCCCCGCTGTCACCTCCAACCTCTGCAGAAGTTGCACCGCCAAGAACTTCCTCGCGGCTCCCCTCCGCCCGGCCATGGCATTAAAGAAGGAACGAGGGCAGCGGCTGAATGGGAGACCTAGATCAGGGTTCCCCAACTCCAGTCCTCAAGGCCCACCAACAGGTCATGTTTTCAGGATTTCCTTCGTATTGCACAGGTGATGCAATTGTCACCTGGGCAATACTAAGGAAATCCTGAAAACGTGACCTGTTGGTGGGCCTTGAGGACTGGAGTTGGGGACCCCTGACCTAGATCACCACACAGGTGACATCGAATGACACCACAGGATGTGGTGAGGTGACCCACCTCGCCACACAAGGCACATTTCTGCACCTTGCAGCCCGCGCTGAAGTGGCGAGGATCACTGCACCTGTGGCAGACTTTCGGCTGCCCCTGGTAGAAGATCAGAATCCGATCCCTTCCCAGGAAAGCAGAGGAAGGGATGTGGGTGACAGTGCCCCCTGAACGCTTCAACTTTACCATGAAGGTCCAGCCTCCTGACCTGATGCCAAAATCGTCCCGGTTCTTCTTAGGGACCTCCACAACCTCGCCGTACCTGCTCAACCATGTCATTATGTCATTGCCAGAAAGAGACTCATTACACGTTAAAACAGTCACTTTCTTCGGCCCACTTTGGCGAGAAATTGCCTCCACGGCAAACCCACGCCAGCCGGGCTCCTCCTTTACCAACTCATAATTTGACCAAAAGAGCTCCAAGCCCTCCCACTGAACAAAGCTGATATCAAAGGTGGAGGTCCCAAAAGGATGTATCAGAGCAAAGATGTCAATTTCCCTGAAGTCCATTTTCATGAGGAGCTTCACCACATTTGTCCTGAATGGACACGCCTCATCGCCCCACCAGGGAAGACGAACCACATTTCTCCTGGAGACCCCCTGCCCGGCTGTCAGGAGGGACCACACGGTCCCTCCCCCTTTTTTCTTGGAAGGCAGCTAAAGCAAACTTATCTAGCCAGTAGGACAACTCCACCTCTCTTCCCTCTACATTGATCGTCCGCTCCCCTTTTTTGAGGGCCTCCAAGAAACGGCGGTGAAAAGCATCATTCCCTGTGTCCGGAGATAAGTAAGACCCCCGCAGAATCCCACCCGCAGCAGCCGCATAACTAATGGTGCCTGCAGGTGAGGGGGGCGATGGACCAGCCCCTAAATTCCCTGAACTCTCAACCTCAAAGTCAACCATCTCCACATCACTTACCTCAGCCTCACCCTTTTCACTAGCAGAAGTCCCTGTGCTGGCACCATTCACACCAACCATACCTCCAGCAGAAACCGCCCCTCCAATACCTGACCCTTCACCATTGTCACAGACACTATTCACACCGCTTGCACCACTTCCGTTCTCATTAACATTTCCATTTGTATTTTTTACATTGATTTCTGCTGGGGGGGTTGCTATTTGCAGTGCAGCTGCCCCTTTAAGAGTGATACTGCAGGGTTTAATTACCACACCATACTTTTTAGCAGACTGTTGCTCCAGCCTCTCCTGCAGACCATCTCCACGCTCCTGTGTGCACTTCACCACTGGATCCCCCGCAGATACAGGTGACAAACATACAGAGGACCCCGGTGGTGCGACCCTCTCCAGCGAGGGTACGGTCCGGGCCGCTATTACGGCAGCCATTACAGCTGCACCCGAGATGATAACCGGTGCCGGGGTCCCTGACTTTGACCCAGCATCGCCGCCGATAATACGTCCACGGCTGACAGCACACCGCCAACACTACGGGGTGCGTCGACCACCGGCAAGGTACCCACAGCCTCCACCCCCCCGAGCGTCAGCCGGTGCAGCAGGCGCCAGGCCATCCCCCGTTTTCACTGAGGATCGGGCCTGGACACCTCCACAGATCTTATTTCCGCCTGCCACAGGGCCACACTCGAGACCATGCACACTGTCCAGCTCTGCAGCCTCATGCCCACTCTCGCCCCCTCTGCTACCGCCAGCAGAGACGGCGACCTGCGCCATGTGACTTGTACTCTCCCCACTCCCTCGCACCGGACCCACTGCAGGTCCTGCTGGGGTGATTAGCAGGCTCCACACAGCGGGACCAGGGGGGCCCCGGGAAGGGGCACAAACACCAACCTCTCCTCCGATGTTTTCTTCCTTTTTTTCCCCCCTCCAGGTTGCCTCATCCCACAGACCTCATCCCCAAACTTCAGGTGGGCATAATTTACTGGGGACTCTAGCTGACGGATCTGCTGCAAGACGAGGCAACCCCCACTACTGCTCTTATCGCTGCTGCTATCATCCACATCACCCCCATCATCCTCTGAAATACTATTGTCTGATGGAAGTGGGACCTGCACTGGATATATCCTGCTGTGTGTGGCCTGGAGATCACTTACCAAGCTCCCAGGTGGGTATGGTGCCTCCTCCATGTCCACATGGTCCACCTCCTCCACCTGGGTCGGACGCCGAGACCCCTCTGGCTCCTTTGCAGCAGCGATGTTGTGGAATCAGTCCTCATTTTCCAGTTTTTTCTGGAAAGCCCCGCTGTTGTCCAATATTGCTGCTCTCCAGGCTTCCATGCCCTCAATGCAGATCCCCAGGCTGGATATCCTGGCTGTTAGGGCAGACTTCCCTGCGCTGGAGGCTCTGTCTGCAGCCTGCCTCTCCTCCTTCATCTCCTTCTGGAGCCTCCTCAGGGTCTTCCAAGCCTCCTCATACTCGCAGAGGTACACATGGATGTGGGAGCCATAGCTGGTAACTGGCTCCAGTGCGGCCCTAGTGCCCCAATCCTTCTGCACCGCCGCACCTCTGCAAATACTCTGCTCACTTCCAGGAGGAGTCACCGCAGTGGCCCTCACCTCAGCCTTAGGGGCTTTGCAGCCCTCCTGGGTCTTCCTGGGCTCCTCCATGTTTCAGGCCTTGACGGATCTGGTGACCCTCTTTGCCGGTAGCAATGAGCTCCTCCCCCCCTCGCCGACTAAGACCGAGGTGTGGGAGATGGGGACTCAGCCCCACAGTTCATCCACTATACCCCTCTCTATCCTGGGTCAGAGAGGGGGAGATTCCTGGGTGTAAAAAAAAAAATTGGTGACTCCTGGAGCAAACACAACCGCACACCTTCCTCCACAGACTACAGACTCCTAGTGGTGACTATATAAATCTGTATGTAGCAAGCTCCCGCTAGTGGTGGCTGCATAAATCTGTATGTAGTGAGCTCCCCATAGTGGTGGCTATATAAGTCTGTACGTAGTGAGCTTACCGCTAATGATGGGTGTATAAATCTTTTCATAATGAGCTCTCCATAGTGGAGTCTGCAGATAAATATTATTTTGAAAAAGTATTTTGAGCAGCTCAGTCCCAAGTGGCCCGTTTCCTAATGGCCATATAGTGGTAGGAGGATTTGTCTCTAGGCTACATAGGTCTCTTTAAACTTATTAAAATTGAACTTAAGTAATTTGGTTCAATTTTAATAATAAGATGAAGTATTGTGAAAAGAATTTAGGTATGAAAAAGGCCTACAGGAAAATAAACCATTAGGAACAATTAAACTAAGGAGGGTTTAGATATTCAATGAGGGGTCAGGGACATTAAACAGAGCAAGGGAACCAAATTACCAACAGGAGAAAAATAATTGTTGTTAAACCATTTAGACCACCATTACAGAAAATAAAATAACTTTTGGCACAAGTTCTGAATTTCTGAATGAAATAAATAGTGTCTAAATGGCGTTATGGATAAGGAAAGATGTGCACAAACAAAGTCCAGCTAGGGATCATCCTATAAACAGATATAAATAATGAAATCAAATTGTAGCGGAATAAAGGTGCATATTATATCACCATGTGAGGTATGATGCCCAGAGGATCAATATGGTATATAATCATTAATTATTATTATTTTTTTTTTTATAAATGAGATTAGTCGCTGTATGTGGAGGGGAAAGCAAAATGTACAGTTGATACTGAACAGGTAAGGTAGGTGTCTCTGAGGAATAAAACAGATTTTTCCTGTTATTTAATAACCTGATGTGTGTAGCCCTGGTATGTAAGGCACACATTATCCTGGAGTCTGCACAGAAAGGTAACAGTTAAAGCTCACATCATCCATTCACACTTTAGACACACCCTCAGGGTATATAAGCTAGTGATGTACAGCAGCTAGTGCTGAGTCTTCCAGGAAGTGAAGTGAAAGACAGTCACTCAGTTGGTTCCTGTCAGCAGTTCATAAAGTGGAGGCTAGTAAGGGTGAGCCAGTTCATCCTAGTCTAGTCAGAGCTGTTCCTTAACCAGAAGACAGAGACAGCTTTGAAGAAAGGAAAGTTTGCAGCAGAAACTTCAGTCGCCTGTCTCAAGGACAGTGAAGTTCAGTTGATGTGTTCCTGAACTAGGAGTATACTGAGAATCTGTCAGCAAGCTCCAAGGAAGAAGCAAGAAAGTATTGACTTGTACTACCTTAGGAAGTGTGCAGTGCCTGTGTTGAGAGTGGAAAGCAGGGCGAAGGGCACAGTGGAGAGGACGGAGCAGTGCCTTAGGTAGTGAATTGCCTACACTAATTATCCGGTCACTGGGGACCGAGGAGTTGCTATTGATTCACTCATAGTAACGGGACAACCAGAGTCTTACTGGACCTTAGGTCGCAGAAAGCAGCCCTTGAAGTGTCGGTACGTAATCGGGGTCAGGAGGAACAAGGACTTTTAGCTAGGCCTAGCATAGAAGGACTCTGTTCCCACCACATAGAAGGCTCCACCACAAAACTGACCGGGCAATACAGCTATGGAGTTAGCTGGAGTATTCGGAGTTAACTTAGTTCCATGCTAGTTGGACTCATCATATTGAAAATTAAGGAGGCCTCTAACCTGCTCTGCTGTTACCTGGACGTGCAGTCTCCACCCCGACCAGCTCCCCGGGACCTGCCTAAACATCTGACAAGTAAAAGGTATGGAAAGACGCTGGATGGTGTGAGACTGATTCATTTATCTGCACCCTACATCATTAATACCATAGACTTTGAGGGACCAGTCCCACCTGTGGGGGACCCGTCATCTAGCTGCCATAACATCCCCTCAGAGATCTACAGCAGCGCTGGTCTTAGTGACTAGAAAACTACAGGTGGCGTCACGAACTGTTATCTACCAATCCCCTGTAAATAATTCCCCCCATCATACGCCTGACCGCCAGGGCCACCGACCGAGCCACCGCTGCCAGTGACACAAATCCCATAGACTTCCATGGGCTCGGCTCCGAGTACCCCATTGCCCTGGTAACCCACAATTGTGGTGCGGGTCACACAGACGCATACACAAAAAATGGAGTATATAGTCCAAAATGCAATATAAAAATATTTTACTCATGATTAGATACACCAGGCAGAAAATAGTCATAAAATATGTATCAGGGAACAAAGTAATTCAAATCGGGAGAGCGGGTACCAAAAATAGGGGTAAAGAGAAAATAGAGTAAAGAGAGCGTAAACAGTGGATTTTAGTTCTTCTATACAGTGCTAAACAGCAATAGCACAAAAAGAGGACTTAGAAATCCTCCAAAAATTCAAAAATACAGCAAAAAAAGGAAGAGATGCTCACCTGCCCAGGCCTTCAAACAAATGCACTATCAGGATGCAGTGGACCCACATAGTTAAGATGACGGCAACACAGGTGCAAGAATACAGATGAGACAACCGCTCACAACCTACCAATACATGGAGGGGGCGGCTGCTTGGTATATTGATGCACAATGAAGACTTGTATGCAGCGCCGTTCACATTATGGCAATGCACAGCATCCAGTTAAACAGCCTAGTATTTACACCCTTCTATTAGATCAGGCGGGCTGCCCAGCGCTATTAAAATGCATCCCATGTGAACAGACACCACAGTTTACAAGACCAAATTTTTGGAGGATTTCCAAGTCCTCTTTTTGTGCTACTGCTGTTTAGTGTAGTTACTTGTAAGTGTGAGGATCCGTGAAGTGGATTACAAGCTTACGTACTTTGGCCAAAATACCAACTAATACCTCAAATTTTTTAATATATTTTTTAATGTGTTTTTTGCACTTTATTTTACAGGTGCAGGTGGGCCCATTTGGTCTTGTAAACTGTGGTGTCTGTTCACATGGGATGCATTTTAATAGCGCTGGCAGCCCGCCTGATCTAATAGAAGGGTGTAAATACTAGGCTGTTTAACTGGATGCTGTGCATTGCCATAATGTGAACAGCGCTGCATACAAGTCTTCATTGTGCATCAATATACCAAGCAGCCGCCCCCTCCATGTATTGGTAGGTTGTGAGCGGTTGTCTCATCGGTATTCATGCACCTGTGTTGCCGTCATCTTAACTATGTGGGTCCACTGCATCCTGATAGTGCATTTGTTTGAAGGCCTGGGCAGGTGAGCATCTCTGCCTTTTTTTGTTTCTTCTATACAGTGACAGTGCAGCATAATAGTAGTAATCAATGTTCTAAGCCATTACAGGAAGGGATAAGGTCACATAAGTGGTTAAATCCTTAATCCCTCTATCAGTGTTACTGATGGCAAAATATATCTCTCAGCCAAAAGCTCTTACCTATATTTCAATCTGTGAGACCATGCGCACAGCCCCAACGCGCGTTTCATGTTCGCTCCTCAGTGGGCCATCAAAATTTTTATATTGCATCTCGGACTATATACTCCAATTTTTGTGTATACATCCATGATAGGAGTGTCCAGACTCTCTTTTTTTGGGTCGGCCCTGCTATGGAGGCATAGGACCGTCCTATTTTCTAATTGATTGGGTGATTATATCTATTTTGATGAGATTGTATTATATTTCTGCAGTGTGTATTTCAGAAGCATGTATTTTAAAAGTGTGAGATATGAATTAAGCCAGAACGATGTATACAGACTGTGCCCTGCCTTCTGCCACCATCGCACTCTAACCAGCATGTCTATTTGTCTACTCTCCCTACAGGTACGTTACCCAGCTTTCTACACAGACTGTTCTTACCTCTGCTCCTAGTATCCACATGGTACGTTACCCAGCTTTCTACACAGCTTTCTACACAGACTGTTCTTACCTCTGCTCCTAGTGTCCACATGCTACGTTACCCAGCTTTCTACACAGCTTTCTACACAGACAGTTCTTATCTCTGCTCCTAGTATCCACATGGTACGTTACCCAGCTTTCTACACAGCTTTGTACACAGCTTTGTACACAGCCTGTTCTTACCTCTGCTCCTAGTATCCACATGGTACGTTACCCAGCTTTCTACACAACTTTCTACACAGACTGTTCTTACCTCTGCTCCTAGTATCCACATGGTACGTTACCCAGCTTTCTAAACAGACTGTTCTTACCTCTGCTCCTAGTATCCACATGGTACGTTACCCAGCTTTCTACACAGACTGTTCTTACCTCTGCTCCCAGTATCCAAATGGTACGTTACCCAGCTTTCTACACAGCTTTCTACACAGACTGTTCTTACCTCTGCTCCTAGTATCCACATGGTATGTGTTTCAACTAACCCCTCCTTTACCCCAGTGTTATTTATGACTTTGCTTACTTTGGCTTGATCATATGCATCTGGTCCAGTCTTAATTGTCTGACCAAGATGAACACAGAGCACTCCTCTGTGCTTCACACCTGATCGCACTTTGCAGCACATATATTGCATAGAACAAGTCTGCTAAGACTTTAGTCTGCAGTGTGTATTTTAAAAGTGTGAGATATGAATTAAGCCAGAATTGAACCAGAAGAGAACTGAAGGTAACTGGATACAGTCATTGTAAGCAATGTTTCTGTTCACTCTCACCTGTTATGTATAGGTAGCTGAGGAGGCAGGAGCAAAAAACCGCATAGGCAGCCTAACACCAGAGAGGTTGGAAACTAATAGGTTGCAGACCCCTAAACTAACCGCACAACTAGAAGCAGCCGTGGGACGTTCCTACGGTGCCCTAGACGCCTCATCACAGCCGGAGAGATAGCTATCCCTGAAGATGGAAAAAGGAAAGCGAACTGCCCCGGAGTAGACCCAAAAGAATAGGAAGCCCCCAGACATATAATGGCGGTTGAACAAGATGAAAATACGAACACAGACAGAAAATAGATTGAGAAAACGCTTGGGCCCAAAACTGTCTAGATAGGACAGCACAGGAGAGAATTTTGTCTGCAACCCAGAAAAACCCTAGGAAAAACTCCAACACTTCTGAATCCAAAAATACTGAGACCACACGGTCTCGACCACCTATATCAGATCTCTGGTGTGGACACGTAGCAACCCAGCAGTAGAATAGCACAAGAACTGAGCAAATGAACAAATACAAAAAACGAACGGAGACCAGCCAAAGCCCCCAAAGGGGACCCGGCTGAAGACAAAAAGCAATGCAGCAAAAAGCAAGGAATTCAAACCACAGTAAAAAAAAACTAAAAGAGACTTATCTGAATGCAAGCAGGAGACAGCAGAAAAGCAAGCTGAATTCCAACCTAGACCAGGAAGAACAACTGATCACCGGCGAGGATCATGGGAGGTCAGCTCACTTATATCAGGCCAGTCAGTACCATCTGACAACCACTCGTAAACTGCAGGTGTAGGACTCTTGGTGTTCAACATAGGTTCAATACCCTCAGCAACCACCAGAGGGAGCTTTAGCTCCGAAGTCGTCTCCAATACGTTCACAACACTCACCCCTATAATCCTTCACTTTCTGCTAACCCCCCTAATCCCTACACCAAGTAAAAAACTGTTCATCTCCTCTTCATCCATCTCACCTCTTCCTCAGATCTGTTTCTCAACATATAATCCTCTGTCTCCAAACACAGACAGCCCCCTCATGCCCTCTCCTGCTCCCACCTGCTAACACTCTCTATGCTCCTCCTGACTGCTGGTGATATCTCTCCAAATCCTGGTCCTCCTCACCACATTCCCACAGTCATTTCTACCTCCCATCCACGCTCTATCACACATTTCCGTAACCTCTCCAACCTTATACCCATTCGCCCAGCCCCAGCTTCCACAGTCCCACTAACAGGAGCTTTGTGGAACGCTCGCTCTGTCTGCAACAAACTTTCCTTCATCCATGATCTTTTTATTACTAACAAACTTTCCTTCCTTGCCATCACTGAAACCTGGCTCACCCCCTCTGATACAGCCTCTCCTGCTGCACTCTCATATGGTGGATTCCACCTTTCCCACACCCCCCGCCCCAGCAGCAAGCATGGCGGAGGAGTTGGTTTTCTCCTGTCAGATAACTGTTCCTTCACCCCAATCCCATTGCCACCCTCTGCTACCCTCCCTTCCATTGAGGTGCACTCTGTGTGCATCCACTCCCCCTCCAACCTTCAACTAGCTGTCATTTACCGCCCCCCAGGGCCAGCCACCACATTCTTCGACCACTTCACCACCTGGCTACTTCATTTCCTTTCCACTGACATCCCCACTATCATCTTGGGCGACTTCAACATCCCCATTGACACTTCCCTCTCAGCTGCCACTAAACTTCTATCCCTCACTTCCTCCTTCAGCCTCACTCAATGGTCTTCTGCAGCCAGTCACAAAGATGGCCACATGCTAGACCTCATCTTCACCCGACTCTACTCCCTATCTAGCCTCTCTAACACCTCTTAGGCCGGCGTCACACTGGCGAGTGTGATGCGAGTAAGTCGCACGACTTTCTCGCATCAACACCCGGCACGGCCGCCAGCTCTCGGACCCGAGTGTGAGGCTGCATGTATTTCTATGCAGCCGCACACTCGGGTCCGAGAGCGGGAGGCCGTGCCGAGTGTTGATGCGAGAAAGTCGTGCGATTTACTCGCATCACACTCGCCAGTGTGACGCCGGCCTTACTCTTTCTGACCACAACCTACTTACATTCTCTTCCCTCTCCTCTCCAGGTCCACAATCCCCACCCCACAAACTTGCACACCCTCGCAGAAATCTTAAACATCTCAATCTACACTCACTGTCTGAATCCCTCCTCCCTCTTACAGACAAAAGCTCCCTACACAATGCAGATACCGCTGCCGCTCTATATAACACCATAATAGCTGCAGCTCTGGAATCGGTCGCCCCTCTCACACATACCAAATCTCGCAAAATCAACAGACAGCCCTGGCACACCAGCCTGACCAAAGAACTGAGGCGAGGTTCCAGGGCTGCTGAGCGGAGATGGAAAAGATCCCACTCCAATGAGGACTTCATCACATTCAAACAGTCCCTCACTACTTTCAAGACCGCACTCACTGCAGCAAAACAAACCTACTTATCTCTCATATCCTCCCTGTCTCACAACACTACACAGTTATTAAACACCTTCAATTCTCCCCCGCCCCCAGCACTTCTTGCCTCCCACCTCATCTCAGCTGAAGACTTTGCCTCATTTTTCAAGGAGAAGATTGATAACATCAGTCACAGTTTTAGTCAACAACCCTGTGAAGGACAACCCCGTCCTTCCACGTCACCAATGTGACGTAACTCCACAGGCACAGCTCTCCGGCGCCCCCTTTGTCTCTCAGGTCAGTAAGGGAACTGCACCTAGAGCAAATGGCCGCCGGGGAGGGTGTCCTGTTACCCACTGGGTATTCTAAGATTCGTGATCAGAGTAAAAGCATCAGCCCAAAATTAATTTTATGGTTTAATTGCCTTAAGGGTGCACTAGATAATTACAGAAATATACAGTAAGCTATACAACGGAATTACAATGGATTTGCAGTCAGAGTAAAATACAACAATAATGGTACAAGGCTTAGAGGTATTAGCTAGAGGTCAATATTACCAGGATGTAGGGACATGTGGAGGCAGGGAGCGCTGCGATCCACAGGTGAAAGTCTTAGTTGCTGGACAGTCCCCAAAACATGTACCGCTGCTCCCTTGGCAGATCTGTCCCTTGGTCCTTAGTTTGTCATTGTCTTGCTGCTGTGAGAATGGATCTGGTCTGCCCATAGCTCACAGTTCTTAAACCTGCTAGGTCCCTCCCTTCAGTGTCCGAGGGTGGGATGATAATCTCCACCCTTAGCCCCCTGCAGAATTTATTCCCAATACCTAATAAAGGGGTTAACTTTCTCCAGGACGATCGGATCAGGACACGAGAGGTACCAGCGGATGCAGTATGTTTTGCCTGTCGCATGGAGATCAAACCTGGCCTGATTGGGTCTCTGTGGAGAGCCAATCTCTATATCTCAGACCCTCAAGCCATCACCGACTCGGGAGTTGCACCATCAGATGCTCGAGGTCTGCAGGATCACGCAGATATTTTTTATGAGTTTGTACCTAGAAAGATGTGCTCATAATTCATAATCCTAGAATGGAGCCGTCATGGCTGGGAGACACAATAGATGTGTTTTATGTGTCTAGCTGGCAGGTATAATCTAATTGAAGCCCCCAGCTTTGAAGTATTGTTTGGCCTGGCCTACTTAGCATACTAACAGGCCTGGATATTCACATTGAGCAGTAAATCCTGTCTTGAGTCGAATCTACTCAGCATATTAATAGACCTTTTCATTCGCAGTGGAGACCAAACCCTATTGTATCGAATATGCCCAGAGGCCATAGGAAATTACAGAAGTTAGCTGCTGTGAATCTGTGAATTCAGACAACATGGCGGCTGGAGCAGGCCATATCCAAGATGGTGGCTGTTCCTTCCTCACACCTCCCTGCTTTAGAGGACGCTAGGGGGTATCACATTCCTGTGTTCCCCCATGCGCCCTTCCGCACCCTCTCCTTGCCGGGACAACCCATCAGCGTTACCATGGTCCCTGCCTCTTTTGTGATGAATGGTGAAGTGGTACTGCTGGAGAGCGAGGCTCCAGCGTAGCAACCTCCCATTCGTCCCAGAGACCGTGTGTAACCAACTGAGGGGGTTGTGGTCTTTCCACGGTGAATTGGTGTCCGTACAAGTATGGCTGCAGACTCTGCAGGGCCCACACAATTGCCAGACATTCCTTCTCCATCGTGGAATAGGCTACTTCCCTCGGCAGGAGCTTCCGGCTCAGGTACAAAACGGGGTGTTCATGGCCCGTAGTGTCAACCTGGCTGAGCACAGCAAAGAGGCCGAAGTCGCTGGCGTCGGTCTGCACTAAGAACGGCCGCGTGAAGTCGGCTGCCTGTAGTACAGGAGAGCTAGAAAGGGCGGTCTTGAGCGCCTGGAAAGCTGTCTCGCAGGCGACGGTCCAGTCGACTGCGACGGGCAGCTTTTTTTTTTGGTGAGGTCTGTCAGGGGCGTGGCCAGGGCACTATAGTGTGGAACAAACCTCCTATAGTACCCAACAGTCACCAAGAAGGACATCACCTGCTTCTTGGTCCTGGGGGTGGGCCAGGATGCGATGGCATCCACCTTCCCGGGCTCTGGCTTCAGAGCTCCCCCACCTACCCGGTGTCCCAGGTAGTGGACCTCACTCATACCCAGCTGCATTTTTCCCACTTAATGGTCAAGCCTGCTCGCTGGATCCGCCCGAGCACCTGTGCCAGGTGCTCTGGGTGATTCTCCCAGGTGGGACTGAAGATGGCAATGTCATCCAGGTACGCGGTTGCATACCCTTCCAGTCCCTCGAGCAGCGTGTTGACCATCCGCTGAAAAGTGGCAGGGGCATTTTTCATGCCGAAGGGCATTACTGTGGACTCGTACAGTCCGAATGGGGTGATAAAGGCAGAGCATTCCCGTACCCCAGGGGTCAGGGGAATCTGCCAATACCCCCTGCTCAAATCCATGATGGTCAGGTACTTAGCCCCGGCCAGCTGGTCGAGCAGGTCATCAATGCACTGCATTGGGTACGAATCGGTGACCGTCACAGCGTTGAGCCCCCGGTAGTCCACGCAGAACCGCGTAGTTCCGTCCATTTTAGGGACGAGGACTACAGGCGAAGCCCACGCGCTGTTGGACACTTGCATCACCCCCAGCTTCAGCATCTCGTCTATCTCTTGGCGCATTTGCTGCTGCACCTCAAGAGAGACCCGATATGCTAAATGCCGGATCGGGGGGTGATTGCCGGTGTCCATGTCATGGACTGCTGTCTCAGTCCTTCCGGGCAGGCTGCTGAACAGCTCCCGAAAGGGGTGTAGGGTGACTCCCAGCTGGGAACATTGGTCCTCCGAGAGCTGTGGCCAACCCCCACATCCTCCATGGATCCACCCGCCTTGGCTTGGGTGAGCAGATCCGGGAGGGTTTCTGCCTCTCTTTCCTCGGGAAGGTTGCACACTGGGAGGGCACAAGGCTCCCGCACATGATGGGCCTTCATCATGTTCACGTGGAAGGCCTTCCTCCTTCCACGGGCGTGGTCCAGGGTGACCAGATAGGTGACAGCGTTGAGCTGCTCGTGCACGAGGTATGGACCCTCCCAGGCCGCCTGAAGCTTGTTTTGAGGTACGGGGACCAGTACCCACACCTTTTGACCCACCTGGTAGGTCCGCTCACCAGCATTCTGGTCGTACCACCGCTTCGGGTCAGCCTGGGCTTGGGCCATATTGTCATACACCAGCCGTGTCAAGGCCATCATTCGGTCCCGGAAGCGTACGACATACTCAATGACCGACACTCTAGGGGTGGCTAAATCCCCTTCCCATGCTTCCTTCACCAGAGCAAGGGGCCCCTGTACACGTCGCCCGTACAGGAGCTCAAAGGGGGAGAACCCGTTGAGGCCTGTGGGACCTCCCGGTAGGCAAACAGCAGGTGTGGGAGATACCGCTCCCAGTCTCTCCCGTGGGAGTCGACCAACATCTTCAGCATCTGCTTTAAGGTGCCATTGAACCGCTCACACAGGCCATTGGTCTGTGGGTGATACGGACTGGCCACCAGATGTTGCACCTGTACCTGTTACAGAGAGACTCCATCAGCTGCGACATGAACTGGGTCCCTCGGTCGGTGAGCATTTCCTGGGGAAACCCCACTCTGGAGAAAATCTCCAGTAAGGCAGTGGCCACTTTGTCGGCTGAATGGACGACAAAGCTACTGCCTCCGGATACCGGGTGGCATAGTCCACTACCGTTAGTATGAAGCATTTCCCGGAGCGGCTGGGAGTGGACAGAGGTCCAATCAGATCCACAGCCACCCTCGAGAAAGGCTCTTTAATGATGGGCAGAGTTACCAGTGGGGCTTTTGGGCACCTCCCCGCCTTCCCCACCCTCTGACAGGTGTCACACAAACGGCAGTAGGCTATCACCTGGTCCTCATTCCAGGCCAGTAGAAATGCTGAGCTAGCCTGGCCCTGGTTTTAGTGATACCTAGGTGTCCGGTCATGGGAATCTCGTGTGCGATCCGCAACAATTCCGCCCTGAACGGATAGGGTACCACTAACTGTCGGTGCCTGGGCCACGCCTCCGGTGAACCCTGCTGGACCGTTACCCGGTACAGCCATCCCTGGTCCCAGACCACTCGCTCGCGGTCGGACTCCAGGGGAGGCTGTGCCGCCTGCTCCTTGAGAGTTTTCAGGCTAGCGTCAGCTTCCAACGCTGCATGAAATCCCTGACTTGATGTGGCAAGAATTGATGAAACTGCCACATCCTCTGTCAGTTCCCCGGGATCTATCTCCTGGCCGCTGTCTGACTCGGCAGCCACTTCGTCGGAGAGGGGGAAACCGTCGGACCTCCGCGAGGCTCCTTGGGCTTCGGCGCTCCCACCCCTGGTAACAGCGGCCATGACGCTGAGACCACGGGTAGCGCCTGCTTCCCCTCGTCCCCTGACCATATCGCCGGGTCAGGCAGACTTCCCTGGCCTCCTGACATCCCGGATGTGGGGAACTCCTGCCCTGGGGACTTGCCTGGTGGCTCCTCTCCCGGGACGGCCCTCCCCCCATGGCCTGTTCCTACTTCTGTACAGGCCCTAGACTCAGCAGGCTGGATTCACTTATGGGGCCTATACTGCCCATAGCAGCCTGTTATGTTTCGGTAGCTGAGAGAAAATAGCAAAAACGGCAATACACCAGAGAGGCTGGAATCTATTGGATTGCAGTAACCTGAACTAACCACACAACTAGAGGTAGCCGTGGAGCGTTCCTACGTTGATCCTAGACGCCTCGTCACAGCCTGAGAGATAACTACACCTAAAGGCAGAAAGATGAAAGCTATCTGCCCCGGAGCAGATCCCCAAAGAAAATAGGAAGCCCCCAAACATGTAATGGGGGTTAGACAAGAAGAAAGCACGGACACAGACAGAAAATAGAATGAGCAAACGCTGGGGCCACAAGCTGACTAAATAGGATAGGACAGGAGAGATTACTTTCTGCAACCCAGAAAACCCTACAAAAATCCAACAATTCTGATTACAAAAATACTGAGATCACACGATCTCGCCACCCACTAAATCAGATCTTAGTGTGAACAAAACCAAGCCGCAGCTGCTGAAAAAGCAAATGAAAAAAACAACAGTGGCTACAGACAAACTGTGAGGAGCACAGGCCCCAGGAGGGGACCAGGCTGTCCTCCACAAATGTGCAGAAAACTATGCAAATAGCAAGCACAAAAAGAAAAGCAGAAAATATCTTATCTGAAAGCAGCAGAAGCAGGCAAGACACAAGCAAACTTCCAAAAGAACCAGGAACCAGAATTGAGACCAGAACAATTGATCAACGGCGACCATCATGGGAGGGAACCTCCCTTATATCAGTCCAGTCAGTGAACCCAGATTGCCATTCCTCTCTGGAAGGTTCAGTACTGTCTGTAACCACCAGAAGGAGCTTCTGCTCATTCACAACACTTACCCCTCAAACAAGTGGTCAGGTACCTTGCCCACTGATCCAGGGCCAGATGATGTTGGAGGCAGGTCCTCTCAAAGGCAAGCAGAAAGGAATCCAGGTCTCCATCCTTTTCCAGCAAGGGAAAGTCCTCCGCCCGGACCTTGGAAGCCTTGGTCTCCAGTGGGGCTGGAGCGTCCAGCGGGAGCCCGTGCTGAGCCATCTCCAGTCGGTGCCGGCGCTCCGCAGTCTGCAGCACCCGTTCTGCATGCTCACGCTCTGCCGCTTTCTCTGCCGCCACCAGGAGTCTGTCATGGGCGGCATCATTGCCAGCCTCGAGCTGTGCCATAGCCGCTTGGAAAAGGGCCTCCGATCTGGACAGGCTGGGACGGGCAGGGGGTGGACAGTCCACTGCGAGACTGAGCACGGGGGTCTGGCTCCTTGGGGAGCCCTGGCTGAGCTCCCCCTCACCTTCATCGGTATCGAACCCCTCATAGACCATAGCATGGGCCTCCCCCTTTGCCTTACTCCTGGTGCCTTCCGCCATCTTGGGAACCTTTGGTTACTGACACAGCTGCAACCCTGACCTTGCACACAACTTATTATATTTACACTCTGACCGTCTAATGCTGGGCTGACCTTAAGACCCCAGCAGTGAAAGTTACCGCTGGTAGTCTTTAGTGTCTGGGAGTAGGGGTCCCACGCACACTATTACTCTGATCCCACCGCTGCCACCAAATGTGAAGGACAACCCCCGTCCTTCTACGTCACCAATGTGACGTAACTCCACAAGCACAGCTCTCTCAGGTCAGTAAGGGAACTGCACCTAGAGCAAATGGCCGCCGGGGAGGGTGTCCGGTTACCCACTGGGTATTCTAAGATTCGTGATCAGAGTAAAAGCATCAGCCCAAGATTAATTTTATGGTTTAATTGCCTTAAGGGCGCACTAGATAATTACAGAAATATACAGTAAGCTATACAACGGAATTACAATGGATTTGCAGTCAGAGTAAAATACAACAATAATGGTACAAGGCTTAGAGGTATTAGCTAGAGGTCAATATTACCAGGATGTAGGGGCATGTGGAGGCAGGGAGCTCTGCGATCCACAGGTGAAAGTCTTAGTTGCTGGACAGTCCCCCAAAACGTGTACCGCTGCTCCCTTGGCAGATCTGTCCCTTGGTCCTTAGTTTGTCATTGTCTTGCTGCTGTGAGAATGGATCTGGTCTGCCCATAGCTCACAGTTCTTAAACCTGCTAGGTCCCTCCCCTCGGTGTCCGAGGGTGGGATGATAATCTCCACCCTTAGCCCCCTGCAGAATCTATTCCCAATACCTAATAAAGGGGTTAACTTTCTCCAGGACTATCGGATCAGGACACGAGAGGTACCAGCGGATGCAGTATGTTTTGCCTGTCGCATGGAGATCAAACCTGGCCCGATTGGGTCTCTGTGGAGAGCCAATCTCTATATCTCAGACCCCCGAGCCATCACCGACTCGGGAGTTGCACCATCAGATGCCCGAGGTCCGCAGGATCACGCAGATATTTTTTTATGAGTTTGTACCTAGAAAGATGTGCTCATAATTCATAATCCTAGAACGGAGCCGTCATGGCTGGGAGACACAATAGATGTGTTTTCTGTGTCTAGCTGGCAGGTATAATCTAATTGAAGCCCCCAGCTTTGAAGTATTGTTTGGCCTGGCCTACTTAGCATACTAACAGGCCGGGCTATTCACATTGAGCAGTAAATCCTGTCTCGAGTCGAATTTACTCAGCATATTAATAGACCTTTTCATTCGCAGTGGAGACCAAACCCTATTGTATCGAATATGCCCAGAGGCCATAGGGAATTACAGCAGTTAGCTGCTGTGAATCTGTGAATTCAGACAACATGGCGGCTGGAGCAGGCCATATCCAAGATGGTGGCTGTTCCTTCCTCACAAACCCCAAAGCCCTTACTCCTAACTGCCCTGCCCTTCTCCTCCAAAACCAACTTCTCCACCATTACAGAAGATCAACTCTCCACTCTACTCTCAAGATCACATCTCACTACCTGTGCACTTGAACCGATCCCATCCCACTTCATCCCAAACCTCACCACAGTCTTCATCCCAACCCTAACTCATTTCTTCAACCTATCACTAACAACTGGTGTTTTCCCCTCAAGCTTTAAACATGCCTCAATCACACCTATCCTCAAAAAGCCCTCGCTTGACCCGTCCTCTGTATCTAGCTATAGCCCTATATCACTTCTCCCCTATGCCTCAAAACTACTGGAACAACACGTCCATCTTGAACTGTCCTCCCACCTCTCTTCTTGTTCCCTCCTCGACCACTTACAATCTGACTTCCGGCCACACCACTCCACTGAAACTGCCCTAACTAAAGTCACCAATGACCTATTAACTGCCAAGGCCAAGCGACACTACTCTGTCCTCCTCCTCCTGGACCTGTCCTCTGCCTTTGACACAGTGGACCATTCCCTATTACAACAGAACCTCTCATCTCTTGGTATCACAGACTTGGCCCTATCTTGGATCGCGTCATACCCAACAGATGGACATTCAGCGTCTCACACTCACACACCACCTCCTCACCACGCCCCCTATCCGTCAAAGTCCCGCAAGGTTCAGTCCTAGGGCCCCTGCTCTTCTCCATTTACACCTTCGGCCTCGGACAGCTCATAGAATCTCACAGCTTTGAATATCACCTCTATGCTGATGACACACAGATCTACATCTCTGGACCAGATATCACCTCCCCACTAAACAGAATCCCTCAATGTCCGCTATTTCATTCTTCTCCGCTAGATTCCTAAAACTTAATATGGACAAAACAGAGTTTATCATCTTTCCCCCATCTCACACAACCCCTCCAATGGACCTATCAATTAATGTAAACGACTGCCCACTCTATCCAGTCCCACAAGCTCGCTGTCTCGGGGTTATCCTTGACACTGATCTCTCTTTTAAACCACATATCCAAGCCCTCTCCACCTCCTGCCGACTTCAACTCAAAAATATCTCACGGATCCGTACATTTCTCAACCAAGAATCTGCAAAAACCCTAGTCCATGCCCTCATCATCTCCCACCTCGACTACTGCAACCTCCTGCTCTGTGGCTTCCCCTCTAACACTCTCGCACCCCTCCAATCTATTCTAAACTCTGCTGCCCGACTAATGCATCTGTCCCCCCGCTATTCCCCGGCCTCTCCCCTCTGTCAATCCCTGAACTGACTCCCCATTACACAAAGACTCCAGTTCAAAACCCTAATCATGACATACAAAGCCATCCACAACCTGTGCCCTCCATACATCTGTGACCTCGTCTCCCGGTACTTACCTGCACGCAACCTCCGATCCTCACAGGATCTCCTCCTCTCTTATCTCCTCTTCCCACAATCGCATACAAGATTTCACCCACGCATCCCCCCTACTCTGGAACTTTCTACCACAACACATCAGACTCTCGCCTACCATGGAAACCTTTAAAAAGAACCTGAAGACCTACCTCTTCCAACAAGCCTACAACCTGCAGTAACCACAGATCCACCAAACCGCTGCACGACTAGCTCTACCCTCACCTACTGTATCCTCACCCATCCCTTGAAGATTGTGAGCCCTCGCAGGCAGGGTCCTCTCTCCTCCCGTACCAGTCGTAACTTGTATTGTCTAAGATTACTGTACTTGTATTATGTATACCCAACCTCACATGTAAAGCGCCATGGAAGAAATGGCGCTATAATAATAAATAATAATAATATTTAATAACCTGAGTAGTATGGTTAATCCCCGATAATGAAGGGGAGAGTAACAGGTGCAATTTTTTCCCAAATGGATAGATAAATATCTCTGAAAATATCAATGGTATAGATGGTGTATAGAGGTAAAAAAATAAAAAAAAAAGTTTGTGTTTTTTTTTTTTACATACTACTGTGCCACTGACCGGAGATACGTAGCAATCACTTTCTCTGCTCCTGGTCTTCCAGAGCGGTAAGGAGAGATGCCATGGTACACTGGTCCTGGATTGGATTAATGTAGGACCGCAAGGCATCAGCCCTAATCGGACGTGGTATGTGCACATATTTCCTTACCCACAGCGACACTTGGACACTTTTTATTTCATTTTGATTTACATTTCAGACAACAGGTAGAAGTTGTCCACCAAACCAGGCAGCTGGGTAAGGTTCTATCGTGTCTGGCGCCAGTGGCTTTCATTTATTTTTAATAGTTCTGAATTTCAGTTATGAAAGGACACACAAAAGCCTCTGGTACCAAATGCAGTGCCAGTGTTAGAGGATGACAAACTGGTTAAATGCTTAGGGCCCCCAAAATCCAGGATTCCCCCATAGCACCAGTAGTCTAGCACAGGGCTCAGTTACACAGAGAAGTGTGCCCAAATCTGTGTATTATTTAGCAATTGTTTAACAATACTAGTTTTTAGGCACTGTATGGTGGTAATATTTGGGCTTCCAATGGCAGTTTTAGACGTGTACTGGATGTCAGTATTATGAAACCACATGTTAGTGTCTGTGGATTCTATTTAGATAAATTTGAGCATTGTACTATTAGGGCACGATATACTGGTATTATTTGAGCACAAAATGACAGTTTTAGAGATGGGTACTGGATGTTAGTATTATGAAGCAATATATGTTAGTATCTATGGATTCTTTTATTTGGGCACTGTATGGCAGGATTTAGATACTGAATTAAAGATTAAATTGGGCACTGAATGATGGTATTATATAGCATTATAAAGATACTGTACCAGGGAATTTAGGCACTATGCAAACAATAATATTTACAGCAACTAACAGCAGGTAGAGATCTTGGAAAACAGAACAAAGTTGATCAGAAAGTTGCAGAACCTTTGATTGGAGCAGTGAAAGACACCTTGTAATTAGTAGTGAGCAACAGACCTTGCAACATAAGGAACGCAGACTCCCCAGACACCAGCGGAAAATGTAATGCAGTACTTCATGTTATTTTTACCCTCCATAACAGATCCAAGTCCTGATCGCTGCAGGTATTCAGCTTCCTGCAAATCATATGGACTGTGCTAAATATTGCGGAGGAGTGTCAGCGAGGAGAGATCACAGACATCTGGACAGAATACCAGATGTGCTTGACTCAATATGATGAAATATTGAAAACTGACACAATCAATACCTGACATTACACAGTTACTATAAACGACGGCACTTTTCATGTTCTGTTTTATTTAACTCCTTTACGTGGAGAATTACAGCAAATCTATATTGTACCAAATACTACAGTTTTTCACTAATTAAAGGCAAAATACAATTTTTGCTTATGAAATTGTCAAGAATTACTATAATACTGCCCCCTATGTACAAGAATATAACTATTATAATACTGCCGCCTATGTACATGAATATAAATATTATAATACTGTCCCCTATATACAGGAATATAACTACCGTATATACTCGAGTATAAGCCGACCCAAGTATAAGCCGACCCCCCTAATTTTGCCACAAAAAGTTGGGAAAACTTATCGACTCGAGTATAAGCCTAGGGTGGAAAATGAGATTATGCCCCACATGCTGCCCCATGTATTATGCCCCACAAGATGCTCCATGTATTGTGCCCCATATGCTTCCCCATGTATTATGCCCCACAAGATGCTTCATAGATTTTGCCCCATATGCTGCCCATTTATTGTGCCCCATATGCTGCCCATGTATTGTGCCCCATATGCTGCCCATGTATTGTGCCCCATAGATGCTCCATAGATTGTGCCCCCATAGATGCTCCATAGATTGTGCCCCCATAGATGCTACTTAGATTATGCCCCCATAGATGCTACTTAGATTATGCCCCCATAGATTGTGCCCCCATATATTATGCCCCCATAGATGCTCCACAGATTATGCCCCATAGATGCTCCACAGATTATGCCCCCAAAGATGCCCCATGTATTATGCTCCCATAGATTCTCCATAGATTATTCCCCATAGATGCCCCATGTATTATGCCCCCATAGATGCTGCATTGAATAGGCCCCTTATGCTGCCGCAGCTGCTGCTGCAAAAAAAAGACATACTCACCTCTCGTCGCTGGGGGCCAGGTGCCGGTGTCCTGAGCAGGCGAGGACACCGGAGCGCTATGGGGGACAGGTGCCGGTGTCACCGCTCGCTCAGGGCCCCGGCACCTGCGATATTTACCTGTCACCCGGTCCACCGCTGAGCGCCGCTGTGTTCCGGGTCCTCCAGCAGTGAATGATCAGGCAGAGGGCGTGGCGCACACTAACCACGTCATCGCGCCCTCTGCTTGAACATCGCAGCAAGAGGACCCCGAGGACACAGAGGCGAGCAGCGGTGGAACGGGACAGGTAAATATCGCTTACACTCACCCTTCCGCCGGCGCGTCTCTGCCCTGCTCTTCTCCGCCGGTCTCCGGCGCCAGTGTTCAGCGGTAATGTGGTACCGCTCATTAAAGTCATGAATATATGCATATTCATGACTTTAATGAGCGGTACCACCTGATCGCTGAACACTGGCGCCGGAGACCGTGGGAGAAGAGCAGGGGCTGCAGAGACCGCGTCGGCGGAGGGGTGAGTATATAGAACAGCTGCGCTCCGCCTCCCCCCTGTATATGACTCGAGTATAAGCCGAGAGGGGGACTTTCAGCCCTAAAAAATGGGCTTAAAATCTCGGCTTATACTCGAGTATATACAGTACTATAATACTGCCCCTATGTACAAGAATATAACCATTATAATACTGCCGCCTATGTACAGTACAGACCAAAAGTTTGGACACACCTTCTCATTCAAAGATTTTTCTGTATTTTCATGACTATGAAAATTGTAGAATCACACTGAAGGCATCAAAACTATGAATTAACAAATGTGGAATTATACATTACACTTTACAAAAAAGTGTGAAACAACTGAAAATATGTCTTATATTCTAGGTTCTTCAAAGTAGCCACCTTTCGCTTTGATTACTGCTTTGCACGCAGAAATGGTGAACGGATGGACTCTACATGCCTAGTTCCCACCGTGAAGCATTGAGGAGGTGGTGTGATTGTGTGGGGGTGCTTTGCTGGTGACACTGTTGGGGATCCGTTGCCCCTCTCACACATACCAAAGCTCGCAAAATCAACAGACAGCCCTGGCACACCAGTCTGAATAAAGAACTGAGGTGAGCTTCCAGGGCTGCTGAGCGAAGATGGAAAAGATCCAACTACAAGAGGACTTCATTGTATTCAAACAGTCCCTCACTACTTTCAAGGCCACACTTGCCACAGCAAAACAAACCTACTTCTCTTCTCTCATATCCTCCCTGTCTCACAACCCTAAACAGTTATTCAACACCTTCAATTCTCTCCTTAGTCCCCCAGCACCTCCTCCCTCTCCACTCATTTCAGCTGAAGACTTTGCCTCATTTTTCAAGCAGAAGATTGATAACATCAGAGACAGTTTTGGTCGACAACCCCCAGAGCCCTTCCCCCTAACTGCTCAGCCCTCCTCCTCCAAAACAAACTTCACCACCACTACAGAAGATCGACTCTCCACTCTACTCTCAAGATCACATAATATAAAATATAAATTGGCTATTTTGAGTCCATATTGAAATATACAGAATGAATTTAGACCATTACAGAGCAGCATTGCTGGTCATTCATTTACAGACAGACAATGCTCATTGTGACACAATCTTGACAACTGTTTCTAAATGTTTGTTGTTTGTTATTGTAAAACATTAAGGTTTATGTAACCTCTGTCTGTGGTGGTTTTATCTAAATCCATGTTGGCTTTTCTCATCGTTTGATGTTCGCCTGGTATCTCGGTTCATCCTATCTTTTAAACTGGCCACTTGTAGGGTAGGATGAAACCAGAGTTAAGCCCGGGTCTCACATAGCGATACACCAGCGATCCCGACAACGATCAGGATCGCTGGTGTGCCGC
This sequence comes from Oophaga sylvatica, assembly GCA_033576555.1. Classification (NCBI taxonomy): domain Eukaryota; kingdom Metazoa; phylum Chordata; class Amphibia; order Anura; family Dendrobatidae; genus Oophaga; species Oophaga sylvatica. The sequence goes on along the minus strand of JARQOD010000001.1, from coordinate 444,094,238 downwards.
TACATGATCGCTGCTGAGCTGCCAAACAGGCAGCTCAGGCAGCGATCAGGACAGCGACACTGTGGGTAACAAGCGACGCACGTCGTCTAGTTACCCGCAGTGTACGTTGGATACCAGCGCACTGATGCAGGGAGCTGGTAACCAAGGTACACGTCGGGTTTCCAGGCGCTGCGCGGTGCCTGGAAACCCGCTGTGTACCTTGGTTACCAGCTCCCTGCATCAGGGCGCTGGTATCCAAGGTACACAGCGGGTTTCCAGGCACAGCCCCGCGCCTGGAAACCCGCTGTGTACCTTGGTTACCAGCGGATCGCTGGTCTCCCGCCTGTCACACGCAGCGATGCGTGCTGGCCAGCGGGAGACCAGCGATCAAAAAAATGTCCAGTACATTCAGCGACGATCAGCGATACCCAGCACGGGGGCTGATCGTCGCTGAATGTCACACACAGCGATATCGCTGGGGAGATCGCTGCTGCGTCACAAAACTAGTGACTCAGCAGCGATCTCGCTAGTGAGATCGCTGTGTGAGACGGGGGCTTTACACATAGTGCAAATCATTATATAAGGCCAGAGAAACATAACTAGGACAGAAGCAAAAAACTTGGATACCTGTACGTGTACAGTGTTGATACCGGCATAATTGGGGACGCCTGTGCAGTGTTGTGAATTTCCAGGGGTTCTCTGTCTTGGTGTTGCTTCTCTGAATTTCCAGACGGATGATTTTTAAAGGCCTCTTGGTGATGATGTAAGTATACTGTATGTAGTTAATCTTTACATCTACTTAATCATTCTATGTATTTAATCTTTATATGTGCTTAACCTTTGTATCTTAAAATATACAAAATTGAACGCAATCATACTATTCAATCATACTATTCCTTTAATTTTGTACTTTGAAATAAAATTGCGTTATATCTCAAGTAGTAGCCTTCTTTAAACCTTAGTGTTAAAAACTTGTCAATATAACATCTCACCACCTGTGCACTTGACCCGATCCCATCCCACTTCATCCCAAACCACATCACAGTCTTCATCCCAACCCATCTCTTCAACCTATCATTAACAACTGGTGTTTTCCCCTCAAGCTTTAAACATGCCTCAATCACACCTATCCTCAAAAAGCCCTCTCTTGACACTTCCTCTGTATCTAGCTATTGTCCTATATCACTTCTCCCTATGCCTCAAAACTACTGGAACAACACGTCCATCTTGAACTGTCCTCCCATCTCTCTTCTTGCTCCCTCTTCGACCGCTTATAACCTGGCTTCCGGCCACACCACTCCACTGAAACTGCCCTAACTAAGGTCACCAACGACCTATTAACCGCCATGGCCAAGCGACACTACTCTGTCCTCCTCCTGGACCTGTCTTCTGCCTTTGACACAGTGTACCATTCCCTATTACAACAGACCCTCATCTCTTGGTATCACAAACTTGGCCCTATCTTGGATCGCGTCTTAGCTAACAGACGGACATTCAGCGTCTCCCACTCACACACCACCTCCTCACCACGCCCCCTATCCGTCGGAGTCCCGCAAGGTTCAGTCCTAGGGCCCCTGCTCTTCTCCATTACACCTTCGACCTCAGACAGCTCATAGAATCTCACAGCTTTCAGTATCACCTCTATTCTGATGACATAGATCTACATCTCTGGACCAGATATCACCTCCCTACTAACCAGAATCCCTCAATGTCTGTCCGCTATTTCATCCTTCTCCGCTAGATTTCTAAAACTTAAAGGGAACCTGTCAGCTCATTTTTCCACAATAAGCTGTGGCCACCACCTTTCGGGGCTTATCTACAGCATTCTGTAATGCTGTAGATAAGCCCCTGATCTAACCTGAAAGAAAAAGAAAACAAGTTTTATTATACTCACCCAGGGGCGGTCAGGGTCCGATGGGTGTCATAGGTCCGGCGCCTCCCATCTTCTTGCGACGCCGCCTTCCTGCTTGCTTTATCGCTCCGGGGCCATAGCGCTTCTGCGCAGGCGTACTTCTCTGTCCTATTAAGGGCAGAGCAAAGAACTGCAGTACGCAGGAGCCGGGAAAGGTCAGAGAGGCCCATGTTCCTTTTGGTATGGACAAAACAGAATTCATCATCTTTCCCCCATTTCAATCGACTTCCCCAACAGATCTATGCATTGAGCATGTGATACGAGAGCAGTTCATGGCGAGGTGCCTGCCCCCACATCTATGGCACAGACGTGGCTGACCGGGGTAGTAGCATATCCCCCTCTCTGAGCACAGGTAGAAGGAGTGCGACAGATGTCTGGTTACACCATTCTCTTGTAGAAGCTGGATTTTAACCGAATATCCTCCGTTCATATTTGCTCCTCATCATAGATCTTCTCGGGATGACTTCTCACCATGCACTGCCGGCTCAGCCAGTGCTGCAGATCCGCCAGCGCCACCACCTCAGACTGGAACAGGACAGTGGCCGTTATTTCCTGCGGCTTAGACAGCTGGATACACTGGAGATGATCCCAGATCTCATCTTCTCTAGTGTCATTATAGATGTTCCAGAACAGATCCAGATCACACTGGAGCTTAAAGCTGATGTCATAGATCCTGCTGGATGGGACATGGATCAGAGCGTAGACCTCAGATGCCTTAAACTTCATAAACTCTTTCAGAAGAACTTTTCCAATATAGATTCTGGATGAGATTTTCTCCTCTGGTCCCATGTACTTTATCCTGACTGCGTTCCTCATCTGAGGTGGAGGGTTCACTAGTCTCGTGACATTAGAGAACAGTCTCCTGAACTGATGTTGGTCAGCAGATTGGTCAGTGCTGGAGCTTTCCCCAGCCACAGGAGGATCAGTGCTGGAAATCTCCACCGCTGCTGAAGGATCAATGCTGGAGCTCTCTCCAGCCTCATGATTACTGACACCTGTTTGTGCTGCAAACATGCCCAGATCCACTACTGATTGTTTCACAATGTGGTCTCCATTCACTGACATGGAGGATTCAAAGTCCATTATTACTGAAGTGTGGTCTCCATTCACTGACAGGCATGACACTGACTCCATTACCACTGACTGTTGCACAACATTGTCTCCATTCACTGACATGGAGGGTTCAGAGTCCATTATAATGTTTGTATTATCTGTTACAGACAGGCAATCGTCAGCACCAGTGAGCGGGGTCTCACACACAGCACTGAGCGGGGTCTCACACACAGCACTGTGCGGGGTCTCACATACAGCACTGTGCGGGGTCTCACATACAGCACCAGTGAGCGGGGTCTCACACACAGCACTGAGAGGGGTCTCACATACAGCACCAGTGAGCGGGGTCTCTCACACAGCACTGAGAGGGGTCTCACACACAGTGTCAGTACAGGGGGCACTTACTTTATCACTCATGGGAGCTGTGCTCACTACATTGCTGCATACAGAGGGCACTGCAGTTAACCCCACGTTTGCTGACACTTTCCTCTGGAGCATTGTCTGCTGCCTCAGACCCCTCACATTGTGCGTCTGATATCAGTGATACATTTCTTTCCAGACTTCCTTGCTCCGCACCGTGCACAGTTTTATATTTAATGTCTTTATTACCCATTACTTGTTTTCTATTCACCTTCTGGGCTCTGGATCCTCTCTTTTTCTCCATAGCCCAAGTTTCCTTTCTGGGCACAGAGTTTACATCTTTGTCCAAGTTTTCTTTCCGAATGACCAGCTCTCGTCTGCAATCATCCAGGCTCTCACTTTTCATCAGTTTTATCTTTGGATCAGTCTCTTTGTTAATTTCATCTTGCAATTTGCTGATTTGCATTTCCAGCTTAAAAATACTTTGCCTTGTAACTTTACCACTCAATCCAGCAACATAACAAGCAGGTTTAGAAGACTCACCAGCCACCATTTCCAGCTTTCCATCACCACCAGGTCCATGCTGCAGGCCACACTCCAGGCTGGGGGCTTTCCCTGGATCATCAGCCCAGCTTCCCTCCCCTCCACCTGGTTCAGAAGCCATGCCTCCGCCCTGCTGGGAGCTCACAAACACACGTCTATCCTCTCCTATGTACAAGAATAGAACTACTATAATACTGCTCCCAATGTACAAGAATATAACTACTATAATACTGCTCCTATGTACAAGAATACAACTATTATAATACTGCCCCCTATGTACAAGAATATAACTACTATAATACTCCCCCTATGTACAGGAATATAACTACTATAATACTGCCCCTATGTACAGGAATATAACTACTATAATACTGCTCCTATGTACAAGAATATAACTACTATAATACTGTCCCATATGTACAAGAATATAACTACTATAATACTGCCCCATATGTACAAGAATATAACTACTATAATACTGCTCCCTATGTACAAGAATATAACTACTATAATACTGCCCCTATGTACAAGAATATAACTACTATAATACTGCCCCTATGTACAAGAATATAACTACTATAATACTGCCCCTATGTACAAGAATATAACTACTATAATACTGCCCCTATGTACAAGAATATAACTACTATAATACTGCCCCCTATGTACAAGAATATAACTACTATAATACTGCCCCCTATGTACAAGAATATAACTACTATAATACTGTCCCCTATGTACAAGAATATAACTACTATAATACTGTCCCATATGTACAAGAATATAACTACTATAATTCTGTCCCATATGTACAAGAATATAACTACTATAATACTGCCGCTATGTACAAGAATATAACTACTATAATACTGATCTGTATGTACAAGAATATAACTACTATAATACTGCTCCCTATGTAAAAGAAGATAACTACTATAATACTGCCCCTATGTACAAGAATACTGCCCCTATGTACAAGAATATAACTACTATAATACTGATCTCTATGGAACATCATTAGTTTATACAATTGTGGTTATGTATGAAGAGATTGGTCTTTCCAGTATCACTGCAATACATCTGGATTACAGGGAGTATATAACAAATTATCCCTAGAGAGCCATGTATATACGGATGTCCAGATTTTAAATTTATTGGAAATTCCAGTTTAAATCCTTGTTAAGGCAAAATTTCTATGTTAACCCCTACTCTGACCTTTCGCTAAGAATTTGTGCCTTAGTGACTTGAGCAGTTGCTGTAATAACTTTATAGAATTACAAATATAATGGAAAACAGCGATAACATACAATATGTCATCCCTCCCCCTAACACAGGGAAAAAAGATAATAAAAACGTGATAAGCAGAACCCCATCTGTCATCTTTGAGTGGTAGACACACAAGAGCTAAAATATGTTTACAGGAGGTTTTATCTGGCATTATGTTATATGGGAAAAAGATTATGTATTGGTCTAAATAGGAAAATATGTCTAACAATAAAAAGATATTGAGCCTCCAAAAATAGCGCCACCTCTGTCCACAGGACATGAGGTATTGCAGCTCCAGTCACTAGTTTCGAGCTTTCGAGCAGACAAAACCCATGGGGGCAGAAAAGTCTCATTCACATATGGAATTAGTATAATGCTGCATACATATAAACAGCATAACACTGCCCCCCATTGGACAAATAATAAAACTACACTATTAAAAAAAAAAAAAAAAAAAAAGTTATTTTATAAATATGTTTGTCATCAGTTATCTGGATTTATAGCTCACAACTGCCTGTCAGAGCCTATGTCCGGATTATACACCAACACCAAACGCCAGAACAGAAGACAGACAAGGAATGGAGTATAAGAAGGTATAAGATATGGAATCATCTGTGACCACTAGTGCTGAGCGAACGTGGTCAGATAAGGTGTTACCTGAGCATGCTCTGGTGCTGAGTGTCTTCTGAGTGCTTGAATATTATGTTCCAGTCCCCGCGGCTGCATGTCTCGTGGCTGTTCGACAGAGCAAAACACGCTGGGATTGCACGAGAAATGCAGCTGCGGGGATTGAACATATTTTTCGAGCCCATCAAAGTCACTTGCTTAGCACCCAAGCATGCTCAGATAACACCTTATCCCAGCATGTTTGCTCATTACTAGTGGCCACTAATAATGATGTCATCAGCAACTATTAGTGATCCGATCAGCCAGGGGCGGACGCTAACAGCATGGGGCCCCTGTGCAAGAAATGTGTCTAGGCCCCCTCCTTTTATGGCGACAAAGATATATATCTATATAGGCCACGCCCCGACCACACTCATTTCACAACTAGTCACACCCATGTCCACGCCCCAACCACACCCATTTAGCACTGGTGATCACACTGACTGGTACTGAGGGCACAGTGGCTGGTACTGTGGGCACACTGGTACTGAGTAAAAGAAAGAAACAGAGAGAAAAAAGAAAACAGAGAAAGAAAGGAGAGAAAGAGAAAGAAAGAAAGAGGGGAAAGCAAGAAAGAACAGAGAGAAAGAAACAAAGAAAGAAAGGGGAAAGAAAGAACAGAGAGAAAAAAAGAAAGAGGGGAAAGAAAGAACAGATTGAGAAAGACAGAGGGGAAAGTAAGAACAGAGAGGGAGGGAGAAAGAGGGGAAAGAAAGAACAGAGAGAAAGAAAGGGGAAAGAAAGAACAGAGAGAAAGAAAGGGGAAAGAAAGAACAGAGAGAAAGAAAGACGGGAAAGAACAGAGAGAGAAAGAAAGACGGTAAAGAAAGAAAGAACAGAGGGAGGGAGAAAGAAAGAAAGAGGGGAAAGAAAGAACAGAGAAAGAACAGAGAAAGAAAGAGGGGACAGAAAAAAAAGAACAGAAAGAGAAAAAAAAAGAAAGAGGAAAGAAAGAACAGAGAGGGAGAGAGAAAGAAAGAACAGAGAAACACAGACGGGAAAAGAAAGAAAGAACAGAGAGAGAAAGAAAGGGGAAAGAAAGAACAGAGAGAAAAAAAGAAAGAGGGTAAAGAAAGAGAACAGAGAGGGAGAGAGAGAGAAAGAAGGGAAAGAAAGAACAAAGAGACAGAAAAAAAAAAAGAAAGAACAGACAGATAGAAAGAAAGAAAGATGGGAAAGAAGGTAAAGAGAAAGAAAGAAAGAACAGAGAGAAAGAACAGAGAGAAAGAAAGAAAAAACAGATAGAAAAAGGAAGAACAGAGAGAGAGAAAGAAAGATTAGAGAGAAACCCTTGTACACACACGACTCCACTCCGTAAACCTTGTACACATGCGGCTTTGCAGCATACACCTCGTACACACGCGGCTCCGCTACATACACACAAGGCTCCACTCCGTACACACACTGCTCAAGCACAGAGCTCTGTGTGTACGGAGCTGAGCGGCTCAGCTCCGTACACTTCGTACACACAGGGCTCCGTTTCGTACACACAGCTCCGCTCCATAAACTTCGTACACGCGCGGCTCGGCTCCGTACACCTCGTACAGATGCTCTGCTCCGTACACCTCGTACAGATGCTCGGCTCTGTACACCTCGTACAGACGCGCGGCTCGGCTCCGTACACCTCGTACAGACGCGCGGCTCGGCTCCGTACACCTCGTACAGACGCGCGGCTCGGCTCCGTACACCTCGTACAGACACACGGCTCGGCTACATCCAACTCGTACTCACACGGCTTTGCTACATCCAACCCGTACACACATGACTCTGCTACATCAAACTCGTACACACAAGGCGGAAGTCAACTTAAGTCAACTAGCACAAGTGACCATCAAATGCAACAAATACCAAGGTGATGCACTGTCCCCATTGCTGTTCTGCATAGGCTTGAACCTCCTCAGTCAGATAATTACTGAGTCTGGCTATGGATACAAGTTCAAGAGTGGAAGCACCATCAGCCACCTCCTCTACATGGATGACATCAAGCTGTATGAGAAAAACAAACGAGACATCGATTCACTGATCCACCTGACAAGGATCTACAGCGAAGACATCGGGATGTCCTTCAGACTGGAGAAGTGCGGCCGATTGGTAATAAAGAGAGGCAAGGTAGTCAAGACCGATGGAGTGGAATTACCAGCAGGGCACGTAGCAGATGTACAGACATGCTACAAGTACCTCGGCATGGGATACGGCAACCATGATGAGGAGGCAAGGAAAGCAGCAACATCCAAATACCAGGTCCTGAAGAGCCAGCTCAATGGGAAGAATAAAATCCGCGCCATTAATACATATGCCCTGCCAGTTATCAGATACCCTGCTGGCATAGTGTGCTGGCCAAAAGAAGAGATGAAAGCTGCAGATGTGAAGACACGAAAGCTCCTTACAATGCATGGAGGTCTCCACCCTAGAGCCCCCGTCTCACACAGCGAGATCGCTACGAGTCACTAGTTTGGTGACGCAACAGCGATCTCCCAGCGATATCGCTGTGTGTGACATTCAGCGACGATCATCCCCCTGCGGGTTATCGCTGATCGTCGCTGAAAGGCCAGGACATTTTTTTGATCGCTGGTCTCCCGCTGACAGGCACGCATCGCTGCGTGTGACAGGCGGGAGACCAGCGATCCGCTGGTAACGAAGGTACACAGCGGGTTTCCAGGCGCGGGGCTGTGCCTGGAAACCCGCTGTGTACCTTGGATACCAGCGCCCTGATGCAGGGAGCTGGTAACCAAGGTACACAGCGGGTTTCCAGGCACCGCGCAGCGCCTGGAAACCCGACGTGTACCTTGCTTACCAGCTCCCTGCATCAGGGCGCTGGTATCCAACGTACACTGCGGGTAACTAAGCGATGTTACCCGCAGTGTCGCTGTCCTGATCGCTGCCTGAGCTGCCTGTTTGGCAGCTCAGCAGCGATCATGTAGCGACACACCAGCTATCCTGATCGTTGTCGGGATCGCTGGTGTATCGCTATGTGAGACCCGGGCTTAAGTCTAACACCCAAAGATTGTATAACCAACAGAAAGGAGCATGGTCGAGGCTTGATAAGCATCCAAGCCACCATCACGGATGAAACAAGGAGTATCCAGGAATACATCAGAAAAATGGCGACAAAAGATGAGATGCTGAGAGAAAGCCTAAGGCAGCAACAACAACAGATCTGGAAGGAAGAACAGGAACATGAAGCGCCATGGCAAGACAAGCCGCTGCATGGTATGTACTATCGACAGATAATGGAGGTGGCTGACATGGAGAAACCCTACCAATGGCTGGAGAAAGCTGGACTCCGAGACAGCACAGAGGCACTAATCATAACGGCACAAGAGCAAGCACTAAGTACCAGATCCATAGAAGCAGGAATCTACCACACAAGACAAGACCTAAGGTGCAGACTATGCAAAGAAACCCCAGAAACCATCCAACACATAGTGGCAGGATGCAAAATGCTGAACGCCACAACCAAGTAGCGGGAATTGTGTACAGGAACATCTGCACAGTATATGGGCTAACGAAAGAGCTAAAATCCTGTGGGACTTCAAGATCTGGCTGCACATGCGGTATGTCCGCCCCTGCCATTAGCAACCATTAGTGATGCCACCAGAAACCATCAGTGATGTCAATCATCACCAACATCAAATGTAACCAAGCCTTTGCAATACTCAGGTCTCCTAGGGACTAGCAAATTGCGTTTAGTCTTCTGTTAAAAGGTAAAAAGGATATTGACTTTTTTTGTATGTTTTTTAAATGCAATTATGAAGACCTAAAAATAATTTTTTTCATTTGAGTTTCATCAAAAATAATTTCAGTATTTGCCTTTTGTAGCCTGTGTCTTTTACTGACTTCAGAACAAGTAAACCCTGGATCCATCATTGAGCTCATTCTGATAGTTTTAGGTCGTTCTCTGAGCCCATTTATGATCACATGAAAGTTCAGCTCAAACTTTGATGTGGCCATAATAGGCGAGTATTACAAAGGCTTCTTCAGAATGAGCTCACTGACAGATTCTCAGTATGCTCATTCTACGGCCAGCAATGTGCAGGGAAACCAAGCTTTTCCAGTTGTTAATTCATGGAGAATACAAATAATTACTAAAAATGGATGAGTCAGGAGAATCACGGGGTATTTTTTAAATGGCAATATTGAGGGTCTCTCCGTTATGTCGTCTGACTCCGGAAATTATCAGATTCTCCAAAAATCGCTCATCATCCTGCGCCATAATTGACATGCAAAGTAAAAGAACTTTGATGCAAACTTTGTTTTATTATACCATTTTTATTTATTTTTTTTACTTTTTTTCATGAAGTCATTTATCACGATGTTAAATGTTTACAAGCACTGATCACGTAATCCGACATTAGGACACAAGTGTAAATCCGTAATTTTCGGCATAATTACAAAATTTCCACCCTTTGACGGCAGTGAGAAATAAATAATATGTGTAAACCATGGGTATCCGAGGCAGTGCTACAGTCCATAAGTGCGTACCCCAGCTACAAGACTACACTCCCCAACATCTCAAGTCTCATTTAGGGGACTTTGTTTTTTTTCATTGTTGTAAGTCGTTATGCCTGTGAAATGTTGTGGACATGTGGCAGGGGCATCCTCACAGAGTGGAGGTCAACTGTTCAAGGACCTAAGGGCCATCACGGTCCACAAAGACTTGATGTGGCAAGCTGGGGTCTGATTCGCAGAGGTAGGACAGGGCATTCATACACGATTTATTCTACCCAAGGGAGAGGACAGGAGGATGGATGAAGGTCCCTGGGGCAAAAAAAAAAAAACTGAATGAAGGGCCATCATTTCTGAAGCAAAAACACTGGAGTGCCTAGAGAGGTCTAGAGTTTTCTAGATGGAGTGGATAATTATGAAAGTGGTCTCAAGACTAATACAATCCAAACTGGGGACATTTTCGACTCTCAAAAGTAGGCAGAAATTTTTCTTAAACCCAGGTCCTACTCTGGCCCAAAATTCAGGAGTTGTGGCAAATATGCAACCGACCAAGACTAATACACGTGTGACTCATTTGCCTCTATGGAGGAGGTCGGATTACGACCACCACACACATATAGCAGACCTCAAGGGTCACACGGGTACTGTGTGCTAAGGATGGACCACCTCACAACACCATTAAGAAGTCTCATAGTTCTTGGTGTCCTTCTCAGTTGTGAAAACAGCAAGAGCAGCAATTGAGCTCCACACCTTCTGGTCAAGACTTCCGTTGTGTTGAGAGTGCTCCACCCGGACCAGCGGGTGTTAAGTCTCTCACTATTTTACTCAGTCCTGAGATCTTCTCCTCGAGCAAGTAGTTCTTTTTCTCGGCGGTCTGATGTCTCTGCTTGCTCATCTCCAGAGCTTTCAGGAGCTGTGAGTTCTCCACATACAAGTCTTTAATCTGAGAGTCTGCTCTTGTGTTTCTCAGCACCTACAAGACATGGACAAAGTGTAAGAAGAGCAATGGATGTCTGATAAAGAGCTCCAAACTCCCTTCATAGTTAGAGCCAGCTACCTACAGGGACTACTCCCTACCCCATAGTTTGCTAAGAAGGAAGATTTTTTTTTTAGAGGGTCGTCCAGCACTCCATAGCAAAGTAGATCGGGCCAACAATGGCCTGGGCCACTCTACAGGCAGATGGACCGCCTGCATTGCATCGCTTCTAGTCAATGGAAAGTCTTACTTGTTCTTTCAGCTGGTTCACTTTTTCTTGCAGAAGCATCTTCACAATTCTTAGTTTCTGCTCCACTTCCAGCATACGGACCTCCATTTTTCTCAGCAGCAATTCTGGTTCAGTCTAGGAAAAACACAACATTATAAGTATCAATGCAGAACCAAGTACGGAAGCCGCTGACCTTGTCCTAAAGAGCCCTGTCTGTCATCTTCTATCGTTTCATGTAGATCATTTGGTCTATGATCACTGAAGATCACTTACATATCAAAATCGTCTCAGATGAAAAATTGATTGGAAAACTTCACTATAGATCCGACTGTTGAAGGATTCTTCAGTTTATGATGGGTCTTCTGAGGATCTTCTCTCTGTTGCTGTGGTCTCCGACTCACCCTACAGATTACTCATTTAGAAAGGACACTCAGCAGGACCGAAGGAGGTATCAACATCTTTTGACCCTGTATGGAGATGTGGTTGTGGCCCTCAGGGATGACCTAAACCAACATTGGCCAGATTAATATAATCTCCATGGGCTTGGATGTCATAGAACATGGGTCCAGAAGACCAGCTTGACCGAAACATACTAGAGGCATTCAAACATACAGACGCATCAATTGCCGGATGCAGCGTGGTTTTGGCAGCCAACCTGGCAGATGCATCAGCAGCCACTCGGTCAGATGCAAGCCAAGTAGCAGCTGCCAGAAGCGCCCCAGTCAGGTATGGCGATGGCAATGGGTGAGACATTGAAGAAGAAATGAGTGGTGTCTACAGACAGCTCCTGACTGATGGTGCAGTGGTGGCAATCAGTAAGACTTGCCATGACAGACAAAGCCTAAGCCATGATGTGGTGGCAGCATTCAGTCATAGTGCGTTATTGACAGCCATTGCGTCAGTGAAGAAGTGGTGTCTCCGTTCTGTCATGTTGCACCTGCAGCATTTAGACCTGACGTGGTTGCAGGACTTTTTCATTCATGGTCTGACAGCAGATGTCAGTCATTCATGATGCCAGTCAATTATGGTGTGTCACAAGCATTCAGTTTCCGCATTCATCAATCGTGGTGGGGTGGTGTCATTCACACCGTAAGGAATTTTCAGTGGATTTCTCCTGTAAATACCATTTTCCCATACTAGTAGGGCATATGCTCTGGATCTATCATCACTTGGAAGGAGCGTCTTCACTATTGACCCCATGAGCAGACGTTTAGTATAAAAATTATCACTTTATAAACCTAATAAAGGAAACATAGTAACAATAACAATAATAACAATAGAAAACATTTCTGTAATTAAAAGAATTTTATTTCCCAGCATCAAATCATCTGTAGTTTCATCCAAAAGTATCTTACAAATTTTGACAAATTTCCAGTAGAAAGAGGCTGATACATTTGCAACGTGCAGCGTATAAAACGTCATTTCTCAGGTCAAAAAAACGTTACAAAAGGAGGAAGAAAATATAAATATATCGAGTGGACGGAAAGCGAATCTAATAAATAGTATAAATACATAAAACTTTACACAAAACTGATGATTCGTAGTTTTTTTTTTTAAAATATGGTATTATACACACATTATTACTACATTAGTAAATACAAGAAACTCAAAAGTCCTCGCTCGCCTCCCCTCAAAAAAACAAAAAAAAAACATCTGTAAATTAAGCCCTATCTGTCAAGTCACTAAAAATGCTATTAAGCCATTGCTTGAGAATGCCAAGTGCCAGCTAATACAGACGCCAAACACTGATGAACACATTTTTTTAATGACTTGACACTTAGTCTAAATTTTTTTTGGGGGAGGGGTGGGGAGCCATGAGAACGTAGACTTCTCAGATCACCGAGTTTCTCAATAAGGACAGAAGTAGGGAGACAGGAAAGTGCAAAGTCCCCATTTGAGATCCTCAGCGAACAGACAAGATGTATTCTTACGCCCATTGGTCCACCGCCATCGCTTTGTGCAGGAGAAGGGTGCATATTAATACTGCAAAGGTTAAAACATTAAGGAAGGAACAGCCAAGCAGCTGGACGCCATGCCCTCAACAAGGTGTTTCTCAGCTTATGCCAGTGGTGTGTTAGGGTAGGTTAACATTAGGTGCTCGTTAGAGGAAGACACATTCTCAGAGGCGGCCAATCCGTCTGTAAGAGTCTGCATGCAGCGCTCGTTGCTCCGGAAGCAAGGCCTACGGGAGAAAGGTCATTGGTACTTTTCACCCCGGTTTTAACTTACAACAAAGACAAAAACGGCAATTACTTCACCACGTGAGGTTCCCCGGCGATGTAGGAGACCTCAGGGAACGTGCAAAGCATGTGGCTAAGAGTCTACCATAGATGTCAACTTCCATTGAGGCCAGGCATATGTGGGCCCTTTGGTGCCAGTTACTGTGAACAGGGTGTCTAGCCCACTCCCAATAGTCTCTTAGACTATGTTCACCAATACTGCCTTGAATCCAAAAGAGCCTAAATGTCATTTGCCAAATCCAAAATCCAGTAATATAGGGAAACCTCCTGGAATCTTGGCCAGTGTCGGGGTGCACTATCATTAAAACACAGCCCCAGATTCCAAAAGCATATTAGGGGGGGTGCGAAACTTGGGGTGCAATGAAGGACCACCCAGAGAAGAATCGCCAAAAGCCAACTAGTGTAGCCCGCAGGCAGAGACAAGTCTACTATGGGTCTCACACATGTAATTCACAGTCTAGACCAGCAGTGGGTTTACTGGTCTGGGCAGTCCAGACACGGGGTCTGTACTCGGACCGTTAATGCCAGACATGTGAAGCTGGCCTTAGGATGAGGAACAAAGAATTAAATGCTTTAATACATTCAAGAAGATGCAAAGCAGTTCTTCAGGCTTGGTTAAACATGACTGCTTTTCATACTGAAACAGTGCCACCCTGGTCCAAGGATGTTTCTGGTATTGCAGCCGAGTTCCAATGATGCAAATAAGATTGATCTGCAATGCCACACGCAACCTGTATTTTTGGGGTCTTGTTTGGAATACCCACCCATATTTTTCTAATCTTTAGAAGTTGACATCATCGGTAGAAATGTTTATAAAACTGTCAAGGGTTAATCACACAAGCTACACGACAACACATCTATTACTAACACAGGGCAACATAAATACAGCAAGCGGTTCATGGAGGCATGCAGTTATATGGGGGACTGCGCTGCACGTGTAGGGGCAAAGCAATACTGCTTCAGAACGCTAGGGGGCAGCAGAGAGTATGAGTGCTCAAATGCAGGACCCAATTCTGCAATCCAGTATAGGGATGCATGTGATATCGCCTAAAGCAGATCAGCGAGAGGTTTGTTAGCCATTATTTCATCATTTTATATTTTTGGGTGGGGCGTCTGTGAGCCCAATGGTAAAACATCACTATATGCTACCAGTGTAAAGACCCCCATCAGTAGACATCTATACATGGTCAGAGCACAGATTGAATATTGCACATCCAGGGGATTACGATTTTTACAAAATTTCTAATAAAAGTTACATAGAGAAATAGATGAATCTCCGAAAACATTAAAAACATAATAGACAGACATCTACAATACATGCATATTAGCTACTCTAAAAATATCTATATAATATAAGGATAACAACAAGAAATCTGCCATTTCCGGGGGAAGATTTCCTAAAAACTGAATATTTTTATTTTACACCTGCAGTACCTTTTCTCACCACCGTAACACTTAGCTTTTTTTTTTTTTCCCCATAGACGACAATGCAACAGCGCCACCATTCGAATGATCCAATCAAGACAAAACAATGGCCTTTTAAACAGAATGGCATTGGAGTGAAGCATTATGTAAAAATGGCAGATAGCTTGTTTTAATCAGTATGGACATCTATATAGAATAAACTATAATCAGAAGACATACACAACTACTATAAGCTTGGGTGATGGGTACCAGAGCGACTTTCACTGCATGGTGAGATGCAATTCACAGACATAGATGAGGACAACACACCGATGTAGCTGCATTGACTTGAATGCATGCCATGATGGAATGAGCTGTGGTTTATGAGCCGGCATAACCAGAGAAAGGGTAACCTGCATGGTAACATATACAACAAGTAATATGATCGGGAGGGTGACAGCACTAACCTGTGGAGAGCTGGTGTTGGAGCTGCGGTTATCTGCGGATGCCTGATGCTGTTGGCTTCGTCGGTCCACCTGGAGCTGCAGGTGTTGTTCCGTGGTATGGCGGCACAAGCTTGCTGCTGGAGCGGAGAGTGGCTATGGGTGGCACTGGAGGAAGAGTGCAGCATCTGTAAAAAGTAACCTCCTGCTGGTTAGACCCCATTATACTCAGTGTACGGCACATCTTGTAGTCATCAGCAGTCCTAGGCAAGGATGTCCAGGGTACCAATGACTCTGTATACGGTAATGTGCTGGAAAAACCACATAGTACAGACATGCAGTTCTGGAATGGTCAACCACCATGTGTAATAAGTCACACGAAAAACACAGCATTCCTCACGTCATGCAACAAATGCTATAACAATATGGAACATTAATGAGCTGTAAATAAAGTATGATAAGCGGAGACTAAAGAGGTCACATCAAATGCACAGACAAACAAGAAAAGAGAGAGCACGATATAGCGAGCGAGCAAGCGAGAGAGCGCGCGAAGAGCGCGAGAGAGCGCGCAAGAGAGAGCGCAGAGAGAGCAGCAAGAGCGAGAGACAGCAAGAGCGAGAGACAGCAAGAGCGAGAGACAGCAAGAGCGAGAGACAGCAAGCAGACAGCAAGGCGAGAGACAGCAAGAGCGAGAGACAGCAAGACGAGAGACAGCAAGACGAGCGCAGAGAGAGACAGCAAGAGCGAGAGACAGCAAGAGCGAGAAGAGACAGCAAGAGCGAGAGAGAGCAGCAAGAGCGAGAGACAGCAAGAGCGAGAGACAGCAAGAGCGAGAGACAGCAAGAGCGAGAGACAGCAAGAGCGAGAGACAGCAAGAACGAGAGACAGCAAGAACGAGAGACAGCAAGAGCAAGTGCAAGAGAGAAAGGAAAATAGAAAGAAAAATAGAAAAATAAAGAAGGAAATAAAGAGAAAGAAAAAGGGAGAGAGAAAGAGAAAAAAAGCAATTGAAAGAAAGATATGAAAAAGAGTGAGGAAAATATATATTGTTCCGATTAGGTTTTAAGAATATTTTTTTTGCAAATTCTGCAGTGAATTCTAGTTCTGTATTCTCCAGTATTTTCCACACAAATTGAAGTACCGTATGTTGCTTCCTTGTAGGACACCCCAGTTTATCTACAAGACGCCACGTGACCTAGTAATGTAACGCTCGCAGAATTCAGCTTTAGATGTGACATAGTAGAAACTTGTCCTATTGTGTTATTGTGCATCCTACAGTTACACAAAAAGCGATTAAAGCACGATATCGTCCTTCTTAGGCTGCGGTATGTTCTCCTGCGCCTCATCTTTGGTCAGGTGCCATTACTGAAACAAAACCAGGTGCATTGGAGTAAGCCCTCGTTCTTTGGTGGGTTGCTCCAGACGTTACATTTCCATTTATGGTTTTACTAGAATGAATGGATGAGACACCAGAATAAAACGGTCATGCAATGATGGATTTATAGCACTTGGATAATGTTACCATAGATCTCAGAACTGCACTCTTCTCTGAGATTTCCTGAGGTCTAAACACGAGGGAGGTAAAGGACAGAACAAGAAAACAGGGAAAAATATGAGAAATTTGATATTTGTCAAAATTGACTGAAGGAAAAAGACAAAAAAAAAACAAAATAAACAGTTTTTGAGACTACAGAGCAACGGTGTCTAATACACAAAGCCAGTTCAGACAGACTTAGAGCAATTAGTAATAGTAATCAATCAAAAGTGAACTAATTGCTACCAAACATGATGGATCTGTGGGAATGCACAAGGGGGAAATAAAGGGGTGAAGAAGTTGTATTCAAAAGAGGAGCAGGCAAAAAGTAGTGCCAATGTGAACAGTTAGTGATACAAAATTAGTATACATTAGTATACTTGCATTTTATTTCTTGCAATGTGAACAGTTGCCAATCAATTGACCACTTCTATGGACCAAAAGACGCAGACTAGTAGTTATTGTGTGATGGCTCTGACAGTGCACACGGGTGAAACAGTCAGGAGGGGAGGAGGAGTGCACACTGATGAAACAGTCAGGAGGAGGAGGAGGAGTGCACACTGATGAAACAGTCAGGAGGAGGAGGAGGAGTGCACACGGATGAAACAGTCAGGAGGAGGAGGAGGAGTGCACACTGATGAAACAGTCAGGAGGAGGAGTGCACACGGATGAAACAGTCAGGAGGAAGAGTGCACACGGATGAAACAGTCAGGAGGAGGAGGAGGAGTGCACACTGATGAAACAGTCAGGAGGAGGAGGAGGAGTGCACACGGATGAAACAGTCAGGAGGAGGAGGAGGAGTGCACACTGATGAAACAGTCAGGAGGAGGAGGAGGAGTGCACACGGATGAAACAGTCAGGAGGAAGAGTGCACACTGATGAAACAGTCAGGAGGAGGAGGAGGAGTGCACACGGATGAAACAGTCAGGAGGAGGAGTGCACACGGATGAAACAGTCAGGAGGAAGAGTGCACACTGATGAAACAGTCAGGAGGAGGAGGAGGAGTGCACACGGATGAAACAGTCAGGAGGAGGAGGAGGAGTAGTGCACACTGATGAAACAGTCAGGAGGAGGAGGAGGAGTGCACACGGATGAAACAGTCAGGAGGAAGAGTGCACACGGATGAAACAGTCAGGAGGAGGAGGAGGAGTGCACACTGATGAAACAGTCAGGAGGAGGAGGAGGAGTGCACACGGATGAAACAGTCAGGAGGAAGAGTGCACACTGATGAAACAGTCAGGAGGAGGAGGAGGAGTGCACACGGATGAAACAGTCAGGAGGAAGAGTGCACACTGATGAAACAGTCAGGAGGAGGAGGAGGAGTGCACACGGATGAAACAGTCAGGAGGAAGAGTGCACACTGATGAAACAGTCAGGAGGAGGAGGAGTGCACACGGATGAAACAGTCAGGAGGAGGAGGAGGAGGAGTGCACACGGATGAAACAGTCAGGAGGAGGAGGAGGAGTGCACACGGATGAAACAGTCAGGAGGAGGAGGAGGAGTGCACACGGATGAAACAGTCAGGAGGAGGAGGAGGAGTGCACACGGATGAAACAGTCAGGAGGAAGAGTGCACACTGATGAAACAGTCAGGAGGAGGAGGAGGAGTGCACACGGATGAAACAGTCAGGAGGAAGAGTGCACACTGATGAAACAGTCAGGAGGAGGAGGAGGAGTGCACACGGATGAAACAGTCAGGAGGAAGAGTGCACACTGATGAAACAGTCAGGAGGAGGAGGAGTGCACACGATAAACAGTCAGAGGAGGAGAGGAGGAGTGCACACGATGAAACAGTCAGGAGAGGAGGAGGAGTGCACACTGATGAAACAGTCAGGAGGAGGAGGAGGAGTGCACACGGGATGAAACAGTCAGAAGGAAGAGTGCACACGGATGAAACAGTCATTAGGAGGAGGAGTGCACACGGTGAAACAGTCATTAGGAGGAGGAGTGCACACGGGTGAAACAGTCATTAGGAGGAGGAGTGCACACGGGTGAAACAGTCATTAGGAGGAGGAGTGCACACGGGTGAAACAGTCATTAAGGAGGAGGAGTGCACACGGGTGAAACAGTCACGAGGAGTGCACACGGATGAAACAGTCACGAGGAGGAGTGCACACGGGTGAAACAGTCACGAGAGGAGTGCACACGGTGAAACAGTCACGAGGAGGAGTGCACACGGGTGAAACAGTCATGAAGGAGGAGTGCACACGGGTGAAACAGTCACGAGGAGGAGTGCACACGGGTGAAACAGTCACGAGGAGGAGTGCACACGGGTGAAACAGTCATTAGAAGGAGGAGTGCACACGGGTGAAACAGTCACGAGGAGGAGGAGTGCACACGGGTGAAACAGTCATTAGGAGGAGGAGGAGTGCACACGGGTGAAACAATCAGGAGTAGGAGGATTGCACACGGGTGAAACAGTCAGAAGGAGAAGGAATGCACATGGGTAAAATAGTCAGGAGGAGTAGGAGTGCACTCGGGTTAAACAGTCAGGAGGAGTAGGAGTGCACACGGGTGAAATAGTCAGGAGGAGTGCACACGGGTAAAACAGTCAGGAAGAGGGGGAGTGTACACAGTGAAAATATGGAAAACAAACAAACAAACAAACTTTAGGCCAGTGCAGGGCTTCTCTAATTATATTATAGAAAAAAAATAGGGGTAATGGCAAAAACAAAAGTGATTAGACTGGCATCAAATTTGTGGCAGGTCTGCTGGAATACACAAGAATGAACTCAGCATTGGTGTGGTCAGCTAACTTTGGACCACCAACTTCTGAAGAGCACAGACAAAAGGTAGAGCCACTGGCAACAGTCACCAGACAGCCCTTTCTATGGATGAAACTGAGCCAATTGGTACTTCACAAGCGATGCGTCAGTGGGGGTGCATAAGGTTGTTATTAATAGGAGTGCACAAGGGTGGGACCAGCAAACTTCAGAACTCTGGGGAACTTGACTAGAATAATTGTGCAGAAAAAAGTGTAATAATTGACAAGACAAAAGTGACTGGCCTGGTACCCGATGTATGATAGGTCTGTGGTGTACAGGAGGATGAAATTGTCAGGAACACATTATGTATGTATGCCATTGTTAGCATATCGTACCGTCATAAGAGTGCAGACAAAAATATGGCCATTGGCCCTTTAGATACGGTCTTGATAGGACAACCTGGAAGGGACAATCCTGAGTGTTGTTCAGGATCCTCATCTCTTACACATATTGTAAACAGAGACAAAGAACGTCTCTCGCTCTGGAGGACCAGTCATAAATAGACAGCGAGTAAAACTTAGTTTCCCCAGTAGTGGTGCCACAAAGAAACAGATCTAAGGGTACGTTTTCTGTTCGTGGAGAGTGACATACCAGCTCTGGTTTGTCAAGGTAAGGAAGCTTAGTCGCCGTGCAATGCTCCTATGGCTATAGAGTTCAAGTCCTCTTTTTCTCTGAAGAGGCAATTTGCATATTAAATTTCCCAGAGGAGCATTGCACGGTGAATAAGCCTCCTTACCTTGACAAACCAGAGCTGGTATGTCACTCTCCACAAGGAGAAACCTTACCCCTTAGACACCAGTCCAGAGCCTCTTACCTAGCCAAATCAGTTCTCATACTTTGCACTGACGAAGGCCAATAGCCCGAAACACCGTGTCTGCAAATTGAGATTCTGATTTGGCTTTTATCCTAAGTCATATTACAAGACTCGTTAAAGGGTTGATTGTGACTTGTAGGATCGCTACTTCCAACAGGTGGTGCTACAGAGTTCAAGTCCTCTTTTTCTCAGAAGAGGCAATCTGCGTACAGAGAAACTGAACACTTATTGCCAAATTTACCTACAGATAACAGTTGATCAATAGGGTCCAAGGAGGGAGATGTTATTTAGAGGTCCAAAGCACAATTATGATTATGGTACTAGGGCCACACATAGTAGTGTGGATCACAGATGAACATCCTATTGGGGTTGATTAGACTGAATACTTAAAAGGGGGATTCTCCTCTTAGACCTCTATAGTTTATTCATAGGGGTGAAACCCACAACTATTGCCAGATAGGAGGTACCAGATTTCCTCTCCTGCCTGGTGCGGCTTTTCTATGGGGACTTCCAAAAACAGAAGCAGAACATTTGCTGAACTACTATGGCGGGAGCCACCACTTCTCCGATCACAGCGATTTTGGCACCAGGCATGATAAAAAGGAAGGTGTCAGAAGAGAAATGTGGGTACTCCCTCTGGGACTCGCACCTATAATTCTTTTAAGGCTAATGCTGTAGAATACCCCTTTAAGGAGGGAAAACCTTTAATTACACAAGTGCTCTGCTACTTACTTCCATAAACGGATCATCATATGTCCCCTGTTTTGCTCTTAAGGCTTCATTCTGGGCTTTGATTGTTTCCAAATCCCGTTCTAGGGCACTTAGCTGACTAACCTGTGGATTAAAAACGACAACCACATCAATGACTCCACAGCGCCTCCCTGGTCCATAGGTTTTATGAAGTATTGCAACTCAGCTCCATCTTAAAACACTGATATAACTTTAGGGTCAGTAACCCTTGAATAAAAGGCACACAACCCGTGTCACGCGGGGCACCACTCACCTTCCTGTTTGCAGATAGCAGATCTTTCTGGAGCTGCTCACATTCCCGCCTCAGGCCGGACTTCTCCTGCTCCAGGGCTTTCACCAGACTGGACTGGCTCTGCTGCTTCTGATGTTTCAGGGATATTATGTTGGACTCCAGCTGCCGTACCTGCAAGACACAAGCAAAATAATAGCAAAAATTTATCATTATAGACTCTAAGGGTTATCCGAGCTTAAGAATTTAATGCTCATCCTGCAAGGATTTTACACAACAGCAGAACAGAGTATTTCAGGCAATGACTGTGCTGCTCTTGTAGAAAGAAATAATCCCAAGCAGTCATGTGATCATGAACATTGTACCTTTTCCCTGGATTGGGTCAGATCGCTCTTTGTATTCTGAACATCTCTTTGCAGTCGCTCGTTCTCCTGTCTTAGAAGATGCTGCTCCTGCTCCTTCAGCCGCTCCAGATCATCCCAGTACTGCTTCTTCTGCTGGTTCTGAAACCCTGAGGACTGCACAGCCATCTCCAGAACCTGCTTCTATATGAACAAGGACAAAAAAGGTAGGAGACATTAGATAAAATATTAAATGATCTTTATGAACAACGAAATCTCAACCATTTCGAAAGTCTTTTCATCAACTGTTAGGTGGATTCATAACTGGCTTAGTGATCGGACCCAAAGAGTGGTTGTAAATGGCTGCACATCCAGTTGGAAGAATGTCTCAAGTGGGGTACCACAAGGCTCTGTTTTGGGCCCTGTATTGTTCAACATCTTTATCAATGATTTAGATGAAGGAATTGAGGGTAAACTGATCAAATTTGCTGATGACACAAAGCTAGGAGGGGTAGCTAATACTAGAGAAGAGAGAGAGAGGATTCAAAAAGATATACATAAACTGGAGCAGTGGGCAGCAACTAACAGAATGGATTTTAACAGGGAAAAATGCAAAGTACTACATGTGGGCAATAAAAATGAAAAAAGCATATACAAAATGGGAGGAATAGGGCTAAGTAACAGCACATGTGAAAAAGACTTGGGTATACTAATTGATCACAGACTTAACATGAGTCAACAGTGTGATGCAGCAGCAAAAAAGGCAAATGCAATTTTAGGATGTATCAACAGAAGCATACAGTCTAGATCACGTGAGGTCATTATTGCCCTCTACTCCTCTTTGGTCAGACCTCATCTGGAATACTGTGTCCAGTTTTGGGCACCACATTTTAAAAAAGACATCAACAAACTGGAGCAAGTTCAGAGAAGAGCCACAAGAATGGTGACCGGTCTGCAAACCATGTCCTATGAGGAACGGTTGCAGGATTTGGGAATGTTTAGCTTGCAAAAAAGAAGACTGAGAGGAGACTTAATAGCTGTCTACAAATATCTCAAGGGCTGTCACATTGTAGAAGGATTATCTTTATTCTCATTTGCACAAGGAAAGACTAGAAGCAATGGGATGAAACTGAATGGGAGGAGACACAGATTAGATATTAGAAAAAACTTTTTGACAGTTAGGGTGATCAATGAGTGGAACAGGCTGCCACAAGAGGTGGTGAGTTCTCCTTCAATGGAAGTCTTCAAACAGAGGCTGGATAGACATCTGTCTGGGATGATTTAGAGAATCCTGCTTTGAGCAGGGGGTTGGACCAGAAGGCCCAGGAGGTCCCTTCCAACTCTACCATTCTATGATTCTATGATCAGTTCACTATTCTGCTGGTGAAGACACTGTGCACATACATTACTGATCCGGAGTTACATCCTGTATTATACTCCAGAGCTGCACTCACTATTTGTTGTGAATGTGTTAGAAATGAATTCTGAGCAGAAGCTCCCTCTGGTGGTTACAAACAGTACTGAACTATTCAATGAAGATTGTGAAGATTGGCAATCAGGTGTTACAGACTGGTCTTATATAAGGGAGGTTCCCTCCCATCAGGGTTGCCGGTGATCAATTGTTCTTGTCTCAACTTTGGTTCCTGGTTCACTTGGAAGCTAGCTGTGTCTTGCCTGCATCTTCTGCTAACAGATAAGATATTTTCTGCTTTTATTTTTGTGCTTGCTTTTTGCATTTTGTCCTGCACTTCTGTGGAGGTCAGCCAGGTCCCCTCCGGGGGCTTGTGCTCCTCTCAGTTTATCTGAGCCACTGTTATTTGTTCATTTGCCTTTTCCAGTTTTTTCAGTGGCTGCTGCTTAGTTTTGTTACACCAGAGAACTAATTTAGGTGGTAGAGGTCGTGTGATCTCAGGTTTTTGCAATTAGTGAGTTGGTATTTTTTTTAGGGTTTTTTGGATTGCAGTAAGTGTCCTTCCTATCCTTTTCTTTCTGGGAAGATTGGGCCCCAACGTTTGCTCATACTATTTTCTGTCTGTGTCTGTATTTCCTCTTGTCTAACCGCCATTACATGTTTGGGGGCTTTCTATGTTCTTTGGGGATCTTCTCCAGGGCAGATAGCTTTCCTATTTCTATCTTTAGGTGTAGTTAGTTTCTCAGGCTGTGACGAGGCGTCTAGGACCAACTTAGGAACGCTCCACGGCTGCCTTTAGTTGTGGTGGTTAGTCAGGGTACTGCAATCCAGTAGATTCCAACCTCTCTGGTGTATTGCCTTTTTTGCCTGCTCTCCTCAGCTACCAAATCATAACACTATTCTGCTGGTGCAGTCACTGTGTACATACATTACATTATTGATGCTGAGTTACATCCTGTATTATACTCCAGAGCTGTGCTCATTGTTCTGCTGGTGCAGTCACTGTGTACATACATTACTTATCCTGTACTGAGAGTTACATCTTGTATTATACCCCAGAGCTGCACTCACTATTCTGCTGGTGCAGTCACTGTGTACATACATTACATTACTGATCCTGAGTTACATCTTGTATTATACCCCAGAGCTGCACTCACTATTCGGCTGGTGCAGTCACTGTGTACATACATTACATTACTGTTCCACAGTTACATCCTGTATTATACCCCAGAGCTACACTCACTATTCTGCAGGTGCAGTCACTGTGTATATACATTAATTAATGATCCTGAGTTACATCCTGTATTATACTCCAGAGCTGCACTCACTATTCTGCTGGTGCAGTCACTGTGTACATACATTACATTACTGATCCTGTACTGATCCTGAGTTACATCTTGTATTATACTCCAGAGCTGCACTCACTATTCGGCTGGTGCAGTCACTGTGTACATACATTACATTACTGTTCCAGAGTTACATCCTGTATTATACCCCAGAGCTGCACTCACTATTCTGCTGGTGCAGTCACTATGTACATACATTACATTACTGATCGTGTACTGATCCTGAGTTACATCCTGTATTATACTCCAGAGCTGCACTCACTATTCTGCTGGTGCAGTCACTGTGTACATACATTACATTACTGATCCTGAGTTACATCTTGTATTATACTCCAGAGCTGCACTCACTATTCTGCTGGTGCAGTCACTGTGTACATACATTACATTACTGTTCCAGAGTTACATCCTGTATTATACCCCAGAGCTGCACTCACTATTCTGCAGGTGCAGTCACTGTGTACATACATTAATTAATGATCCTGAGTTAAATCCTGTATTATACCTGTGAGTGGTCATCACGCTTGGTAGAAGCCTTCAGGTAGACTCACGAGCGTGTGCACATAAAACACCAGTGGGTTTATTTTATGCAGCATAAGCCACAGTAAGAACCAAAATCTCAAGCACAGAGATCATTATATATGATTGCTCAATGTTAACCCACAACGGGACTTTGTTCCCAGAAAAATTAACCTATGGATCTCCCAACATATCCATAACACAAAAGAGCATGGAGCAAAAAATACCATAGTACAAAAAATACTTAGTAGTATCAAAAACAGTTTTCTTTAATAAAGTTTAAAACACAGACATGACATAAATAGTGCAATGCATAATGTATCTGAAACAGACGTGTTCAATGCGGAACCTGGTAGCTAGAAATGCATCATCACTACATATGGGTTTAATCCATGGGTAAAAAAATTTATAGTAACGTTTCCCTTAATCCTGTAGCAAAGAAAGGGGAGTGCAGGAATAGGTGGTAATGAGAACTAATTACCCATGGCAGTCTCCATATGTAGACACGTTCTCATTACCACCTATTCCTGCACTCCCCTTTCTTTGCTACTTTGAATCTCCGAGTCTTCTGACTTTGTCAGGGACAATATGCATTGTGATTGATCATTTTGTATTTACTTGATGGAGATGTTTATTGTTATACTTATCTGTACTGGGGATATACAATACTTCTGATACTATTTGTATGACATACAGTCAGTGACAGGATTAAGGGAAATGTTACTATAAATTTTTTTACCCATGGATTAAACCCACATGTAGTGATGATGCATTTCTAGCTACCAGGTTCCGCATTGAACACGTCTGTTTCAGATACATTATGCATTGCACTATTTATGTCATGTCTGTATTTTAAACTTTATTAAAGAAAACTGTTTTTGATACTACTAAGTATTTTTTTACTATGGTAATTTTTGCTCCATGCTCTTTTGTGTTAAGCATAAGCCATGGTGTTGAAAACAAAACACAGCCCTCCGGGCACGACAGAAAAAAACCCAAAAATGATAGCATACAGTTCAGTCCTCCTTGGTGCGGGGTCCTCCTGCACACTGTTGGGAAAACCACTCTCAGTCCTCACTTCTGTGGGAAGTACAGCTTCTCCCCACAGCACCACACACAGACTGAACCACAGGTCCAGGTATATCATCATGTGCTGGTCACGTTTTCATGACATCACTGCAAGTCCTCAAACACCTACAGGGAAAAGGGTACGATGAGCACCCTCCCTCCCGCACTGCGGAAGCTCACATGAAACCGGCCCATTAAACTCTGTACACGACCTCTCAGCACATAGTGTGCTGGAAGCACAAAAACACTCCAGTTTCACATCACTGACTGCTCCATGCGCAGTGACACGTACCTCCGTTCTTCAAAGTCAGCGCGTCTATCACATATTCCCCCCCTCTGCCCAAAGCCGGGGTTTTGGCACCATCAGACACTAGACAGGTACTTTGGGAGAGGGCATCCGCGTTGTCATGTAACTTTTCTGGCCTGTGTTCTACATGAAATGAGAAGTCCTGAAGAGCTAACAACCACTTAGGCTGGGTTCACACTTGCATTCGGTCTACGTATGGCTGTGTACTTAATCCCTTAAGATCCGCCTACACTCCGCCTACTACCGCATGCATCCTGCATACCTATCTTTAACATTGGGTACGCAGGGACATGCGGATGTGTCCACATGCATCATTTTGACGTGCCGCCGAACACAACAATTTTGCGTGCCCGTGCGGTCGGCGGGCACGTCAAAACGCCGCATGCGGACGCATCCGCATACAACGCATGTCCCTGTGTACCCAATGTTAAAGATAGGTACGCAGGAAGACGCAGTACGCATGCGGAAGTAGGCGGAGCTTCAGGAGGAAGTACGGAGTCATATGCAGACCAGCCGAAAGCAAGTGTGAACGTAGCCCAAGTCACCCTGGCGTTCTTACCCTTTTTCTCACTCAACCACCTCAGTGGTGCATGATCTGACACTAATTTGAATCTACGGCCTAGCAGGTAGTACCTTAGTATATCTACGGCCCACTTTATGGCCAAACACTCCTTCTCCACAATTGCATAATTCTTCTTACAAGAAGAAAGTTTTCGGCTCAGATACAGGATGGGATGCTCCTCTCCGTTTATTTCCTGTGAGTACCACTCCTAATCCAGCCTCTGAAGCATCGGTCTGTAACACAAATTCTTTCTTAAAGTCTAGTGCAACCAGAACCAGATGCCTACACAGAGTCCGTTTGAGTTCCTGAAACGCCCTCTCTGTGTCAGGAGCCCATTTTACCACAGTCCGCCTGGTGCAACCCAAGAGGTCAGTTAACGGTGCGGCAATCGTGGTGAAGTTCGGGACAAACCACCAGTAATACCCCACAATCCCAAGAAATGCCCTCACTTGCTTCTTGGAAAGCAGTTGCGACCACTTCTGAATTGCCTCTATTTTATTCATTTGGGGCTTGATTACGCCTCTCCCGACGATGTAGCCCAAGTACCAGGCCTCCTCGTTCCCTATGGCACACTTCTTCGGATTTATTGTAAAACCCGAATTCCTCAAGGCATCGAGGACCACCTGTACTTTTCGGAGATGCGAACTCCAGTCATGGCTGAAGATGACGATGTCATTCAAGTAGGCTGCGGCATATTTCCTATGTGGTGCCAAGATCCGATCCATTGTCCTCTGTTTTGTTTTTTTTCCAACTATGAACGTTTTACTATTTTATAAAGTCTTGCTTTACAACAATTTAGCATTCAGTCATTGTACAACATTACAATATCATTCTTAATCATTTGTCAGCTAAACATATTTTTAGATATAGCTAAACATTATGGAAAAAGAAGTGGGAAGGGAAGGGGTGATGACATCAGATTATTATACCCGTATGTTACCATTAATAGCTCTATTACATCTCTATAACCACAATGTTTAGCCAGCTGTCCCATTTCCTGAGACATGATGTTATATTATTGGTGGATGAAGCAATTATCATCTCTGATAAACAATTGTCATTCACCAATGCCACGATTTCAGTCAATGATGGACATTTGGGATTTTTCCAATATCCTGCAATTTATATTTTAGGATCTACAAGGATCACTGTCCTGAACTCGTACAGCTTTAAATCGAGGTCAATAGCCAGAAGCGCCTGCTCTTTCCCAATTTTCATTGGGATGCCACTAATTTGAGACACTAGATGGGAGATTGCGTCCCAGAGCTGCTTTATTTTATGGCACTTCCACCAGACACGTAAGATATCTGCGTTGGCGTCTCCTCACCACCAGCACACATCTGGGGAGCTGCGGTAGATCTTAGACAATCGGTATAGTGTGAAGTACCACCTGTACAGCAGCTTTCTGGCGTTCTCCAGGTGAGAAGGATGTCCGCCATTACCCCGGAGTGATGCCACATTCCAAATCAGTCTCCCATTTGTGGAGATACGAGTCCAGAGAGGGGAATGTCTCCTCCAGCATATGGTTGTAGCTTATGGACAGTGCTCTTATCTGCCGCGCTGGGGTGAGGAGCATCATGTACAGTTTGGAGGGTTGTGAGAATATTATATCTTTCTTTCCCTGTAGAAAATGTCTTATTTGTAGATATTTATAATGATCTTTATATGTGGAAGGAGATATTTCTCTCTGATCATAGAGAAGGATAACAATATTCCTTCCACGTACATGTCCCCAATCAATAGGACTCCCAAGGATTTCCAATTTTAAATCTGGAGGTCCGGAATACACCGCTCCAAAGTCTCTATGGGGGCTTTAGAGAGCGCCAATTTAATAGTATGCAGTTTATTGATTAGAACGCTTCACACTCCCAGCGCCGCTTCCACCGTTGGTGGCAGACACAATTTTCTATCATCGCTGGGGATAGGCCCAGTAATGATATGTGAATAAAAAAATGATGCAACACTTGGGGACTTTGAGATGTCTCTCGATTTCTATCCAGTGTCTACCATCCTTATCATTCTACATCTGTCTTAGTTGTTCGAATATGGCTACCCTATAATACCTCACCACTGAGGGGCAGCCCAGACCTCCCTCTTTTATTGGGATGTATATGTCTGCTTTGACTCGCTGCTGTTTTTCCTGACATATGTATTTTAATATGATTGTTTGTAACTGTGATAGGAAGGTTGTGGAATACGTACAATATTTGGGGGATTGTGAACATTTTTTTCGGCGCTATTCTTCCTAACCAGGACATGTCGTGTTCCTTCATGCACGGTATGTCGCCTTTGATCTTCTGTCTGAGAGCTTCATAATTTAGTGAGGGCGCCAAGCGGGTTCCAAGATAGGTTATGTTTTCATTGTCCCATCTAAAGGGATACTTAGCTTTAAGATTTACAGGATGTGGTACGGAGGGTGTTATATTCAGAATTTGGCATTTAGGGATATTTCATTTATAGTATCATACTTGGGTAAAAGAGTATCACCTCCATTACTCTATTGAGCAACTCTTCGGGATTGATAAGGGATAAAATAATGTCATCAGCAAACAAACTGATTTTGTGCTCTACATTACAAATTTTAATACCAGTTATTCCAGAATGTGATCTGATTTTTTCAGCCATGGGTTCGATTACTAGCGCAAATATTAGGGGAGAGAGTGGGCACCCCTGCCTTGTTAGTGATTTTTTTTATAACTATACATTTCTATTAAAGTTTTATCAATTATTGAATATTATAGAAAGGTCAAAAATAACTTTTACAATACAATGCAAAAGGGATGGAAAGTAACAATCACTCCAACCAGCTTATTGAAAAGACCAATAACCAGTTAACTAACATGTATCTCAGAAACGGACATACAAAAAGACAAGACGCACACCAAAGGGAAGGAAGGGGAATTGAAAAAGCATAAACCGGGGGGGGGGGGGGGGAAATCAAAGTTCAGATATTGATCTAATTCGAATTCTGTGCCCAAAAGTAGACCCAGGGAGCCCAGACTGAGTCAAAGTTTTCAACCGTTGCATCTAGGATCGCGGTCATATAGTCCATCTTGCGAATATCATTAATTCTATGGAGGAGATGGAGGAAGGACGGAGGAGCCACCTGCTTCCAGTGAAGGGCAATCAGGCATCTAGCCATGGTAACAATGTATAGAGTCTAGGGGGAAGGTTTAGCAGATAGACTGGTCCAGACCTACCTCGGCAAAAAGCATCTTCGTTATCAGCGTACCCACTTCCCTCCAGTAACTGTGAATCCTCGGGCACGTCCAGAAAATATGATACAGCGTACCAACCTCGAGGCCGCAACGCCAACACAGATCCGGAATTGCGGGATTCAGTCTGTGTAATAGACCAGGGGTGTGATACCAGAACATAAGAATATTATACTGGTTCTCTTTGTATAGGGTGCATAGAGATGACTTGGCCGCCCTTTCCCAAATGATGTGCCAGCTTTGAGGCGAAAGTTCTTTTCCCAGTATAGATTCCAACCTGCTCATATTGGGATGTTTTGGCTGACAACCATTCCGAGTGAGAACAAAGAATTTTATAAATTTCTGAAATTAGGCCTTTGGTCGACAGACTTCCCCTGCAAATCCTTTCAAAGTCTGTTGGCAAGGAAAAACCTGAAGAGCCAAAAAGGGAAAGCTTCATCTATAGGTACTGATAGACCATTAGTGATATTAAATGTCTCTGATAGGATTCCTGAAATGAGAACTGAGGCTGACGGGTTTCAGTATAGAGGAACGATCGCCCGGAGTATATATTACCGCCAAACCCAAATTTGGACAGTACTTCAAACAAAAACCCCCAATGCACCCAATCGAACGTCTTTTCGCCATCCAAAGAAAGGAGCATAGAGGGGGTCGGCCTCCTCCCGGCTATATGGATCATATTGATCATCCTCCTCGTGCCATCCAAGGTCTGTCTAGATTTAACAAATCCCACTTGATCTTTATGCACTAAGGCCGGAATTATTTCTGAGATCCTATTTGCTAGGATTTTGGAGTAAATTTTAAGATCCGTGTTTAATAATGATATCGGCCTAAAAATGACGGTTCGATCAGGGGTTTTCCCTGGTTTGGGGATGGGTATAAATTGTTGCCTGAATCATTTCTTTCAGAAATTTCCTGGTTTGCATAAAATTTTGGAAAATTGCCGTCATGTGGGGGATTAGTATGTCTTGAAATATTTTAACCCCTTTCTGCCATTGGACGTACTATCCCATCCATGTGACCTGGGCCCGTATGACCATGGACGGGATAGTATGTCACAATGCGATCGGACGCGCTCCCGGGGGGAGCACGGCCGATCGCGGCCACGTGTCAGCTGATTATCACAGCTGACACACGGCACTTTGTGCCAGAGCCGTCACGGACCACTCCCGGCACATCAACCCTTGGCACACTGCGGGGCACAGGGAAGCATCGCGCATGGAGGGGGCTCCCTGCGTGCTTCCGTGAGACCCTCAGAACAGCGCGATGTATCGCGCTGTTCCGAGGGACCCTCCTCCCCTGCAGGACCTCGGATCCAAGATGGCCGCGGGGTCCTGCAGGGAGGCGGCTTCCTCAGTGCCTGCTGAGAGCAGGCGCTGAGAAAGACTGCAGCACTGCCTGTCACATCGCTGGTCTGACAGAGTGCAGTGCACTCTGTCAGACCAGCGATCTGACTTTATACAGTGATGTCCCACCCTGGGACAAAGTAAAAAAGTTAAAAAAATGAAAATAACATGTGTAAAAAAAATTCCAAAATAAAGGAAACAAAAATAATTCCCCAATAAATTCATTTCTTCATGTAAATAAAAAAAACTAAACAATAAAAGTACATATTTTCTATCGCCGCGTCCGTAACGACCCGCCCTATAAAACTGTCCCACTAGTTCACCCCTTTAGTGAACCCCTTAAAAAAAAAAAACAAAGCAAAAAAACAATGATTTATCATCATACCGCTGAACAAGAAGTGGAATAACACGCGATCAAAAAGACAGATATAAATAAACATGGTACCGCTGAAAACGTCATCTTGTCCCGCAAAAAACAAGCAGCCATACAGCATCATCAGCGAAAAAATAAAGTTTATAGCTCGCAGAATAAAGCGATGCAAAAACACGGATTTTGGTAAGAACTTACCTGTAAAATCCTTTTCAGCGAAGGAAGGAAGAGAGACACAGTAATTCATTACTGATGGGTAGGCGGAGCCCCAGATCAGGATGACACCTCAGATCAAAAGCGTGTTGACTGGCTGGCTCCTCCAGCTCGGGCTCCTCCTACTCAGCTCCTTCAGTCGTACCAAAGCTTTAGGGAAGAACCAAGATCACCAGCGGAGCAACATAACCCCTTCTGAAGGAACTTCAGAGAAAAACACAAGAATACAGGTTATGCATGCAAAGTAAGCCAAAAACCACAGAGTTCCAGGGACTACTCACTGAACCTGACTACTGTGATGAGCTGGCGATGCTGGAACAGAGCCTTAGCGCGCTGACCACAGCCCAGATATCGCAATCAGATAAGGGTCGCGCTGCATCTGAAAACATCAACACACTTCTGCCTTGGGAGGGTGCTGTGTCTCTCTTCCTTCCTTCGCTGAAAAGGATTTTACAGGTAAGTTCTTACCAAAATCCGTGTTTCAGCTGCAGATGGAAGGAAGAGAGCCACAGTAATTCATTACTGATGGGACGTCCCAAAGCAGTTCAAAAATAAGGGTGGGAAAAAACCAACAAAAGGCAGAAACCCAACAACCTTAACAAAAAAGCGCAACTAGCGCTAAAAACACAAGTTCATCTAGAACTTTAAACTACAGCTGCCTGCAGGACCCTACGTCCGAGGGCTGCATCAGCGGAAGCCCTGACGTCCACTTTATAAAACTTTGTAAACGTGTGGACAGAGCGCCAAGTTGCCGCCCGGCAGAGCTGCACTGCCGAGGCACCTTGATGGAAAGCCCACGATGAAGCCACAGCTCTCGTGGAATGGGCTCGAAACTTGATCGGACAAGATTCACCCCCAAAACGGTAAGCTTCCAAGATAGCTGACCGGATCCAACGAGCTATAGAATCCTTGGAAGCTCGTTGACCACGCCGACGACCTGCTGGAACCACAAACAGGGAGTCCGTTTTACGAAAACCTTGAGTAATAGATAGATAAAACTTCAAGGCCCGCACTAAATCCAATGTGTGTAAAGCTCGCTCTTTCACGTTCTTCGGATCCGGACAGAGTGAAGGCAACACAATATCCTGGTTAACATGAAATTGTGACACACTTTAGGTAGGAAATCACCCCGTGTGCGAAGCACCACACGATCCGGAAAAAACTCCAGAAAAGGAGGCGAGCAAGAAAAAGCTGCCAACTCAGAAAAACTCTCCTCAAGAGGCGACCGCTACTAGGAAGGCCACCTTCCAAGAAAGTAAAGAAAGGCTAGCAGAATCCATAGGCTCAAAATGGTTTATGCTGAAGAGCCTCCAAAAACAAGGTTGAGCCGCCAAGAAGACACGGGTGCCTTCCGCGGCGGAAACTTACGAGCTATACCGCGGAAAAGGGAAAGCACTTCCCTACGCGAGGCAATAGCCCTCCGAAATAATAAGGACCGAGCAGAAAACCTGACCTTTCAGGGTGCTAACTGTCAAACCCTTGTCTAACCCATGCTGTAGAAAAAACAACAGATTGGGAATGGAAAACTTTCTCGGGTTCCGTGAAGATCCCGAACACCACGAAAGGAAGGTTTCCCAAGTTTTGTGGTAAATCCTAGTAGTAGTAGCCGGACTTCTGGCTGAAAAACCTCTACGGGTTAACATTTCGGTCTCAAGAGCTACTCCGTCAAACGCAGAGACTTCAAGTCCGGATAATGAGTGAGTCCCTGGGTTAACAGGACCGGGCGCAGAGGAAGTGGAAATGGCGGCGCCGCCAAAAGCGACACTAGTGTCGAGAATCACGTCCTCCTTGGCCAATCTGAGCTATCAAAATAGCCGGAATTCTCTCCAGTCTGAACCGACGCAGCACCAGAGAAAGTAAAGATATCGGCGGAAAAACATAGACTAGCTCGAAATGGTCCCACGGATCCACCAGAGCGTCTACCGCCACAGCCTTCGTGTCCTTGTACCTGAACACGAAGGTCGGTAATTTGGTATTAAACCTGGACCCCATCAAGTCCACTTGGTGAGTTCCCCAACGGAAGCACAGCAGTGCAAAAAAATTGTCGGATGAAAACCCCATTCTCCGGGAACCATCTTTTCGCGACCGAGGAAGTCCGCCGTGGTATTCTGGACTCCTGGAAAGTGAATTGCAGAGATGGCTGGAACCCTGGTCTTGGCCCAAATCAGTATCCGAGACACCTCCAGCATGGGAACTCCTCGTCCCGCCTTGGTGGTTGATATACGCGACCGCCGTCGCGTTGTCTGTCCGCACTCGGACTGGCATACCGCTCAAGGAGACCGTCCAGTGTTGGAGGCAAAGAAAAAATTTTGCTCTCAATTCCAGGATGTTGATCGGTAGAACCGACTCTTCCGATGACCATACTCCCTGGATCCGAAGATCGTTCCAGACACCCTCCCCAGCCCGTCAGGCTGGCATTGGTGGTTATGACCGACCACTTCGGAGGGAGAAAGACTTTCCCAGGAATAACGCACCTGGACGTGACCACCATCCTAGGGATTCTCGCACCCCGCGAGAAATGGTGACACTGCAATCCATGATTGCGACGATTCCAACGACTCAGAATGAGCCTGTGGAGAGCTCTGGAATGAAATTGGCAAACGGAGGTGCTCCATGGACGCCACCATCAAACCCAGAAGGCGCATACCTTCCGAAGGGACATTGCTGTCGCAGCCTTCATAATCTGTACATGTTGGAGCAGACATGCCTGCTTGTCTGGAGGTAGGGACAACACCGCCCGTACCGTGTCGAAAAGCATCCTCAAAAAACAGGATTGCCTGTGACGATTCCAGAGACGACTTCTCCTTGAGGCCACAATCGAAAGGTCGTCCAAATAGGGACGAATCGTAAGTCCCCGTCTTTGAAGAATTGCCATGAGATTTAGGCGCCAGAATCGTTGTAAAAATTCTGGACGTTAAGGCCAAGCCGAATGGCCGAGCCACAACCTGGTAATGGTTGATTCTATGGCAAAAACGAAGGAAGCGCTGATGAGCTCTTCCGACGGGAATATGCCAATAAGCGTCGCGAATGTCGATTGACCAAAGAATCGATCTGCGACAGGGCTGCCATAACGGAGCGAAGCGACTTCATGCTTGGCTCTGACGGAATGTCAGATGTCAGTCCGCCTTGGCGAATTTTTTTTTTTTTTTTGAAAAAGAGAGAGAGAGACGACACAAACCCCCAGAGGGTTGGCCAGATCATCCCTTGAACCGAAAGGGACTGCCAATAACTATCGGCACTAGTCCTGCCAGACGCAGAAGTCACAGCTCTGCGCTACGGTAAAGCTATTTCTTTTGCCTTTGCCTTGGCAATCAGCTCCGTGAGGTCAGTCAAATAGCTGACCACTTTCTAAGCTAAAGATAGCAAACCTTGTTGGAAAACCGCGTTCCATCCAAGTTACAGTGCTCTTCTGACTGTAACTGCCGAGGATTGCGCCCTGGATAGCAGTGACGCATTATCCTTCAACTAGAAAAGCCCATCTACCTCGATAGAGGGGATCCAACTTGCCTCGCCGTCCTTAGACGGTCCAACCGGCTCAGGGGAACTTAACAAGTACACCTAGATCCTTAATACCGAATCTATGTCCACGGCCTCGCAGATGGAAATTGTTGCCGTCTCCGTTTTTCTGTCCAGCGTGTCCTGCAGACTCGCCTTCCCTTTTACCAGGAAGATTTGCTAAGCTGGAATGAAGGAACATTCACTTCAGGAGAAGGGGTCCAATTAACAAACAACTCCGTAGAAAAAACGGATACAGTTTGTAAGGTCGTCGCGACCCATGCGACCCTTGCAACATCCGGGCCGACTTACCAGGACGACTAGTTACCTCCTCCGGTAACTGTAACGTCCACATGGCTTCCACAGAAATTTTAATACGGCCCATGAGAGAGGCAGGGTGTCCCTGCCGAACCTCCTTGTCCGAATCGGACTTCTTCGCTAAGCGAAAAAGAAGGCACCGATTTTGTGTCGCTTCCTTGAGAGGATCTAGCTGACACTCCATAACCTAAAAGGTCAGACAGGCCATCAATAGAAACCAGTGAAGGCCTCCATTTTGACACCACTGGAACCTCCGACCGTGCATGAGTCGAGGTCTGCGTGTCAGATACGCGAGGCTGGTCCGTAGCGGATCTGGGAGAGGGTCTCTGACATACCCTTGCATAGTATATGGCAGGCTAAACCTGTCAGTAACTAGAGCAGTTCTTAAATAAAAAACAAAAGCTGAAGGGTTAAAGCTCTAAAGAGAGAGCTACCCCAGCTGTCTCCCATTAAGAGTTAACCGCCTAATAAGGGGTTAAAGTAGCAGACTCCCCACAACCTTGATAATGAAAAAGGGTGTGCGAATCTCAGGCGCCTCTTATAAGGTCGCAGCTGCAGGACAGCTATGCCACACTAAACAGAAAAAACGTACTGTAGCGTAGGCGCAGGACACAACATATCCGTAGCGCAGGCGCAGGACACAGCACATCCGTAGGACATAGCGAATACATAGCGCAGGCGTCAGGTGAGCAGGCGTCAGTCACCATCTGTAGTACAGGTGTAGGTGCTGGATAGAGCATCTGAAGCGCAGACGTTATGGAAACGTCAATCACAAGCATTTGGACGCTCCTCACACAGTATATGACGGGTTAAAAACTGTCAATAACTGTTTCTCATATAGCTGAAGGGTTAAAGCTCTTACAGCATGAGCTACCCCAGCTGACCCTTCAAAACAAGGGTTAACCGCCTTCCAAGGGGTTAATGCCGCAGCCTCCCATAGCCTCTGCTGGACGGAGGCGTATTGCAGGAACTGGCTCAAAAAAGACGCCCTGCGCTCCCAGATATATGCGGCACAGCCGCAGATAGGGAATAAAATCAGGAAGGCGCCCTGCAGTTGAAGGGGTTAAGCTTCCGCAGAAGCGACTCACCCTGCTGGTAATAGCTGCCGGGAGGAAAGGGAGAGCGATGACCCCGAGGAGCTTCCAGCTCCTGCATTAATAATGGCCGCCGCGCTGTGTCTCCATGTAGAAGATGCAGGAAATGGAGACTGCTCAGAAAGCGCGCGCTCAGAGTGCCGCGAAAATTCAAATAAAAAAGCGGGAACTCCTCTCTCCTCACCGTGACTGAATACATGTACCGGCGGTCGCCGCCGCGACCGTTGAATGCACACTGATCATAATTACAGTGAACACATGTAATAACGCTGCCACCGCAGTCGTTAAAACACACTGACATAATCACAGTGAATACATGTAATAACGCTGCCACCGCAGTCGTTAAGGCACACTGATAATCACACAGTGAATACATGTAATAACGCTGCCACCGCAGTCGTTAAGGCACACTGATAATCACAGTGAATACATGTAATAACGCTGCCACCGCAGTCAGTTAAGGCACACTGCATAATCCCCAGTGAATACATGTAATAACGCTGCCACCGCAGTCGATTAAGGCACACTGATAACACACAGTGAATACATGTAATAACGCTGCCACCGCAGTCGTTAAGGCACACTGATAATCACAGTGAATACATGTAATAACGCTGCCACCGCAGTCGTTAAGGCACACTGCATAATCACAGTGAATACATGTAATAACGCTGCCACCGCAGTCGTTAAGGCACACTGCATAATCACACAGTGAATACATGTAATAACGCTGCCACCGCAGTCGTTAAGGCACACTGCCATAATCACAGTGAATACATGTAATAACGCTGCCACCGCAGTCGTTAAGGCACACTGACATAATCACAGTGAATACATGTAATAACGCTGCCACCGCAGTCGTTAAGGCACACTGCATAATCACAGTGAATACATGTAATAACGCTGCCACCGCAGTCGTTAAGGCACACTGATAATCACAGTGAATACATGTAATAACGCTGCCACCGCAGTCGTTAAGGCACACTGATAACACACAGTGAATACATGTAATAACGCTGCCACCGCAGTCGTTAAGGCACACTGATAACACACAGTGAATACATGTAATAACGCTGCCACCGCAGTCGTTAAGGCACACTGATAACACACAGTGAATACATGTAATAACGCTGCCACCGCAGTCGTTAAGGCACACTGATAATCACAGTGAATACATGTAATAACGCTGCCACCGCAGTCGTTAAGGCACACTGATAACACAGTGAATACATGTAATAACGCTGCCACCGCAGTCGTTAAGGCACACTGATAACACACAGTGAATACATGTAATAACGCTGCCACCGCAGTCGTTAAGGCACACTGATAAACACAGTGAATACATGTAATAACGCTGCCACCGCAGTCGTTAAGCACACTGATAACACACAGTGAATACATGTAATAACTGCCAACCAGTCATTAACACATGACATAATACGTATCATGTAATAAACGCTGCCACCGCAGTCTTAAAGCACATGATAACACACAGTGAATACATGTAATAACGCTCACCGCAGTCGTTAATGGCCACTGCATAATCACAGTGAATACATGTAATAACGCTGCACCGCAGTCTTAAGAACACTGATATATCACAGTGAATACATGTAATAACGCTGCCACCGCAGTCTTAAGGCACACTGATAACACAGTGAATACATGTAAAACGCTGCACCGCAGTCTTAAGCACACTGACATAATCACAGTGATACAGTAATAACGCTGCACCGCAGTCTTAACACACTGATAACCACGTGAATACATGTAATAACCTGACCGCAGTTTAACACACTGAAACACAGGAAACATGTAATAACGCTGCCCGCAGTCGTTAAGCACACTGATAATCACAGTGAATACAGTAATAACGCTGCCACCGCGTCTAAGCACACTGATAATCACATGAATAATGTAATAACGCTGCACCGCAGCTTAAACACACTGCATAACCATGAATACATGTAATACGCTGCACGCATCTAACAACTATAACACATGATACATAATGCACCGAGTTTAACCACTGAAACGTAACAGAACGCTGCCACGCATAACCCTGATAAACTAAATTATCGCGCCTCTAGCACACTGAACACAGTACTTAAACCGCACGCATCTAACGAACACAGGAAATGATAGCGCACCAGCTACAACGAACACGGATCGAACCTCACGCCTTAACGAACACAGGACATATACGTGCCACCATTAAGGCACACTGATAAACACAGTGAATACATGTAATAACGCTGCACGCAGTCGTTAACACACTGAAAACACAGTGAATACATGTAATACGCTGCCACCGCAGTCTAAGCACACTGATAACACAGTGAATACATGTATAACGCTGCACCGCAGTGTAAGCACACTGAAACACAGTGATACATGTAAAACGCTGCCACCGCAGTCTTAAGCCACTGATACCACGTGAATACATGTATAACGCTGCCACCGCAGTCGTTAAGCACACTGATAACACAGTGAATACATGTAATAACGCTGCCACCGCAGTCGTTAAGGCACACTGATAACACAGTGAATACATGTAAACGCTGCCACCCAGTCTAAGGCACATAAACACAGTGAATACATGTAATAACGCTGCCACCGCAGTCGTTAACACACTGAAACACAGTGAATACATGTAATAACGCTGCCACCGCAGTCTTAAGGCACACTGATAACACACAGTGAATACATGTAATAACGCTGCCACCGCAGTCGTTAAGCACACTGCATAATCACAGTGAATACATGTAATAACGCTGCCACCGCAGTCTTAAGGCACACTGATAAACACAGTGAATACATGTAATAACGCTGCCACCGCAGTCGTTAAGGCACACTGATTAACACACTGAATAACATGTAATAACGCTGCCACCGCAGTCGTTAAGGCACACTGATAACACAGTGAATACATGTAATAACCTGCCACCGCAGTCGTTAAGGCACACTGACACACATGAATACTTAATAACGCTGCCACCGCAGTCGAAGCACACTGATAACACAGTGAATAATTATAACGCTGCCACCGCAGTCGTTAAGGCACACTGATAACACACAGTGAATACATGTAATAACGCTGCCACCGCAGTCGTTAAGCACACTGAAACACACAGTGAATACATGTAATAACGCTGCCACCGCAGTCGTTAAGCACACTGATACACACAGTGAATACATGTAATAACGCTGCCACCGCAGTCGTTAAGCACACTGATAAACACAGTGAATACATGTAATAACGCTGCCACCGCAGTCGTTAAGCACACTGATAACACAGTGAATACATGTAATAACGCTGCCACCGCAGTCGTAAGGCACACTGATAACACAGTGAATACAGTAATAACGCTGCACCGCAGTCGTTAAGGCACATGATATACACAGTGAATACATGTAATAACGCTGCCACCGCAGTCGTTAAACACACTGATAACACAGTGAATACATGTAATAACGCTGCCACCGCAGTCGTTAAGCACACTGATAACACAGTGAATACATGTAATAACGCTGCCACCGCAGTCGTTAAGCACACTGATAATCACAGTGAATACATGTAATACGCTGCCACCGCAGTCGTTAAGCAACTGCATAACACAGTGAATACATGTAATAACGCTGCACCGCAGTCGTTAAGGCACACTGATAACACAAGTGAATACATGTAATAACGCTGCCACCGCAGTCGTTAAGCACACTGATAACACACAGTGAATACATGTAATAACGCTGCCACCGCAGTCGTTAAGCACACTGAATACACAGTGAATACATGTAATAACGCTGCCACCGCAGTCGTTAAGGCACACTGATAACACAGTGAATACATGTAATAACGCTGCCACCGCAGTCGTTAAAGCACACTGATAACACAGTGAATACATGTAATAACGCTGCCACCGCAGTCGTTAAGCACACTGTACTAACACAGTGAATACATGTAATAACGCTGCCACCGCAGTCGTTAAGGCACACTGATACACACAGTGAATACATGTAATAACGCTGCCACCGCAGTCGTTAAGCACACTGATAACACAGTGAATACATGTAATAACGCTGCCACCGCAGTCGTTAAAGCACACTGATATAACACAGTGAATACATGTAATAACGCTGCCACCGCAGTCGTTAAGGCACACTGATAACACAGTGAATACATGTAATAACGCTGCCACCGCAGTCGTTAAGGCACACTGATAATCACAGTGAATACATGTAATAACGCTGCCACCGCAGTCGTTAAGGCACACTGAATAACACAGTGAATACATGTAATAACGCTGCCACCGCAGTCGTTAAGGCACACTGATAATCACAGTGAATACATGTAATAACGCTGCCACCGCAGTCGTTAAGCACACTGATAACACAGTGAATACATGTAATAACGCTGCCACCGCAGTCGTTAAGGCACACTGATAATCACAGTGAATACATGTAATAACGCTGCCACCGCAGTCGTTAAGCACACTGAAACACAGTGAATACATGTAATAACGCTGCCACCGCAGTCGTTAAGACACACTGACATAACTCACAGTGAATACATGTAATAAACGCTGCCACCGCAGTCGTTAAGGCACACTGAATAAACACAGTGAATACATGTAATAACGCTGCCACCGCAGTCGTTAAGGCACACTGAATAATCACAGTGAATACATGTAATAACGCTGCCACCGCAGTCGTTAAGCACACTGATAACCACGTGAATACATGTAATAACGCTGCCACCGCAGTCGTTAAAGGCACACTGACATAATCACAGTGAATACATGTAATAACGCTGCCACCGCAGTCGTTAAGGCACACTGATAAACACAGTGAATACATGTAATAACGCTGCCACCGCAGTCGTTAAGGCACACTGATAAACACAGTGAATACATGTAATAACGCTGCCACCGCAGTCGTTAAGGCACACTGATAACACACAGTGAATACATGTAATAACGCTGCCACCGCAGTCGTTAAGGCACACTGATAACACACAGTGAATACATGTAATAACGCTGCCACCGCAGGTTAAGGCAGACTGCCATAATCACAGTGAATACATGTAATAACGCTGCCACCGCAGTCGTTAAGGCACACTGACATAATCACAGTGAATACATGTAATAACGCTGCCACCGCAGTCGTTAAGGCACACTGACATAATCACATTGAATACATGTAATAACGCTGCCACCGCAGTCGTTAAGGCAGACTGCCATAATCACAGTGAATACATGTAATAATGCTGCCACCGCAGTCGTTAAGGCACACTGCCATAATCACAGTGAATACATGTAATAACGCTGCGACCGCAGTCGTTAAGGCACACTGATAACACACAGTGAATACATGTAATAACGCTGCCACCGCAGTCGTTAAGGCACACTGACATAATCACAGTGAATACATGTAATAACGCTGCCACCGCAGTCGTTAAGGCAGACTGCCATAATCACAGTGAATACATGTAATAACGCTGCCACCGCAGTCGTTAAAGCACATAGTGGAACATGTAATAGCGCTGCCACAGCAGTCGCTAAAGTACTACACACATTATAAAAAAGGAATGTGGAGTACTCACCAGCTTAGCGCCACAGGGAACCCTCAGGATTTGTGGCGCTTGTGCCCATGCTTCCCCCCAGGGCGAGGAACGCAGTGACCGCACGTGTGGTTTGCGTCCCCGCCAGGGAAGCCATCCTCATCCCCCAGGGCCGGCAAGATTCTGCAGGGACCATAATGTAAATACAGATCCGCCAAGGGAGAGGTTGGGGTACAGCAGCGCTGGTACCCCTGAGACCTCTAGACCAACTGGTGATCCAAGTCTCTTGTCCGAAATAAAATAATAAAATCTTCTGAGGAGCTGCATTAGCAGCGACCATCCTCTGAGACCTCAAATCTTAGACTGAAGGAGCTGAGTAGGAGGAGCCCGAGCTGGAGGAGCCAGCCAGTCAACACGCTTTTGATCTGAGGTGTCATCCTGATCTGGGGCTCCGCCTACCCATCAGTAATGAATTACTGTGGCTCTCTTCCTTCCATCTGCAGCTGAAATAATTATTTTTTATATAAAATT
The DNA here is from genome assembly GCA_033576555.1 of Oophaga sylvatica. Classification (NCBI taxonomy): domain Eukaryota; kingdom Metazoa; phylum Chordata; class Amphibia; order Anura; family Dendrobatidae; genus Oophaga; species Oophaga sylvatica. The sequence continues at coordinate 444,050,937 of JARQOD010000001.1, read as the reverse complement.
GTTTTTATTGTATAAAAGCGCCAAAACATAAAAGAATGATATAAATGAGGTATCGCTGTAATCGTACTGACCTGAAGAATAAAACTGCTTTATCAATTTTACCACAAGCAGAACGGTATAAACGCCCCACCCCCAAAAGAATTCATGAATTGCTGTATTTTTGTTCATCCTAACCTCCCAAAAGTCGAAATAAAAAGCGATCTAAAAAAGTCATGTGCCCAAAAACGGTACCAATAAAAACGTCAACTCGTACCGCAAAAAATAAGACCTCACATGACTCTGTGGGCCAAAATATGCAAAAATTATAGTTCTCAAAATGTGGTGATGCAAAAACTATTTTTTGCAATAAAAAGCGTCTTTTAGCGTGACAGCTGCCAAACATAAAAACAATAGTAAATCAAACCCCCCCTTTATCACCCCGTTAGTTAGGGAAAAATAATAAAATTAAAAAAATGTATTTATTTCCATTTTCCCATTAGGGTTAGGGGTGTATTTAGGTTTAGGTTTGTGGTTAGGGTTATGGTTAGGGTTGGGACTAGAGTTAGGGGTGTGTTGGGGTTAGGGTTGGAGTTAGAATTGGGGGGTTTCCACTGTTTAGGCACATCAGGGGCTCTCCAAATGTGATATGGCATCTGATCTCAATTCCAGCCAATTCTGCGTTGAAAAAGTCAAACGTGCTCCTTCCCTTCTGAGCTCTGCCATGCGCCCAAACAGCAGTTTACCCCCACATATGGGCTATCAGCGTACTCAGGACAAATTGCACAACAACTCTTAGGGTCCAACTTCTGTTACCCTTGGAAAATAAAAAATTGGGGGCGAAAAGATCATTTTTGTAAAAAATAAAGTAATTTTTTTTTTGTTTTTACAGCTGTACGTTATAAACCTCTGTGAAGCACTTCAGGGTTGGAAGTGCTCACCACACATATAGATAAGTTCCTTGGGGGGGTCTATTTTCCAAAATGGGGTCACTTGTGGGGGGTTTCCACTGTTTAGGCACATCAGGGGCTCACCAAACGCAACATGACGCCCGCAGACCATTCCATCAAAGTCTGCAATCCAAAACGTCACTACTTCCCTTCCGAGCCCCGACGTGTGCCCATACAGTAGTTTTCTCCCACATATGGGGTATCAGCGTACTCAGGACAAATTGGACAACAACTTTTGGGGTCCAATTTCTCCTGTTACCCTTGGGAAAATAAAAAGTTGGGGACTAAAAGATTATGTTTGTGGAAAAAATATGATTTTTTTATTTTCATGCTCAGGCGTTATAAACTTTAGTGAAACACCTGGGGGTTCAAAGTTCTCACCATACATCAAGATAAGTTCCTTGAGGGGTCTAGTTTCCAAAATGGTGTCATTTGTGGGGGGTTTCCACTGTTTAGGCACATCAGGGGCTCTCCAAACACGACATGGCGTCCAGCCAATTCTGCGTTGAAAAAGTCAAACGGCGCTCCTTCCCTTCCGAGCTCTGCCATGCACACAAACAGTGGTTTACCCCCACAAACTGGGTATCAGCGTACTCAGGACAAATTGCACAATAACTTTTGGGGTCTTGTTACCCTTGGGAAAATAAAAATTGGGGTGAAAAGATCACTTTTGTGGAAAAAATATGATTTTTTAATTTTACGGCTCTACGTTATAAACTTGTGTGAAGCACTTGGGGGTTCAAATTGCTCACCACAGATCTAGATAAGTTCCTTAGGGGGTCTAGTTTCCAAAATGGTGTCACTTGTGGGGGGTTTCCACTGTTTAGGCGCATCAGGGGCTCTCCAAACGCGACATGGTGTCCAATCTCAATTCCAGCCAATTTTTGTTTGATAAAGTCAAACGGCGCTCTTTCCCTTACGAGCTCTGCCGTGTGCCCAAACAGTGGTTTTCCCCCACATATTGGGTATTGGCGTACTCAGGAGAAATTGCACAACAACTTTTTCTGTCCATTTTCTCCTTTTACCCTTGTGAAAATAAAAAAAAGTTTGCAAAAGATCATTTTTGTGACTAAAAAGTTAAATGTTCATTTTTTCCTTCCACGTTGCTTCAGCTCCTGTGAAGCACCTGAAGGGTTAATAAACTTCTTGAATGTGGTTTTGAGTACCTTGAGGGGTGCAGTTTTTAGAATGGTGTCACTTTTGGGTATTTTGCAATTTTCAAACTCTGAATTTTTATTTCCTTAAAACAAAGAATATGTCACACAAAATAGTTAATAAATGACATTTCCCACATGTCTTCTTTACATCAGCACAATTTTGGAACCAAATTTTTTTTTGTTACGAAGTTATAAGGGTTAAAAGTTGACCAGCGATTTCTCATTTTTACAACACCATTTTTTTAGGGACCACATCACATTTGAAGTCACTTTGAGGGGTTTATATGATAGAAAATACCCAAAAGTGATACAATTCTAAAAACTGCACCCCTCAAGGTGCTCAAAACCACTTTCAAGACGTTTATTAACCACTTAATGACGGCACGTCGCGAACGCATGTCGCTTTTTTTTCAGCATGAAGAGGATGGAGCTGCAGGACCTGCCGAAGGACGAGGGACACCGGGAGGTACAGGGGGGGAAGGTCGGGGGTACTGGGGATCCTAATTCTCACCCCTCTGATGTGTGATCACATCAGAGGGGAGAGAAAACGGTAATTAGACATACCAGTAATTGTGTTTCCAGGATTCCATCCTGACAGCACCATGGAGGACGTCCTTCTTATCCTTAGTGGGACAGGAACAACGAGCGGTTAAAAGGACCCTCCCCTCAGTGATTTTTCAAAGTACCACTTCTGGATGGATGCAAACACAAATTTTATTAACAAAACCCCATACACATGTTACTTCACAATGGTATAACATAACTTTTGCAATAGGGAGGGAACTAGTAGTGCTGTCAGGATGGATTCCTGGAAACACAATTACCGGTATGTCTAATTACCGTTTTCCAGTTCACCACCTGACAGCACCATGGAGAAGTACCAGAGAATGGTAACACTAGGGCGGGACTACAGCGTGCAAAACTTTCCTTCCAAACACCAATTGTTCTAGGCTTACGTCTAGTTTGTAGTGTTTGGCAAAGGTGCTGACACTAGCCCACGTTGCTGCCCTGCAAATCTGTTCTGTTGAGGCCCCCCCTCTCTGTGCCCATGACATGGCCATAGCGCGTGTGGAATGGGCCCTAATGATACCGGGGGTATCTTTCCCTTCAGATCTATATGCTATGGCTATCATAGACTTTATCCATCTACCAATGGTAGCCTTTGCTGCTTTCCTGCCCCTATTAGGACCTCCGTATTGGATGAACAAATGGTTATCGATCCTCCAACCCTCAGTTGCTGCTATGTATTTTAGCACGGTATCTCTAACGTCTAAATTGTGAAAGGCCTGCTCCCCCGGATTCTTAGGATGCTGGCAGAAAGAGGGCAGGACAACTTCCTGATCCATGCTTGTACGGGACACTACCTTGGGAAGGAACCCGGGATCAAGCCTTAGGATTAGCTTGTCGTCAAAAGTCTGCAGGTATGGGTCCTGAATCGATAATGCCTGTAACTCCCCCAACCTTTTTGCAGATGTTATTGCGACTAAGAAGGCCGTTTTCATAGAGAGCTTGGCTATCTGTATGTCTTGTGATAGAAGATATGGGGGCCTACATAGGACATCCAAGACTAAGTTAAGGCTCCATGGTGGGGCTGGATTTTTCACTAGGGGTTTCAGCCTACTGATTGCTCTTGAGAATCTCGCTACCCAGGGGTGTCTGGCTATAGGATAGTCGAAGAACATGCTTAGAGCCGAAGTTTGTACTTTCAGCGTACTAGGTCTCAGACCTTTCGAGAACCCTGACTGGAGGAAGTCGAGTATTTTAGGAATGTTAGGCACCGCCGTGTTTACTGAGTTTTCCCCTGAAAATGAGCAGAAACGCTTCCATATCTTGTTATATATGGCTGTAGTTACTGGCTTCCTACTTGCTTGTATAGTTGAAATTACAACTTCTGAAAGCCCTCTGGATCTCAAGATCTGGTGCTCAGGATCCATGCCGACAACCGTAGTGGGTCCAGATTGGAATGAGTAACTGGGCCCTGGTATAGTAGATATTCCCTCTCTGGGAGATGTATGGGCTCTTCTATCGCCAATATGTTTAGGAGCGAAAACCAACTCCTTTTGGGCCAGAATGGGACCATTACTATCACTGTCGCTCTGTCTTCCCGTATCTTCCTTAACATCCTTGGAATCAGAGGAAATGGTGGAAAGGTGTATAAAAGTCCCTCTCCCCAGTGTTGCGATAGAGCGTCTATACCTGCTGCACCGTCCCACAGATTCAGTGAGAAAAATGTTCTCAATTTTGTATTTTCCCTGCTGGCAAAGAGGTCCACCTGAGGTTTTCCCCACCGTTGGCAAATCATCTTGAAAACTTCCGAGTTTAACTCCCATTCGGATGGGTTTACTGTCGTCCTGCTCAAGAAGTCGGCCAACTGATTCTGGGCTCCCTCCAGATGAACTGCTGAGATGGATTCTACCGACTTCTCCGCCCATCTGAAGATTTGGTCTGCTAGATGCTGTAGCGCCGGGTGTCTTGGCCCTCCTTGATGTTTTAGGAATGCCACTGCCGTCATGTTGTCGGAAAGTATCTTTACATGTTTCCCTCTGAGCATCCCCCTGGCGTGGAGGAGAACCTTCCAAATTGCGAACAGCTCTCTGAAATTTGACGACCTTGTACTTGTCTCTGGATCCCACTGACCCTGATAGTAGACTCTCTCCACATGTCTGCCCCAACCGGTCTGACTGGCATCTGTGGTGACCGTGAGGGAAGGTGTGAGAATCCAGGGTACCCCTACTCCGAGGTTCTTCTGTATGCTCCACCAACCCAGCGATCTTCTCACTGTCGAGGATAGTGTTATCTTCTTGTCCAGGGAACACTGCCTTCTGTCCCAGGACCGAAGAATCTGTTGCTGTAATTTTCGTGAGTGGAACTGGCTCCATCTCACACAAGGAATGCATGCCATCATCCGGCCTAGAACTGCCATGGCCTCTCTGATAGAACAAGTCTTTTTCACGAACCGGCGAATGTTCTCTGTGAGGGACCGCTGCTTCTCGTCTGGTAAAAAAGAGGTTCTGGTATGGGAGTCTAACATGACTCCTAAAAATTTTACCCTGGTTTGTGGGACTAAGCTGACTTCTTCCAGTTTACTATCCACCCCAGCTCCTGAAGTACGGAGATTGTGGTCTGACAATCGGCCCTGAGCTGTTTCTCGGACCCTGCTGCCACCAGGAAATCGTCCAAATAGGGTACTACTGTTACTCCCTGATTCCTCAACCATGCTACTACTTCCGCCATTAATTTCGTGAAAATTCTGGGGGCTGAAGCTAACCCGAAAGGAAGGGCCTGAAATTGAAAATGATGGAATGTTCCCTGGTGTGCCAGGGCAAATCTGAGATATCTCTGACAGGTTGGATGGATCGGCACATGGTAGTATGCATTTTCCAAGTCTAGCGTGCACATTACCATGTCTCTGTCTATCAGGGGAATGGTGCTCTTTATTGATTCCATTTTGAATCTTTTGTATTTTATATAGTGATTCAGTGGTTTGAGATTTATGATAGTCCTGGACTGTCCCGACGGCTTTTTGATCGAAAATAGTCTCAAATAATGTCCCCTGCTTCTTTCTGCCGGGGGAACTGGGACTATCACATTTAGTTTGAGTAAGTCCTGGACATCCGTCCACATAGATTCGGTCAGAGAGGGCTGGGATTTGGTGGTCACAAACCTCTCTGGCGGCTTGCTGATAAACTCTAGGGTATAACCTTGGCTGACCGTCTGGAGAATCCACGGGCTGTGAGAGACCTTCTGCCAACCTCCCAAGAAGTATCTTATCCGGCCCCCCACTCTGATAGCATCATTTTCTGTGGGTCCCTGCTCTAGATCCAAAGATGGAATCTCTACCCCTTCCCCCTTTGGGGTAGCTCCATCTACCTGTCTTTCCCTTCCCTTTATAGTCTGGATCCTGACCAGGCCGGGATCTCCGAAAGGGCTGATATTTTTTAGTTTTTTCCTCGGGAAACCCCTTCTTTTTGTCGGCGGCCTTTTCTTATATATCGTCTAGAACTGGCCCAAACATTTTACTACCCGAGAAGGGGATGGCGCATAATTTATTTTTTGAATGGGTGTCTCCCGACCACGTCTTAAGCCAGATCGCTCGTCTGGCCGCGTTTGATAAAGATACACTCCTGGCTGGAAAGCGTACTGATTCTGCCGAGGCATCCGCCATAAACCCCGTGCCGAGTTTCAGTAATGGCAGGGATTTAAGAATGATCTCCCTGGGGGTTTTGGCTTTGAGGTGATGCTCTAAGTCATCTACCCAGAGGTACATAGATCGGGCGACTGACGTGGCTGCAATATTAGCACGAATAATAGCCACCGATGCTTCCCATGTCCTTCTTAGTAGGCCATCCGCCTTCCGATCCATCGGTTCTTTTAGACTCGATGAATCCTCGAACGGGATTGACGATTTACTTGCCACCTTGGCTACTGGTACGTCCACTTTAGGGACGTCATCCCAAGCTTTGATGTCATCTGGGTTGTATGGCAACCTGAGCCTGAATTCCCTAGGGATTATAAGTCTTTTCTCCGCCTCTTGCCATTCTACCAGGATCATGGATCGGATGTGGCTATTGACTGGGAATACCCTGGAGATCTGGGATTATAGTCCCCCAAACATTTCATCCTGAACAGACATTTCCTCTGGCGCGTCCTGTACTTGCATAATGTCACGGACCGCTTGGAGCAACTCGTCTGTGTCCGCTGATGAGAAAAGATATTTTTTCCCCTATTTGAAAGTTCCTCTTTCTCTTCCTGTTCTGAATCCTCACCGTCCTCTTCCTCCAAAGAAGGACTAGGTTCCCTAGGCCTCTTCCGGGCCTTCTGGGTTTCTGATTGGCTGAGGCAAGGAAGGTTCAAGCCTGAAATGGATGCTTGGACCTCCTGCCTTATCATGGACCTCATATTGGTTAATAAGGATGTCTGCTCTTCTCAGACGACCTTATATGTGCAGGCGTCGCATAATGGTTTTAGCCAGCCCTCCGGAAGCTTGGTTACACAAATTGGGCACTTCTTTCTATTGCCTGGTTTCTTCTTTTCTGCCTGGGTTGTTTGATCCCCCTACGAACACAGAGATTTCCTTCTGTAGTTTTAGGGGCATATGGAGGCATTGTGGGCACTAGGTCAGGCTTTAACCAGCCTACTCACGTGCCCCTGTGCGATCTCCGGGCCCTCGAGTCTGGCTGCGTTTTCCATATCGGCGTTCGCTGCACCGCTTACGATCTTTTTCAGGATGGCCGGCGGTGCTTTCCGACAAAAACCCCCCTTTTATCCTCCTTACCTGGTTGATCCTGCCCCTTCGCGCTCCTGCGCGACGCGACCGTGCCCCGGCCTGTCTCCGGCGTGTGACGCAACCAGAAGTGACGCGCCATACCCCGGAAGTAGCTCCTCGCTGGATGATGCCGGCGTGCGTTTCTCTGTGTACCGCCGACCGAGCCCGGAGTGCGGTATGGCGCTGGACAGAGAACCCCCCGTCAGGAGGAAGCGGGCCGTCTACCAGGAGCAGCGCTACACTGGAAATGCTGAGGGACCTGATAAACTGCAGGTATCAGCGCAGATCTACCGGGAGGGAAGGGAAAGGCTGGGCCCCTCCGATCCTCACCATCTGCTAGCACGATCAGGGGCTCTGCTCGTCGCTCTTATGCTCAGTGGGACAGGAAAAACACTGAGGAGTGGTGAGGGGAGGGTCCTTTTAACTGGTCGTTGTTCCTGTCCCAGTAAGGATAAGAAGGACGTCCTCCATGGTGCTGTCAGGTGGTGAACAGGAAATCATTTTTTTTTGCGGTCGCCGTTATACTCAGTATAACGGCGATCGCGACACCGGGGTCGGTAAATACCGACCCGGATCATGTTCTCTGGGGTCTCGGCTACCCCCGGCAGCCGAGACCACAGAGAAAATTGCCCAAGCCCCCCCAGCACATCGCGGTGGGCGCACTGAGCATGCGCCCGCCATTTTCTCCCCTTTGCACCATGGCGGCGGTACCGGGGGACACCGGAGGGCCCTGGGGCCACAAGGTGGGATCGGGAACCCTTTTTCTCTCTCCTCTGATGTCCGATCACATCAGAGGAGAGAGAAATTATATGGCACACCATTTTTTATTTTTTTTTGTTGCAATCGCCGTTATAGGTTTAATAACGGCGATCGCAACATCGGGGTCGGTAAAAACCGACCCGATTCATATTCTCTGGGGTCTCGGCTACACTCCGTAGCCGAGACCCCGGAGAAAATGCACCTCTGGGGGGCGCTATTTACTTTTTCCACAGAGCCGTTAATTAACGGCGCTGTGGTTTAAGTACCCTTAATGACCGCCGTGAAAAGGCGTATCGGCGGTCTTTAAGGGGTTAACGTGCAAACCACCCTTGGGGGTAAAGGGGTTAAAGTATTCGCTCTTTAGACCGTCAGGGCCTGGAACTTGTTATTTTTCATTCATCTAATTGTTTGCTGTAGTTCTGCTGTTGATATTGGTTGATTTAATATATGCAATGCCTCATCTGGTATTTTAGGGAGCTGTACGTTCTCCAAGAATTGACTTATCAGTTGGAGGGTGGGATGTGGTACCACGGTATTTTCCTGTATGTTGTAGAGGGAAGAGCAGTAATGTAAGAAGGTACTGGCGATTTCCTTAGGGTTATAGATTATGTTTTTTCGGTCGTCCTGTATGTGGGATAACCTTTGGTCATTTTGGCTTAGATTTTGTTGGCTAATATTTTGCCCGCTTTGTTTCCTTGCCAATAATATTTGGTTTTACTTTTCCGTAGATTGTGCTTGTGTTGGAGCAATTGGTATAGTTCATACCTTAGTTTCTATAATTTTTGGAGAATTGTGTTTGTGGGGCTATGTTTGTGCGTGTCTTCTAGTGTAGACATGTTTTGATTAATTTCCTCTATTTGGCGCAGCCTTGCTTTTTTATTTTGGGACGATATTTGAAGCAGTTTACCCCGGATGTAGGCCTTGTGAGCGCACAATACTGCTGATGAGGACACATCAGGTGTGTTATTAATTTTGAAATATTCTGATAATGCTTCCTGTAATTGGGGGCCTAATTTTATGGGATGTGATTAAATAATTATTTACCCTCCATGGAGAATATGTCGGATAGTTATATCCCTCTTTAATTTGGCAGGAGATAGAGTCGTGATCTGACCAAGTAATGTTCCCTATCGTGGCCTTTTGGCTATCCTGCAATAACTATTTATCTGTGAACATTAGATCAATTCTGGAGTAGCCTCTATGTGAGTGTGGAGTAGAAGGTATAGTCTCGCTCAGAGGCGTGCAGAACCCGCCAGACATCTTAGAGTTCTTCCGCTAGGAGGGTCTGAGATTGTGATCGGGTATTTTCTTTCTTTTGAGGGGGTACCGATTTGTCAATGTTGGGGCAAGTGGTGATATTAAAATCCCTGTTGTAGACTAAAAGGGCGCCTTTTTTAACCTTTGCTACTACCGCCAGAAATAGAATCTGCTTGAAGTTAGGGGCGTAAATAGAGACAATTGTGTAGATCTTGTTATTTATGGTGCAGACTAGGATGACGTATCTGCCCTCGCCGTCCACTACAATGGTGATAAGCTGGAAGGCGACTGTATTCTTTATTGCAATTACTACTCCTCTTTTTTTTATCAATTGCATGGGAGTGAAATACATTTTGGAAGTTCCTATTCTGCAATCTGTGGGCGTCAGTGCTATTTAGGTGGGTTTCCTGAACACATAATACGTCGGCTTTTAGGGATTGGGCCTCTTTCCATAAAAGGGATCTTTTGAACGGACTATTCAGTACTTTTACATTAATGCTTGAAATGTGAAAAACCATATACAAATTACAGATGAAATCTATGTGTCACCACTAGACAATTAGGAAAAAATAGGGGAATAACAAAAAACAAATCTTAAATTTGTGAAAAACGACAGTTTCAAAAATAGAGTTCGGTTTTAAGTGAACCTCCTGAATATGCTCCACTATCCAGTATATAGTGGGGGGGTATTGAGGGAAACAAAAATTCTCCTCTCGTCCTGTGGTGCCTCCGCAGACCATGGTGAAAAGAAAGTTTTGTCTTGTGCGTTCTTGTTCATGTCCACTCTTTCCTCAATGTGAGCAGCATCTTCTTCTTTAGCTGGGAGCTGGTATCTTCGTCCACAGTCGCCAGCGACCACTTCTGCAGCAGAGTCATTGCCTCTCGGGGGGGAAGTCAGGACCTGTGTGGCTCCATTCTTGGCTATGATCAGCTTCACCGGGTAGCCCCACTTGTACGCGATCCCGTTGTCTCGTAGGATCTTGGTGGCTGTGGAGAAGTCCCGCCTTCTGTTAAGGGTGACGGCGGAGAGGTCGTTGAACACTAGGATGCTCTTGAACATCTCCGGAAGCTCTGGTTTGCCTGCTGTGGCTTCTTTGAAGTGGTAAAAGTGAAGTCGGGCAATTACATGCCTGGGTGCAGAGGAACGGGCACCTTTGGGTTTGGGAATTCTGTGCGCTCTGTCTACTATTATGAGGTCTCGCTGTTACGCCTCGGGGACTAGTGCGGTAAAAAAATCAGTTAGGAACTCCTTCAATGCTTCCACAGCAACGCTTTCTGGTATCCACCTGAAGCTCAGATTGTTGCACCTGGAGCTGTCCTCCAGCTTCAGTTTTAGAGCGGTGATTTCCTCATCTGCCTCATTAGGAGCGTCCACTAAGTGGTTATGGGCTGTGGTGAATTCCTCCAGTTCCTCCTCAATATGGGCTGTTCTGTCCCCAATGTGCCCAATGTCTTTTAGTGTGTGAGAAAGGGCAAGGGCAGTAGCCGTGGCTGGGGCTAGTGTATTTGGCATGCCCTGGCCCCCCCATCACATACATACAATGTCCATCACTCTACGTACCTGTGTCTCCAGTTTCTGCTCCACTCTGGGTTGCTGAAGGCTCCCTTATAGACTTATAGATGGTCTAGCGAAATTAAAAACACAGTCCAGTTCAACTTTTAAAGAAACAACTTTACTCGTTTCTGTACGCAGCACATCCATATTCTTCACAGCATGAACATCAGGTTTCACAAAGCACAATTCCTCTTCTTTCCCTTTTTCTGCCACTAAGCCAGCTTCCAGGATGAACCGTACCTTTCGGTTCCTCAGCTTCCTCCCTGTCCAGGCTTACTTTGTTCAGGAGTTCGCTCAGCCGTTGCACCCCGGTTCTGAGGGCATCAGCCCATGCAACAAGCTGCCACATGATGAGCGACCGGCCCGTACTGCTTAGTCTTCCCTAGCAACTGCAGTCCCACTTATACTGCACCGTTAGCACTGTTGTCACTGCTGATGCTCCAGCCCCAGATAATAGATGGCTGGGCTCAACTCTTGTCCAAACGTTGCGTGGCACGGTGTTGCCCAGGGCTAATGAGCCCACCTGAGCTCAACGGGCACCCTGGCCCTGACTAACTCTACCAGGAAGTCTTTCCTGCCTTATCCATCGTGCCCCTCCTATATTAACTATTTACTACACAGAATTCCTATTTACAGCTAAGTCACACTATAATGCCCCCATCTAGCGGCCAGGAAGGAATACTGAACTATCCCTATATTAATACAGTATATGCAATTCAATAGTAACAAAAATACTTTACATATGTACATACTAAAAAGAAGCTGAAAAACTATACATAAATACACAGTTATATACATTATCAATAAACCACAATTATATTAACTCGGGACGTAACTTAAAGGGGTTAAAGAGATATGCTATACTTTGCAATCCCCTTACAAGTGTAGTGAAGGCTGAGGTGATATCACTATGTATAGCCTGCTTTAGCTCACCTAGCAGGGATGTGTCGACCCGCCACCACAATTGTGGATTACCAGGGCAATGGGGTACTCAGAGCCGAGCCCATGGAAGTCTATGGGGTTTGTCACAGGCAGCTGTGGCTCGGTCTGTGGCCCGGGCGTCTGGCGTATGTTGGGGATATATTTACAGGGGATAGGTTTATGTACAGTTCGTGACGCCACCTGTAGTCTTCTGGTAATTAGTACCAGCGCTGCTGTAGATCTCTGAGGGATGGTGATGCAGCTAGATGTCGGGTCCCCTACAGGTGGGACTGGTCCCTCAAAGTCTATGAAGTTAGTGAAGTCGGGTGCGGATAAATAACACAGTCTCACACGGTCAGCGTCTTTCCATACCTTTACTTGTAAGATGTTCAGGCAGGTCCCAGGGAGGCTGATCCAAGGAGAGTGTATCTTGAGACAGCAGCTGGACAAGTTAGGGGCCTCCTTTACTCCCAATACAATGAGTACAACTAGCCTGAAGCGTAGTTCCCTCAATAACTCCAGCTAATCCATAGCTGTACCGCCCAGTCAGCTTTGTGTCAGGAGCCTTCCTGCGAGAGAGCTGAATTCTTATTTTGTCGTGCACTGACTCAAAGTCTTCACTCCCCCTGACCCCAGTTACGTACTGACTATAAGGGCTTGTTTGCCGCGACCTAAGGTCCGGTAAATTCCTGGTTTTCTTACCACTATGCTTGTAACAATAGTGATCCTTCGGTCCCCAGTGACCGGTTGCAATGTGCAGGACTTCTTCAATCCGTAAGCACTATTCCAATAAACCACTGTGCCTTTCGCCTTGTCCTCGCTGGTAACATAAGCACTCACACTAGCCAAGGTCGAGCAGTCACTTCTTTCTTTTCCTTCACTTCAAAGTTAGTTACAGATGCTCAGTTATCAATAGGCAGGAGCACGTCTCTGAACCTTACACCGTCCTTTAGACAGGATACTGAAGACTTTCTGCACTAAACTTCTTCTTTCCTTCCCGTGTATTCTGATGAGGTACAGCTCTGACTAGGCTGAGGTGAATTAAACCACCTGTACTAGACTCCACTTTCCGAACTGATGATAGAGCAATCTGGACTGCTTCCTCCCTCCAGACGTCTTCTCTCTCTGAAGTCCAGACACAGACTTCTAGACCTCTCTCTCTGAAGTCTGGACACTGACTAAATCACTCAAACACATACACCTTGACCACTCCCTCAAGAGTAAACTCCACTACCCTAAGGGTGTGTCTAGTATATGTTGAGTGAATGGATATTTAGCATTAAACTGCTGTCTCGCCACACACTCTCCAGGGTACTGCGTGTGCCTAACACCAGGGCTACACAGGGACACTAAGTTTGGCCTCTGTGATGGGAGTGGAGCAGTGCCCTGTGTCAGATGCATATACTTGCGGTTTGTTGCCTGATGATTTCTCCGGGCACCTGCATGGTGATCTGCTCATCTCTCCCTGTGCCTGCTCCATACGGCTGATTCCCCTCTCCTGTGAGGTCTGATCCGGTGTCTGGAGATCAGACCCCCCAGAGTGCTCTACACTGCTGGCGGCCACATGGTGAATGCTGCAGCACCCATCTTGGATTTTCCCAGGTGCCAGTACAAAGGCCGCGATCTTGCTCCTGGTTACGAGCCCCGTCACCGACAGGAGTGAGCCTGAAGCTGCGGTGAGCATTCTGAGGTGATTTCCCCGCTGTTATCTGCTGCTGTGAGCTGCTATTAGTTCGCGGAAGCAAGGAGCTAGAGCTGCCTGCTACCACTCAGAATCTCATCTGGACACGCCCACTCCATTGCCCTCTGGAAGGTAGCAGGGGCCCCCTGCAGACTGAATGGCACCCTGGTGTAATGGAAGCAGCCGTTCGGCGTAAAGGCGGCAGTCTTCTTTGGCGCTCTGGGGATCTGCCATTATCCCTTATTTAGGTAGTGGGTTGTGATATACAGTCATGGACAAAAGTTTTGAGAGTGACACAAATATTAATTTTTACAAAGTCTACTGCTTCACTTTTTCTAATGGCAATTTGCATACACTCCAGAATGTTATAAAGAGTGATCAGCTTAACAGCAATTACTTGCAAAGTCAATATTTGGCTAGAAAATGAACTTTATCCCCCAAAACACATTTCAACATCATTGCAGCCCTGCCTTAAAAAGGACCAGCTAACCTCTTTTCAGTGATTGCTCCATTAACACAGGTGTGGTGTTGATGAGGACATGGCTGGAGATCAATCTGTCATGATTAAGTAAGAATGACACCACTGGACACTTTAAAAGGAGGCTGGTGCTTGGCATCATTGTTTCTCTTCTGTTAACCATGGTTATCTCTAAAGAAACACGTGCAGTCATCATTGCAATGCACAAAAATGGCCTAACAGGGAAGAGTATGTCAGCTAGAAAGATTGCACCTCAGTCAACAATCTATCACATCATCAAGAACTTCAAGGAGAGAGGTTCCATTGTTGCCAAAAAGGCTCCAGGGCGCCAAAGAAAGACCAGCAAGCGCCAGGACCGTCTCTTAAAAGTGTTTCAGCTGCGGGATCGGGCTACCAGCAGTGCAGAGCTTGCTCAGGAATGGCAGCAGGCAGGTGTGAGTGCATCTGCGCGCACTGTGAGGCGGAGACTCCTTGAGCAAGGCCTTGTCTCAAGGAGGGCAGCAAAGAAGCCACTTCTCTCCAGAAAAAACATCATGGACAGACTGATATTCTGCAAAAGGTACAGGCAGTGGACTGCTGAGGACTGGGGTAAAGTTATTTTCTCTGATGAATCCCCTTTTCGATTGTTTGGGACATCAGGAAAACGCCTCATTCGGAGAAGACAAGGTGAGCGCTACCACCAGTCTTGTCTCATGCCAACTGTTAAGCATCCTGAAACCATTCATGTGTGGGGTTGCTTCTCAGCCAAGGGAATCAGCTCTCTCACAGTCTTGCCTAAAAACACAGCCATGAATAAAGAATGGTACCAGAATGTCCTCCAAGAGCAACTTCCCCCAACCCTCCAAGAGCAGTTTGGCGAACAACAATGCCTTTTCCAGCATGATGGAGCACCTTGCCATAAAGCAAAGGTGATAACTAAATAGCTCAGGGAACAAAACATAGAGATTTTGGGTCCATGGCCTGGAAACTCCCCAGATCTTAATCCCATTGAGAACTTGTGGTCAATCATCAAGAGACGGGTGGACAAATAAAAACCTAAAAATTCTGACAAAATGAAAGCATTGATTGTGCAAGAATGGACTGTTATCAGTCAAGATTTGGTCCAGAAGTTGATTGAGAGCATGCCAGGGAGAATTGCAGAGATCCTTAAGAAGAAGGGTCAACACTGCAAATATTGACTTGCTGCATTAACTCATTCTAACTGTCAATATAAGCTTTTGTTACTCATATGTTTGCAATTATATTTCTGTCTGTGATAAAAACATCTGTCAAACACACATAAAAACCAGAGGGCAGCAGATCATGTGAAAATATAATATTTGTGTCATTCTCAAAACTTTTGGCCATGACTGTACATAGCGGGCCCCAGTCGCTCAATAAGTTCATCCACGCAATGAATATCCACATGGGGCATCTGGTACGCGTCAACACTGGACACCTCATTGAGCTTGCGGTAGTCGTTACAAAACCGCCACTCGCCACTGGGCTTCAGTACGAGGACGATGGGACTTGACCAGCCACTTTTTGATTCCTCTATTATCCCGAGGTCCAGCATCCTCTTCACCTCTTGTGAGATCATCTCCCGGCGTGCTTCGGGGATTACGTAGGGCTTTAGGTTCACCCTTACATGCAGCTCCGTTAGTACGTCGTGTTCAATGACCTGTGTGCGCCATGGCAATTCCGAGAACAGATCATGGTTCTACTGCAGCAGTTCTCAACATTGCTGCTTCTGGGCCGGAATAACGTCTCTGCAATCACAACCTCCTCGACCTTGGCTTTGGGACGGGCCCCCAGGCAAGGAGCTTCCAGGAGATCACTATCCCGCCATGGTTTGAGCAGGTTCACATGGTAAACCTGGTACAGCTTCCTGCGACCAGGCTGGTGTACCTTATAATTCACAGCCCCGAGTTTCTCCACAACCTCATACGGGCTTTGCCATTTGGCCAAGAACTTGCTCTCCACCATTGGTATGAGTATTAGCACGCGGTCCCTCCTGGCTGGAACTGCCTCAGTCTCCTGATCGGTTGTACACCCTTGCTTGGGCGTCCGGCGCCTGTAGCAGATGTTCCTTCACGATAGGCATTACGTGAGCCATACTCTCCTGCAGCTGGGTAACATGCTCTACCACGCTTCGGTGTAGCATGACTTCGGCTTACCAGGTTTTCTTTGGAGTTGTCCAAGAGCCCTCGTGGATGTCGGCAGTACAGGAGCTCAAACAGCGAGAACCCCGTGAATGTCTGTGGAACCTCTCTAATGTAAAAGAGCAAGAACGGGAGCAGATAGTCCCAGTCTCAACCATTCTTCTCAACGACCCTCTTGAGCATGGCCTTCAAGGTCTTGTTGAAGCGCTCCACTAGGCCATTGGTCTGTGGATGGTATACGAGGTTGGCAGCTGGGCAATCTTGAGGACTCTGCACAGCTGCCGCATCAAAAACGGCATTCCCTGGTCCGTCAAAATTTCCTTGGGCAAACCAGTCCTGGCAAAGATGTGCACCACCTCCTGGGCTATACTCTTACCTGAAGAGTTCCTCACTGGCACTGCTTCAGGGTATTGGATCGCATAATCCATGACAACCAAGATGTATTGATGGCCGCGTGCCGACTTAACAAGAGGACCCACCAAGTCCATAGCAATTCTCTCAAAGGGAATTTCTATCACCGGCAATGGAACTAAGGGGCTTGTGAAGTGAGACACAGGGGCAGTTATCTGGCAGGTAGGGCAAGACCTACAATAATCTCACGGTAACAACCTGGCAAATAAAATCTCTGCAGTACTCGCTCCTGAGTTTTCTCTACCCCTAGATGACCACCCAGTATATGTGCATGGGACATATCTAGAACCCTGCGCAGTTACGATGTCGGAACTAACAGCTGGTCCACAATTTCTCCACCCCTCAATTTGGTCACCCGATACAGCAGCTCACTAGTCACTGCAAAATGAGGGAACCTGGTGTCAGCCCCCGACTCTTGAGCAACCTCATGATATACAGTGACATTTTCAAAGGCATATTTCAACGTGAGGTCTTGAAGATGAGCAGTCACAAAGTCCTCTCCGAGCACCTCTAAATCAGGGAAGCTGGGCTCCTCAGGTACAGACTCGTCCTCCTCCCCAGTGAGGACACAAAGGGGAAACTCCTTCACCTCTGCTCCTGAGAGAGTTACCTTCAGAGGGGTCTGGCTTTTAACCGGGACACTAGGTATAGCCCCCTTCTGTCACAAGTCCCAGAATAGAGAAAAATCACAGCCCAGTATGACGGGAGGATCAAGTCTCTCACTACCCCAACCTCATGGGTCTTATCACCTCAGTCTGTCCCCATGGTTACTCTGGCTACAGGGTAGTCCTTGGTGTCTGCATGTATGCAGCAGACACCCACAAACTTAGTGGGGATAAACTGGTTTGGCAGTGCAGTGCTGATTAGTGTCACCAGACTTCCAGAGTCCAACAGTCCGAGGACCCTCACAACATTGACAGAGACGGCACACAACTGGGGACCGTCGCCGGGTTTCCAGTTCACACAGCAGGCCGGGTAAGCATAATACAAGCACCGTCTGCCAAGACTGCAGTCCAAAGGTTCAGGGGTATATTACACCGGGCGGCTACATGCCCAGGATTGAGACCGCCAACAGACCATATCCTTCATCCCAGTCTAAAGGTCCCCTCAATCGTCCCCCGGTTGTGGGTCTAGCCACCCTCTTTGGTGAGCCCGCTTTCTTTTGGGTATCCCAGTACAGGAACGTAGTAACGTCTGATCTCCCCAGGTATTTCTCAACCACCTGGTACCTCTCAACCAGTCCAACCAAATCGTCGGCATTCCAGCAGTCGCCCTGGGCAACCCAGGTCTATATTGGCATTGGTAGGGAATGGATGAATCTGTCCATCACCACACACTTAACCATCTGGACCGGAGTGGACAACTCTGGCTGCAGTCACTTTTGGACCAGGTGACCAGGTGTAGCAAGTCAAACGTGTGAGCGAGGTGGTTTATCTCCAGCATATGTCCAACGGTAAACTCGCTGAGCCCTTACAGACATTGTCACCCCCAGGTGTGCCAGTATCTCAGTTTTTAACTTCCCATACTACTTGGCATCCTGTAGGGCTAAGTCATAATATGCCTTCTGGGGCTCCCCCGTCAGATATGGTACCAGTACCTCTACCCACTACTCCAGCCGAAGTCTCTCCCGTTCAGCCACCCGCTCTCAAAAACTGTCAAGAAGTCTTCCACATCATGACCCGGGGTAATTTTCTGCATAGCTCGCCTTACAGTTTTCCGGGCAGATGCATCACCTTCCGGCCTTACCCGAACCACCTCTGCGAGGAGCTCCATTTTTTGCGCTAGCGCCTCCTGCTGCTGTCACTGCTGCTGAAATTGCTGAAGCTGCTGTACCGACAGCTTATTCGTCTCCAATTGTGCTAGTTGTGCCTGCTGACTAGCAAGTTGGTGTTGTTGATGTGCCTGCACAAAATGTTTCACCAGCTCCTCTATGTTGCCGGACGTCTCAAGCTGGATGGCGGATTTCACCAAGGACATGTAGTGGTCCACAGCCTGTATCCGGGTTCCTGGATCGCTGCCGCATTCGAAACACCACATGTGAGGTGTTGTCATGCTTTGTAAAACCTTAAAGTAGACTCAGGAGCACATGCACATAAAACACCAGTGGGTTTATTATATGCAGCATAAGCCACGGTGTTGAAAACAAAACACAGCCCTCCGGGCACGGCAGAAAAAGCAAAACAAAAATGATAGCATACAGTTAAGGCCTCTTCCACATTTCCGGCGGGCGCCTTGCGGCGCCCCCGGCATTTTGCCGCAGCGCCGCATCTGAAAATCTGATGCGCCGCATGCGGCTTTTTTCGCATTGACATGCATTAGCGCCGGATGGCGCCGCATGTCAATGCGTTGCATGCGGTTTTGTCCGGATGCGGCGCAAATGTACATTGCGGTGTCCGGAAAAAACGCTGCATGTAACGTTTTTTGTTTTTGCCGGATGGTTTCTTATCTCTCCAAGCATCAGAAACCATCCGGCAAAAAAACGCATTTTGGCCGCCGGAAGTGTGAAAGGTTTTCAGATGCGGCGCTGCGGCAAAATGCCGGGGCGCCGCCAGGCGCCCGCCGGAAATGTGAAAGAGGAAAACCACTCTCAGTCCTCACTTCTGTGGGAAGTACAGCTTCTCCCCACAGCACCACACACAGACTGAACCACAGGTCCAGGTATATCATCACATATGCTGGTCATGTGATCATGACATCACTGCAAGTCCTCAAACACCTACAGGGAAAAGTGTACGGTGAGCACCCTCCCTCCCGCACTGCGGAAGCTCACATGAAACCGGCCCATTAAACTCTGTACACGACCTCTCAGCACATAGTGTGCTGGAAGCACAAAAACACTCCGGTTTCACATCACTGATCGCTGCATGCGCAGTGACACCTACCTCCCTTCCTCTACAAAGCCAGTGACTATCACATACCCTAGAGCCGCACTCACTATTCTGCTGGTGCAAACACTGTGTACATACATTACTGATCCAGTACTGATCCTGAGTTACATCCTGTATAATACCCTAGAGCTGCACTCCCTATTAGACGTATATGTAAATTGAAAAAATATTATTATTATTTATAATAATAATAATAATGTTGCCTCTGACATGAACAGTAAACAACTCACCTTGGAGTTGGCGTGTTGCAGCTGTTTGTGTAATGACATCACTTCTTGTTTTAATGACTCTTTCTCTTGCTGTGCGACCCGGAGATCTGACTTGATGCGAGCTATCTGGAGGCTGACACTCTGCAGATTCTCCTCCAAACTATGAATCTAAAAAGGAGCAGAACTTATTGTAAATTAAAGAGGATGCACTAAAAAAAAAAAAAAAAAAAAAACTGGTTGCAGTACCACACATGGCCAGTGTGTAAGAGTGGTGCTGTTTCATTAAAAATAGAGCAGTCCACAAGAAAACCAGCTTGTACCAACCTTCTCCTGAGATGCGGTGACCTGAGATTTTAGAGAAAGTGACTGCTGCTCCCATGTCTTCTGTTCCTGCTTTAGATTCGCTAATTTATTCTCCAGGAGGCCAACCTTAGAGGACTGAGAAAACATGGAGAATGTGAGGCTTACAGAGCGGAGAAGATGTACACAGAGAAATTCCTTTAACCACCTATCACCAGATGTGGGCTCAGTTATTGCTCATATTTTATTCCCGCTGCTTTCCTGAAGTTTTTGTTTCTTTTAACCCCTTATTGACACAGCCAATTTGCAGTTTAATGACCGGGCCAATTTTTACAATTGTGACCACTGTCACTTTATGAGGTTATAACTCTGGAACGCTTCAACAGATCCCGCTGATTCTGAGTCTGTTTTTTCGTGACATATTGTACTTCATGTTAGTGGTAAAATTTCTTTGATATAACTTGGGTTTATTTATGAAAAAAATGGAAATATGGCGAAAATGTTTAAAATTTTGCAATTTTCAAACTTTTAACTTTTATGCCCTTAAATCAGAGAGATATGTCACACAAAATACTTAATAAATAACATTTCCCACATGTCTCCCCACATGGAGTCAACATTTTTTTTGTTAGGAAGTTATAAGGGTTAAAAGTAGAGTTGAGCGATACTTTCCGATATCCAAAAGTATCGGAATCGGAATGGTATCGCCGATACCATTAAAATATCGGCGATACCCGATACCGATACCGGAAGTCCCATGTAAGTCTATGGGAACAAAATATCGTAACTAAAAAAACCTCTTTCTTTCCTTGTAAACACTAAATATACACACATAGAATACATATATATATATATATATATATATATACATGTCATTGTGACATATATATATACATATATGTATAGTTTATACACTTCTACATAGTAAAATATCCTCTGATTCAATTGCCGGGTAAAGCCGGCTTCAGTGAAAAGACAGAAGCACCCGACATGAAATGACACTTGGTGTACATAGGGTTAACCATGTCTTTTCATGTCCTTTGCTATCTGATTTGCACAAACAATTAAATCAGTCTATGTGTGCAAAATTTCACACCTGTAGGGGTTAATTAAAGGTGTAAATTCGTTGTAAAAAAAACGGACTTTTTTGCTACGAATTTACACCTTTAATTAACCCCTACAGGTGTGAAATTTTGCACACATAGACTGATTTAATTGTTTGTGCAAATCAGATAGCAAAGGACATGGTTAACCCTATGTACATCAAGTGTCATTTCATGTCGGGTTCTGCATTTTCACAAAAGCCGGCAATTGAATTAGCGGCTATTATACTATGTAGAAGTGTATGAACTATAAATATATATATATATATATATGTGTCACAAACTCAATGACATGTATATATATATATGAGGTGTAAAATTGCTGAAAAAAAATGTGTGGCCTCCCGCCCTATTTTCGCAACCAGACAGACAAAGCCAGTGAGTGGGGGCAGATAATAATAGCCCAGAGAGGGACCATTATTTTTGGCCCCCCCCGGCTACTAACATCTGCCCCCAGACACCCCAGAAAGGGCAAATCTCTAATTAGATTTGCCCTTTCTGGCACTTTGCCTGTCTATTCCCATTACCCTGTAGCGGTGGCGAATGGGTTAATAAGGGGTTAAAATGACCTTGCAATTGAAAGGTCACTTTAAGCCAGGTTAATAATTGAGAGCTGTCAATTAGACAACTATCAATTATTAATCCTATTGTATGAAAGAAAAATCAAACACACACACTTTAATAAAAAAGAAGTTTAATGAAATAATCACACAGTTTTTGACCATATTTTATTTACCTGCTAAAACCATTTCCTGTAATAAAAATAAAATAATAAAGCAAAATTATTCTTACCAATCCGATGCACAGTCAGGTCCCACGGTGTAATCCTTCAGAAAGGGTTAATGTTTACTGCAGGGACCGCAGCTAATGCTGCAGCCTCACAGTAAACCCCCAAATGAATGAGTTCCTCTCCTGGCTGACAGGAGAGGAAGTGGAAAGCTTAATTGATTGCTTTCCACTTTCACTTCAGGTCAGCCAGGGACACCATCAGTGACGTCAGAGGGAACTGATTAACAAAAATAGGGGTTCCCTTCGAAAAAAAAATGGCGTGGGGTCCCCCCTATTTTTGTTAACCAGCCAGATGAAGCAGACCGCTGAGGCCTGGATTTTCAGGCTGTTAAGGAGCCAAGATCCATGGACCTTGCCAGCCTGATAATACCAGGCCACAGCAGTCTGCATATCTTGGCTGATTAACAAAAATAGGGGATCCCCTCGAAAAAAAAATGGCGTGGGGTCCCCCCTATTTTTGTTAACCAGCCAGATGAAGCAGACCGCTGAGGCCTGGATTTTCAGGCTGTTAAGGAGCCAAGATCCATGGACCTTGCCAGCCTGATAATACCAGGCCACAGCAGTCTGCATATCTTGGCTGATTAACAAAAATAGGGGATCCCCTCGAAAAAAATTGGCGTGGGGTCCCCCCTATTTTTGTTAACCAGCCAGATGAAGCAGACCGCTAAGGCCTGGTTTTTCAGGCTGGTAAGGATCCAATATCCATGGACCTTGCAAGCCTGATAATACCAGGCCACAGCAGTCTGCTTAGCTTGGCTGGTTAACAAAAATAGGGGATCCCCTCGAAAAAAAAACGGCGTGGGGATCCCCCATATTTTTGTTAACCAGCCAAGTAAAATGCAGACTGCTGCGGCCTGGTATTAAAAGACTGTCAAGGCCCATGGATTTTGGCCCTCAACAGCCTGATAATACCAGGCTACAGCAGCCCCACATTTGGCGCATCAAAAGATGTGCCAATTGTGGCACTTTACCCGGCTCTTCCCACTTTCCCTGTAGCGGTGGCAAGCGGGGTAATAAGGGGTTAATGTCACCGTTGATTGCACGGTGACAATAAGCCCGGTTAATAATGGAGAGATGTCAATAAGACACCGATCCATTATTAATCCCAAAGTTTTTAAATGTTTAAAAAAAAGACACAGCAAGAAAAAAGTCTTTTAATGAAATAAAAGAGACAACACAGTTTTCATTTTTTTTATTACTCTCTCATTCCTGCGACGCCATCGATCTCCTGTAAAAAAATAAAAAAAACAAACCAACAGTATACCACCTGTCCGACGCAGTCCATAGTAACGATTGTCCCACGACGATCCAGCTCTGCTACATCGGAATGACAGGCAGAGCCTGACATCCCGGCGCAGCACAGCTGCTTACCAGCTTCCCCGGCGGTGACGTCATCGGACTGCTTTACGGCCGCGATTACCCAGCAGTCACTGCAGTTATCGCGAGATACTGCATGTGACCGCCAGGGAGAAGAGGATGGCGGCCATTAAGCAGCCCGGGATGTGACCGCCGGAGATCTTCTGCCGGGTAAGTGCCACTGACTCCTGACAGACCCGACCGACGGACACTGACAGTGACATTCCGATTCCGGTATCCGATATGACGAAAATATCGGAACTCGGAATCGGAATTCCGATACAGCCAATATCGGCCGATACCCGATACTTGCGGTATCGGAATGCTCAACCCTAGTTAAAAGTTGACCAGCGATTTCTCATTTTTACAACAAAATTTACAAAACCATTTTTTTTTTTAGGGACCACATCACATTTAAAATCACTGAGGGGTGTACATGATATAAAATACCCAAAAGTGACACCATTATAAAAAACTGCACCCCTCAAGGTGCTCAAAGCCACATTCAAGAAGTTTATTAACCCATTATGTGCTTCACAGGAACTGAAGCAATGTGTAAGGAAAAAATGAACATTTAACTTTTTTTTTTTTTTTTTACAAACATTTTACTTCAGAACCAATTTATTTTTATTTTCACAAGTGTTGAGAGAAAATGAACCACAAAATTTGTAAAATTTCTCCTGAATACGCTGATACCCCATATGTGGGGGTAGACCACTGTTTGGGCGCATGGCAGAGCTTGGAAGGGAAGGAGCACCATTTGACTTTTTCAATGCAGAATTGGCTGGATTTGAGATCTGACGACATGTCGCGTTTGGAGAGCCCCTGATGTGCCTGAACAGTTTAAACCCCCCACAAGTGACTCCATTTTGGAAACTAGACCCCTTAAGGAACTTATCTAGATGTGTGGTGAGCACTTTGAAACCCCAAGTGCTTCACAGAAGTTTATAACAGAGCCGTGAAAATAAAAATTATATTTCTCTATCGCTTCATTGGGGGACACAGAAACCATGGGTGTACGCTGCTGCCACTAGGAGGCGCTGACACTATCAATATGCAAAAAAAGTTGGCTCCTCCTCCGCAGTATACACCCCACCGACTGCAAGAAGCAAACCAGTTTTAGCTTAATGTCAGTAGGAGGTGGACACGGGTCTCTATTGAGACCCATATCTACCTAATGTGCGTCGTTCCTTTTCAGGTTTTCCGGAGGGATACAGTGTGAACGGTCACTACTGTACTCCCATGCAGAGACTATGAGTATGGCGTGTACTGCCACCCCGTATCCTCATACGTCTACTCGGCAGGACCCCCATGATCCCTAACACGGACGTGTGTTTTTAGGTGATCAAGATGAAGGTGTAGCAGAAACCTGGGCCTGCCTCCGTCTCCCACCCACTCGCCCACCAGAGCCTGTCGGATGACGAGACGCGGACGTCCTTCAACTGGCATTCGGATGTCCGACACTTATCAGAGGTATGGTCTCCCTCTTTCCTCTACAGAAGACCAGAAGATTAGGAATAGCAAACGGAACGTTTCCCCCTCCACCCCTATCTATAGGACAGAAGAAAAGAAGACGAGGAGAAAAGTGATGGCGCAGTATGGGGTGGATAACGTTCCGGGAAAGGCTGTCACCTCTTTCAACACCTCATCCCCTGGGATTTGTGGCTTTGACATTCCCCATATGGATTTCCCCTCCTTAGCTTCCCCGCAGCTCCAGGCACCTTATTGCGCCACTGCACTTTCTCGGTAGGGGACCCCCCCCGGGAGCTGAAGCCCTCTTGAGTTTCCAGGTGGAGCTCCCTTCCTGGGGCCACCTGCCAGCTCTAGGCGCACTGTTGCGCCGCTAGAGGGGGACCTTTCGCAGCGTTTCGGTGACCTCTGCGCCGCCCCCCCTCCGCCGGCGGCCCCAGATTCTAATCGAGGCCCCGGCTTCACTCCGGGCCTACTGCCGGTGCCGGCTCCGCCCCCTGTTCTTCGGCCTTCCGGGCGGGCTTTTCTCCCGCCCGTCCTCGCTCCGCCCTCCTCTCCCAGCGATATCCGGACTCTGTATACGGCGCCGCCTCTATATACCGCTAGAGCGGCTCCCCTGCCAGCAGCGCACGCAGGAATCTTCTCCAGCTGGGAGCACACGGGATAATCTTCGGCTCGTGCCTATCGTCTCGGGGGAGCAGCACACAGGACACGTGAGTGCTCTGCACTGAGAGCTGACACTCTCCTTGCCTTCTTTAGGGCCACCTTTCAAGCTCCAGGCGCCCGATCGCGCCGCTGCGCGCCGCTTGTGGGGGCCCCTTGTATCTCGCCTTTTTTTTGTAGGGGTCCTTGAGATGCGATCCGGTGACCTCCGCACCGCCCCCCCCCCCATCGGCGGCCGCAATCACTAATTGAGACCCCGGCTTCACCTCGGGCCTAGGTTTTTTCTAGCCCCGGCGGTCTCCGCCTGTAATTTAGGCTCCAGCTTCATTTCGGGCTCCGCCCGCCAGCCCCCCCCCACACCCTGCTAGTCGCCTGGCTTCTGCACTCGGACGGCCCCTCTCAGAAGCTCTGCAGGATTCCGTGAGTTAACCTTCCTTTTTTCTGCCCCGGGCTAGCCTGAGACCCCTATCCCGGGACGGGCTCTCTCTTGGTCGCAGTCTGTTGCGGATTTCACCAGGGTGGCACGGACCCAGGTGTCCATAATAGAAAGTTTGCCTCCTCCAGCTCCCGCAGTCGCCAGTGGATCAGCAGAGCCCTTCCAACTCAGGCCGCAAGAGGCCCAGACAAGAGCACTGCTCTAAGTCCTCTTCCCGCCCAATTTCACGAGGCACGTTCGGACGCGCCTTAAGAACAGGAGTCGGACCTGGATCCAGAACAGGCCTCCAGCATACAGACATGGTGCAGAGCCTGACTGCAGCGGTCCGCCAGACCCTAGACATCTAAGATACCTCTACGTAACTCGCAGATCAGGTGGTTTCGTTTAGACGGTCCAAACTACCTTCCAAGGTCTTTGCCCACAAGCTGAATTTGTGGAGATACTCAAGAGGGAAAGGGACAATTCGACCAGACGCTTTCAACCAGGAAGCGCCTTGGCATCTTATACCCCTCCTCCCCTGAGCTGACCGCTATCTGGACGCCTTCCCCGGCGCAAGGTTTCCAACGATAAATTTACAGGATCGCTGGAAAAATCAGCCTTGGGTATGACGGCTTCTACATTATGCCTGGCCTTTGCCTCTACCAAAAGGTATAGCCTGATGGACCAAAACAACTTTGTGAGGGCATAATTGCGGAGTCCTGCCCAGCGAGCTTGCCGTCCTTTCAGACCAGATTCCCTATGCAGGGACATATTTGGCAGCATGGGGGCCATCCGTAGGAACATTTGGCTCAAACCATGGCAAGCGGACCTTTCATCGAGGGGGTCGCTTACTTGTCTCCCCATCCAGGGAGACCGTCTGTTTGGCTCCACAATTGGACTAGATCATTAAGGAGGCATCTGCAGCCACCAGTTCCCTCCTTCTTCAATCTAAACCTTGCAGGCCTCCTCTGAAGCGGCAGTTCCGCTCCTTTTGGCCCTTTTTTCACCGTGTGACGGTGACGAAGGTTCCCTCCGGTCAGCGCATGCCGAAGACCTGTCAAGTCAGGAAGAAGGCTTCCTTCAGGCTCTCTCCCTGTCATCCTCATAGCTCCCATGGTAGCCCCGCCAGGACCGGACCTGGCAGGTCCTCCTCGGCATCACTTGGATCCAGAGCCCACCGTATCTCCCAAGCCAGGTGTTTCTTTCCTGTTTTTTTTCAGGGACTTTTGGCTCGCCTCGGTAGAGGACGCAGGGGGTCAGGGGGTTGTATCCTCAGGATACAAGGAAGAGTTCACTTCACGCCCCTGAGATCAGTTATTCGAATCCCGTCCTCCAAAACGGATCCCGCTCTGGTTTCAAGTTTTTTTGCGTCCATCGCCTCACTTCTCAGTACGGGGTTATCGTTCCCATACCGAAACAACAATGCTTCACAGGTTTTTTATTCAGAACCTGTTTGTTGCGCCAAGGAAGGGCGGCGTGGTACGACTCACTCTGGATCACTAGTTTTCTGATCTCGATAGTCCTCCTGGATCCTTTCAGGATGGTGTCCCCCCGCTCAGTATTTGCTTCCATGGGGACGCAGAATCCTTTTTCGAATGATCCATAGTCATCCAAGACTCTTACCTCCACGTTCCAATCTGTCTTCAATGGAGTACTCCGGACGTGGATCTCATGCCCTTCCCGGCTGTACAGGAAGGTTCCATGGTTCGTCTCCAGGTCCTGCGTCCCCCTCACGGCGGTCGCCGATGCTACGGCCATTGCCTGGTCGCACTTCGCGCCCAAAGCGGAAGGGGCGCTGGTCTTTCTGATCGCACCAGATTGGCCCAGTAGTTCTTGGTTCGTCAATCTCCTGGCGGACACTCCTGGAAGCTCCCAGACGGGCCAGATCTTCCACCTTCTTTCCTTCCCAAAGTGGTATCCACTTTTTCACCTGATTGTGGACTGTCATCCCTTCCATCTGCCCAGCTCCGACTCAGTCTCCGAGGCATTCACTAAACAGGCTAGACCTGGTTAGGACAGTGAGGATCTATCTCACTAAGACCGCTTCCTTTACGAAGTCGGATCTCCTATTTGTCATCCAGATGATGCACGCCTGCAAGGCTACGATTGTGCGCTGGATCAGGTCCGCAACTTTGGAGGCTTACTGGTTAAGAAGAGATCGCCCCCCTGGATTAAGGCTCATTCTTCCCGGACAGTGGGTGCCTCCTGGGCGGTACACATGGGGCATCCGCCCTATAACTCTGCAAAGGGCAACCCGGTCTTCCATCCACAAGCTTGCCAAATTGTACCGGGTCCACACCTACGCTTCGGTGGACGCCAGCCTATGCAGAGGTATCTTGCAGGCGGCAGTGGTAAGCTCTTTGATCGCAATAGAGTTTTCTGCTGTTTCCCTCCCCATGGACGGCTTTGGGACATCCCATGGTTTCTGTGTCCCCCAATGAAGCGATTGAGAAAACAGGATTTTGGTTGCTTACCGTAAAATCCGTTTCTCGGAAGCCTTCATTGGGGACACAGCACCCTCCCATGTTTTTTTCTACAACTCCTGTTCCTTCTTCTATGTGCTATTGTTACAGTTGAGTTGTCTGTTGTTATTCTATTATGTTGTTCTCCTACTGCTTTCTCACTAACTGATTTGCTTCTTGCAGTCGGTGGGGTGTATACTGCGGAGGAGGAGCCAACCTTTTTTTGCGTATGTATAGTGGCAGCGCCTCCTAGTGGCAGCAGCATACACCCATGGTTTCTGTGTCCCCCAATGAAGGCTTCCGAGAAACGGATTTTACGGTAAGCAACCAAAATCCTGTTTTTTTTCCACAAAAATGTTCTTTTCACCCCAAAATTTTTACTTTCACAAGGGTAACAGGAGAAATTAGACCACCAAAGTTGTTGTCCAGTTTGTTCTGAGTATGCTGGTACCCCATATATGGAGTGGAACCACTGTTTGGGCACATGTCAGGGCTCGGAAGGGAAGTAGTGCTGTTTTGAAATGCAGACTTTGATGGAATGGTCTGCGGGCATCATGTTGCGTTTGCAGAGCCACTGATGTGCCTAAACAGTAGAAACCCACACAAGTGACACCATATTAGAAACTAGCCCCCCAGGGAGCTTATCTTGATGTGTGGTGTGTGAGCACTTTGAACTCCCAAGTGCTTCACAGACGTTTATAACGCAGAGCCGTGAAAATAAAAAAATATTTTTTTTTCCACAAAAATGATTTTTTAGCCCCCAATTTTTTATTTTCCCAAGGGTAACAGGAGAAATTAGACCCCCAAAGTTGTTGTGCAATTTGTCCTGAGTACGCTGATGCCCCATATGTGGGGGTAAACCAGTTTGGGCGCACGGCAGAGCTCAGAAGGGAGGGAGCAAGGTTTGACTTTTTGAACGCAAAATTGGCTGGAATCAATCGTGGCGCCATGTCGCATTTGGAGACCTCCTGATGTGCCTAAACAGTGGAAACCCCACAATTCTAACTCCAACACACCCCTAACCCTAATCCCAACTCTAACCATAACCCTAACCATAATCCTAACCCTAATCTCAACCATAACCCTAATTACAAACCAAACCCCAACACACCCCTAATGTTAATTCCAACCCTAACCCTAATCATAATCCCAACCATAACCCAAACCCTAAAACTTTAGCCCAACTCACTTTAGCCTAACCCTAACAATTTAGCCCAACTAACTTTAGCCTAACTCTAAACCTAACCCTAATGGGAAAATGAAAATAAATATATTTTCTTTATTTTATTATTTTTCCCTAACTAAGGAGGTGATAAAGGGGGGTTTATTTACTATTTTTTTTTTTCCATCACTGTGATAGCATTTATCACAGTGATCAAAATGAATCAATAGGAAAAATCTTCCTATTGTTGCCAGGTGCCGGACGGCAGATCTCGGCAGGCGCACTGCACATGCGCCCGCCATTTTCTAACCGGAAGAAGATGGCGCCGCCCACCAGAGGATGCAGGAGGGCCCGAGGAGCACCAGGAGGTACAGGAGGGGGGGGGGATCAAGGATCCTATGTCTCTCTCCTCTGATGTGCTATCACACTAGAGGAGAGAGAAATTAAATGGCACATCTGACTTTTTTTTTTTTTTGCGGTTGCCGTTATAACGGTTAATAACGGCAATCGCAACACCGGGGTCGGTAAAAACCGTCATGAATCATGTTCTCTGGGGTCTCGGCTACCCCGGCAGCCGAGACCACTGAGAAAATCCAACTCTGGGGTGCTCTATAGGCTTTTTCCTCAGCGCCGTGAATTCACGGCGCTGTGGTTTAGGTACCCTTAACTACCGCCATTAAAAGGCATATCGGCGGTCGTTAAGGGGTTAATTCACCATACGGTTCCAGAGATATGGGCCTGTTTATTTAGTATTGGTGCCTGTTTGCTTACCAGCGCTGTAAATCAGCTGCTTCTGTGTCCATGCTACAGTAAGGCAGTGACTAATGATGCGTGAACGTGCTTGAATAAAGTATTTTTCGGACTATAAGACGCACCGGACGTTAAGACGCACCCCAAATTTTGGGGTGGAAAATAGCAAAAAAAAGATTTTTGTAAGATGGGGGCCTATCTTATCATCCGAATTTAAAAGGTATCTTACCTGAGGGCCGGCATTGGTAGAGAAGGGTCACAGGAGGCATGGTCCCTTCCTCAGAAGCCAGCGGTGGAAGAAGTGGGGCAATGCTGCAGTCCCGGGTTATCCCAGCAGTGCGATGCTGCGGATCTAGTTTCGGCGGTGAGGAAGAGAAGAGTGCGTTGCATGGAGCAGGGTCCCTTCAGCATAGCCACACTTCTGCTGCCGCCGGTTCTCTGAGGAAGGGATGCTGTAACACCACTGCCACAATCCCCCCGGTAAGCCTGCATTCGGACTATAAGACACACACCCCATTTTCTTCCCATATTTTTAGGGGAAAAAGGGCGTTTTATAGTCCGAAAAATACGGTATTATTCGAGCATGGTCGGGTGTTAACCGAGTGTCATCTGCATTTTCGAATAATATGTTCGAGTCCCTGCAGCTGCATGTCTCGTGGCTGATCGACAGTCGCAACACATGCAGGAATTGTCTAACAAACTGGCAATCCATTTCAAGTAGCTAAAATGTCCATGTCAGTCTGTTGCCAAGGACCATCATATAATCCGTGGGTGCGCGGTAATGGCTTGCTTAAGTCTCTGTTTTTTTGTTAAGTTTCACACAAACAGACCAGTACAGAGCTCCTGCTCTGTTGTATGTCAAACCCAATACTCACATCCGAACCTTAACTGAACGTTTAGGCTATGTGCACACGTTGCGGAATTGCCATGGAAATTTCCGCGGCAATTCCGCACCTCCCTGCCGCGGGAAATCATAGGTATGCGTATTCCCGCTAAACACTAGCGTTTTGCAAGCGGAATTAGCTTGCAGAACGCTAGCGTTTTACAAGCTATCTGACAGGGTGGTCACACGAGTCAAACAAGTGTTTGACTCGTGTGACCAACTTTTTACTATTGATGCCGCCTATGTCGCATCAATAGTAAAAAGATCTAATGTTAAAATAATAAAAAAAATAATAAATAATGATATTCTCACCTTCCGGCGGCCCCTGCAGCTTTCCCGCCTTCAGCGACGCTCCCGGCAAGTTCCGTTCCCAAGAGTCCTTTGCGGCAATCATCCCGATGACGTAGCATCTCGTGAGACCGCTACGCCATCTGGGTGATCTCGCAATGCACTCCTGGGAACGCGATTGGCGGGAGCGTCGCTGGGAGGCGGGAAAGATGCGTGGGACGCCGGAAGGTGAGAATATCATTATTTTTATTTTAATTATTGTTTTTACATGGATATGGTACCCAGGGCTTGGAGGAGAATCTCCTCTCCTCCAGACCCTGGGTACCATCCGCACATGAACCGCTTACTTTCCGCATGGTGGGCACAGCCACATGCAGAAAGTAAGCGGTTCAATGCATTCCTATGGCGGCGGAATCGCCGCGGTTCCGCAAAAAAGAATGAGCATGCTGCGGATTCTCCCGCGATGCGGAATCTCATAGGCCTTAATGAGTTGTATTGTGTAAGCGGTTTTGCCGTTAGACGGACTGCGTTACACCGCGGTATAACGCGGTGTAACGCAGTCCGTTAACGCTGCCATTCACCCCCATTTGAGGGCGCATCGCGACGCATGCCGTAAAGCGGGATGCGTTTGCGACGTGCCATCATTCAGTGACGGAGCCTCGGACGCGGGCTGCAGCGTCTGGGCTCCGTCACCGCTAGCGCAGATGAATCATCTGCTGATTCCTCTGCGCTAGCGGGTATAGCATAACGCGATCGTGTTATGCTATACCGTTACCAGCCCGTCAACGCTATGTGTTGAACGGGCTGGTAAAACGCAAAATGAACCTAGCCTTAGGGTTAGGGTTATAATTAGGGTTATAATTAGGGTTAAGGTTACAATTAGGGTTAGGGTTAAAATTAGGGTTAGGGTTACAATTAGAGTTAGGGTTACAATTAAGGTTAGGGTTACAATTAGGGTTGGGATTTAGGTTAGGTTTAGGGTTGGGATTAGGGTTAGGGGTGTGTTGGGGTTAGGGTTGGAGCTAGAATTGAGGGATTTCCACTATTTAGGCACATCAGGGGGTCTCCAAACACGACGTGGCGTTCAAAAAGTCAAATGGCGCTCCCTCCCTTCCGAGCCCTGCCGTGCGCCCAAACAGTGGTTTACCCCAACATATGCGGTATTAGCGTACTCAGGACAAATTGCACACCAATTTTGGGGTTCTAATTTCTCCTGTTACCCTTGGGAAAATAAAAAATAGCTGGCTAAAAAAATCATTTTTGAGAAAAAAAATGATTTTTTATTTTCACAGCTCTGCGTTTATAAATTTCTGTGAAACACTTGGGGGTTCAAAGTGCTCACCACACATCTAGATAAGCTCCTTGGGGGTCTAGTTTCCAAAATGGTGTCACTTGCAGGGGGTTTCTACTGTTTAGGTACATCAAGGGCTCTGCAAACACAACATGACGCCCGCAGAACATTCCATCAAAGTCTGCATTACAAAATGGCGCTCCTTCCCTTCCAAGCACTCCCATGCGCCCAAACAGTGGTTCCCCCCCCACATATGGGTATCAGCGTACTCAGGAAAAATTGCACAACAACTTTTTGGGTCCAATTTCTCCTGTTACCCTTGGGAAAATAAAAAAAATAGCGGGCTAAAGAATCATTTTTGAGGAAAAAAATGATTTTTATTTTCACAGCTATACGTTTATTAATTTCTGTGAAGCACTTGGGGTTCAAAGTGCTCACCAAACATCTAGATAAGTTCCTTAAGGGGTCTAGTTTCCAAAATGGTGTGATTTGTGGGGATTTCGACTGTTTAGGCGTATCAGGGGCGCTCCAAACGCGACATGGCGTCCAATTTCAATTCTAGCCAATTTTGGTTTCAAACAGTCAAACGGCGCTCCTTCACTTCCAAGCCCTGCCGTGCGCCCAAACAGTGGTTTACCCCCACATATGGGGTATCGGCATGCTCAGGACAAATTGCACAAAAACTTTTGGGGTCTTGTTACCCTTGGGAAAATAAAAATTGGGGTGAACAGATCGTTTTTGTGGAAAAAATATGATTTTTTATTTTCACGGTTCTATGTTATAAACTTCTGTGAAGCACTTGGAGGTTCAAAGTGCTCACCACACATCTAGATAAGTTCCTTAGGGGTCTAATTTCCAAAATGGGGTCACTTGTGGGGGTTTCCACTGTTTAGACACATCAGGACCTCTACAAACACGACATGACGTCCAGACAATTCTGCGCTGAAAAAGTCAAACGGCGCTCCTTCCCTTCCAAGCTCTGCCTTGCACCCAAACAATGGTTTACCCCCACATATGGGGTATGAGAATGCTCAGGACAAATTGCACAAAAACTTTTGGGTCTTGTTACCCTTGGGAAAATAAAAATTGGGGTGAAAAGATTGTTTTTGTGGAAAAAATATGATTTTTTATTTTCACTGTTCTATGTTATAAACTTCTGTGAAGCACTTGGAGGTTCAAAGTGCTCACCACACATCTAGATAAGTTCCTTAGGGGTCTAGTTTCCAAAATGGGGTCACTTGTGATGGGTTTCCACTGTTTAGACACATCAGGGCCTCTACAAACGCGACATGGCGTCGCCATTCTGCTGAAAAGTCAAATGTCGCTCCTTCCCTTGTAACCTCTGCCGTGCGCCCAAAAAGTGGTTTACCCCCACATATGGGGTATCGGCTTAATCAGGAGAAATTGCACAACAAATTTTGTGGTTCATTTTTTCTTTTAACAGTTGTGAAAATAAAAAAAATAGGTTCCGAAGTAAAGTTTTTGCAAAAAAAGTTAAATGTTAATTTTTTCCTTCCACATTGCTTCAGTTCCTGTGAAGCACGTAAAGGGTTAATAAACTTCTTGAATGTGGTTTTGAGTACCTTGAGGGGTGCAGTTTTTAGAATGGTGTCACTTTTGGCTATTTTCTATCATATAGACCCCTCAAAGTGACTTCAAATGTGAGGTGGTCCCTAAAATAAAAATGGTGTTGTAAAAATGAGAAATCGCTGGTCAACTTTTAACCCTTATAACTTCGTAACAAAAAAAAATTTTGGTCCCAAAATTGTGCTGATGTAAAGTAGACATGTGGGAAATGTTATTTATTAAGAAATTTGTGTGACATATCTTCGCTGATTTAAGGGCATAAAAATTTAAAGTTTGAAAATTGTTAAATTTTCAAAATTTTCGCCATATTTCCGTTTTTTTCATAAATAAACACAAGTCATATCAAAGAAATTTTACCACTAACGTGAAGTACAATATGTCACGAAAAAACAATCTCAGAATCAGCTGGATTAGTTAAAGCGTTCCAGAGTTATAACCTCATAAAGTGACAGTGGTCAGAATTGTAAAAATTGGCCCGGTCATTAAGCTGCAAAATGGCTCTGTCACTATTTGGGAGCAGAAACTCATCAGAAAGTCTCCAAATCTCAAAACTCCTCAAAAACTCCGTGTACAGGTAACCTTAGACTTCAGGTCTCTGCTGGATAATTAGCATATTGTGGAGGAATTTGACAATATATTTTGATGAAATTTCGAGTGCCATCTCCCCAGTACCTTGGCCACACATCTGGTCAGTTCGTCTCCCATAGCTTCCTTTTCTTTCATCAGTTTTTCGGTCTTCTTTGTCAGGAGTGAGATTTCATTTCTGAGATCACTGACCTTGGAGTTTTTGGAAAGCTGTAGAAAAACAATAATTAACGTCAGTTTTAGTCAATCACAGACACCAACGTTCATCTCACACAATGAAACCTTGTACAGTAACACCTGAGGGAACTTTCTGAAATTTGTAAAAACTTTTTTAAACAATTCCATGATTTGTAATGTATAGTGATGTGAACTACAGATCGAAAAAAGCAGGCAATCTGGTTTCCACATTACAGCTGCTCTACTGAAGTGCATAGCGATGTTCCTCTGTTACTCCCGTTGGAAATGTATAAATTGATCACTTAAAGATGAGGAGTGTTGACTGTGCTCATATGATAGAGCCTGGGCTAGTTTTAGACAAAGTGGGGCCCTGGACAAAAGTTTAAAGTGGGGCCCCAAATGCTCACATATTGCACCATTACACAAACATTTCAGTTGTATTTACATGCAGTGAGTTCAGGCCGCTAAACAAGCGTAATTGACAATATTGACGTTGTACTGCGCTCGTTTCAGAGCCTCTATATACTGACTGATAAAAATTATAAGGTTAGAACGATAACTAGTAGACCAATCTGTCCGCATACAGTATCATAGAAAAATCATAAAAGGCACTCCGGTGTAGATAGATGAGGTGCCTAAGTATGGTTTCAATCCGTACGTTTAGCGGCATGCCATTGGCTGGTGGCCCGGGGTGGGGGGGAAGTGGGGGCCCTAGGGAAATGCTTAGTTTGCCAGCCCCCAACGCTGGCCCTGGATACAACTAGCTGTGTACTGACTCAGAGTTTATGACTGGCTCTGCAGAGTTGCGTAAAGACCTTGTCTCTCCGAGAGGAACCAATCACAGCCTAAAGTTTCATAGCACTTAGTTGGGCACTTCCGATCTTTCCTTCAGAGATCAGTGGAGATCTCAGTACATGTCAAAACTTCTTACATCTCACTATGACTTGCCCTTTGTATCTCCTCTGAAAACATTCGACTCTCACCTGCTTGCTCTCGACTTCATGCTTTATTCGAGTGTTCTCCTGCTCCAGAAAACGATTGTGCGTTTTGACATCAGACAACTCTCTTTCTGCATCGGACAACTGAAAAAACAGTTTTAAAAAGAAGTGAAAACCGCTAAGTGTTACCATATATAGCTGAGTGCACGAAGTTTCACACACAACAAGAAGCAATACGCAGCTCCCCAAAACTCTGAGTTGTTCTCCAAATTTGTGACTGCTGGAAAACATAGCCTATAAAGTTCTATTGCATGGTATGGATAAACATTAGATATACATGGCTTCTTTCTTAAAAAAACAAAACAAAATCTTTAGGCTGGGTTCACATTGAGCTAAGGCAGTCCGTTAACGCTGCCATTGACCCACATTGTCGGGCGCATCGCATGCCGTAAACCCGTAAAGACGGAGCCTCGGACGCGGGCTGCAGCGTCTGAGCTCCATCACCGCTAGCACAGATGAATCATCTGTGCTAGCGGGTATAGCATAACGTACATATACCGTTACCAGCCTGTCAACGCTATGCGTTGAACGGGCTGGTTTAACGCAATGTGAAGCTAGCCTTACAGTCATGGCCAAAAGTTTTGAGAATGACACAAATATTCTATTTTCACATGATCTGCTGCCCTCTGGTTTTTATGTGTGTTTGACAGATGTTTTATCACAGACAGAAATATAATAATTGCAAACATATGAGTAACAAAAGCTTATATTGACAGTTAGAATGAGTTAATGCACCAAGTCAATATTTGCAGTGTTGACCCTTCTTCTTCAGGACCTCTGCAATTCTCCCTGGCATGCTCTCAATCAACTTCTGGACCAAATCCTGACTGATAGCAGTCCATTCTTGCACAATCAATGCTTTCATTTTGTCAGAATTTTTAGGTTTTTGTTTGTCCACCCGTCTCTTGATGATTGACCACAAGTTCTCAATGGAATTAAGATCTGGGGAGTTTACAGGCCATGGACCCAAAATCTCTATGTTTCGTTCCCTGAGCCATTTAGTTATCACCTTTGCTTTATGGCAAGGTGCTCCATCATGCTGGAAAAGGCATTGTTGATCGCCAAACTGCTCTTGGAGGGTTGGGAGAAGTTGCTCTTGGAGGACATTCTGGTACCATTCTTTATTCATGGCTGTGTTTTTAGGCAAGACTCAGAGAGACGATTCCCTTGGCTGAGAAGCAACCCCACACATGAATGGTTTCAGGATGCTTAACAGTTGGCATGAGACAAGACTGGTGGTAGCGCTCACCTTGTCTTCTCTGAATGAGGCGTTTTCCTGATGTCCCAAACAATCAAAAAGGGGATTCATCAGAGAAAATAACTTTACCCCAGTCCTCAGCAGTCCACTGCCTGTACCTTTTGCAGAATATCAGTCTGTCCATGATGTTTTTTCTGGAGAGAAGTGGCTTCTTTGCTGCCCTCCTTGAGACAAGGCCTTGCTCCAAGAGTCTCCGCCTCACAGTGCGTGCAGATGCACTCACACCTGCCTGCTGCCATTCCTGAGCAAGCTCTGCACTGCTGGTAGCCCGATCCCGCAGCTGAAACACTTTTAAGAGACGGTCCTGGCGCTTGCTGGTCTTTCTTGGGCGCCCTGAAGCCTTTTTGGCAACAATGGAACCTCTCTCCTTGAAGTTCTTGATGATGCGATAGATTGTTGACTGAGGTGCAATCTTTCTAGCTGCGATACTCTTCCCTGTTAGGCCATTTTTGTGCATTGCAATGATGACTGCATGCACGTGTTTCTTTAGAGATAACCATGGTTAACAGAAGAGAAACAATGATGCCAAGCACCAGCCTCCTTTTAAAGTGTCCAGTGGTGTCATTCTTACTTAATCATGACAGATTGATCTCCAGCCATGTCCTCATCAACACCCACACCTGTGTTAATGGAGCAATCACTGAAAAGAGGTTAGCTGGTCCTTTTAAGGCAGGGCTGCAATGATGTTGAAATGTGTTTTGGGGGATAAAGTTCATTTTCTAGCCAAATATTGACTTTGCAAGTAATTGCTGTTAAGCTGATCACTCTTTATAACATTCTGGAGTATATGCAAATTGCCATTAGAAAAAGTGAAGCAGTAGACTTTGTAAAAATTAATATTTGTGTCATTCTCAAAACTTTTGGCCATGACTGTACATAGGTTGTGTCTGGAATTGCAGCTCAGCTTCAGTGAAGTGGATAGGACCAGGGTGAAATACCAGACAACCTGTGTACAGATGTGGCGCTGTTTAAAGAAGAAGAAAAACATATTTTTTCTAATTCTGCCAAATCCCTTTAACCCCTCAAAGGACACTGGATAGTTTGGGTCTTTATGGGTTACTATGACATTCACGTAGCACCATGTCCGCCAGATTAAGCATTTCTCTTTCCTCTGATCAACAGGGGAGGGTCTTGAGCAGGTGAAACTCTTAGAAGATCCATATCATGCTAAGAAATATAAAAAAGGTTTCCCTGAATGGACAAAACCTTTAGGTTTCCCAACAAATGTCTTATAGAGAGGGAGCTAGAAGAGTCATACATGAATTAGCATCAACAAGGCCAGCATAGCACCAAGCAAATATAAAGTAGGCTTGACAATCCAAGGAGACATCATGATCTGTGCAGGTGTAAGTGAGGGTATGGAAGACAGGTGTGCCTACTGGTACGATGTTCCTAGTGCATTTATACAGGCAGTTGACCCAGATCAATAACAAAATGTTTCTGCCTTATTTACTTTGGTCCTGTAGCCTTCAATCTCTTGCTTCCACTCTTCCGGTTCTTTCTGTTTGAGAAGCAACGTTATTTTGTAGGCCAGATTCTTAATGTCCTCCTGGTTCCTTGAGTTTTTGGAAAATAACTCTTCATTTTCTGAAGCCATCTGATCATTTTTCTGCTTGAGTTCCAGGACCTAATGAAATCAAATATCAATAATCCAGAGAAACCTGGATACCAGATCCTACAGAAACTATTATTGGGACCACATTCACCAAATATGAAACGGACCTCAGTTGTTAAGACATCAACCTTCTTCTCCACAGTAAGTTTTTCTTTCTTCACAGTTTCATACTTCACCCTAGAGAAAAAATTTGGAGGAAAAGGATGGTTAGGAGGTCTTCCACCATTGCTGCGTTCACATCATTTTTCTACATGTCGCAATACAAGTTAATATGTTTTACACTGGGCCCCCAAGTGTACTTCAGCAAGCACTTTACACAAAAATCCCTGTTTTTTTTTTGTCACTCACCGTAAAATCCTTTTC
The DNA here is from genome assembly GCA_033576555.1 of Oophaga sylvatica. Classification (NCBI taxonomy): domain Eukaryota; kingdom Metazoa; phylum Chordata; class Amphibia; order Anura; family Dendrobatidae; genus Oophaga; species Oophaga sylvatica. Next base: position 444,011,773 of record JARQOD010000001.1, on the reverse strand, counting down.
TCCGAGACGCTCATTGGGAGACACAGACCATGGGTGTTATGCTGCTGCCATTAGGAGGACACTAAGCTAATACACAAAGAAATTGGCTCCTCCTCCGCAGTATACACCCTCTGCTGGCTCTAGCCTGAACCAGTTCGGTGCAAAAGCAGTAGAAGAAGATTAACATCATATCAAAGTATGATCATTCACATAATATTAGTGATCACCATATCGAATGAAAGAGACAAGCAGAAGTCGTTAGAGTAAAAGGGTGGGTGCTGTGTCTCCCAATGAGCGTCTCGGAGAAAAGGATTTTACGGCGAGTACACAAAAATCCCTGTTTCTCCTTTGCCTCATTGGGAGACACAGACCATGGGACGTCCTAAAGCAGTCCATGGGTGGGAAACAGCACGGCAGCTGAAACCATAATATACACCACGAATAATCTGGTATACAGATGCGCCTGTGTCGAATACAGAATTTATCTGCAAAGGGCAGCCCTTGAAAAAGCTTAAGGATGAATGATGTAATGCTTAACTAACGTGAGAAGACTGGACCAAGTTGCAGCCCTGCAACCTTGCTGTATCGACGTCCGGGGCCGAATGACCCAGGACGCCTCCACTGACGAAGTGGAGTTTACTCTGAGGTTCGGAGGGATAGGAGACCTCAGACTCGGAAAGCTTCTAAAATTGGAGAGCAGATATATCAGGCTACTGTAGTTTTTTTTTTTTTTTTAAAGGCAGGTAGGCCTTTCTTGTGTCGCTCTGGAAACAGAGAGGGAAACCGATTTGGAGGAAGGTGCTGTTCTGGCAGTGTATTTCCCAAGTGCTCTCTCCGAATCCAAAAGTGTGGAGAGCCTTTCCAGTACGATGAACCGGAGGTGGACAGAACGAGGGCAAGACTATGTTCTTATTCAGAGGAAAGGAAGAACAACATTAGGCAAGAAGGCCAGAGAAGTCCTTAACACCACCTTGCCCTGTTGAAAGACAAGAATGGAGGTTTGCAAGACAAAATCGTCAATTGCGAAATCCGCGTGATGTTTGTTACAGCCACAAGAAAGGGAGCTTTCCAAGAAGGAAGAGTGATAGATACACCTTACAGGAGTTTGAAGAAGGCCACTTGTAAAACACCTGAGATCAGATCAAAAACACCAAGGCTCCGAAGGCCACTTGTAGGGAGGAATTAAGGTGCGGCACTCCCTGTAAGAAGATGTTAACCTGCGATTTGGAAGGTATTCTTTGAAAACAGGATGGATAGCATTGAGAGAGGACAGTGCCAGGCTTGAATGGAAACCACTTGGAGGAACTCCAATATGGACGAAAATGGCAAACACAAGTGGGAATCAAACGTGGTTGTTAAAAAAAAACACCAAGGAAAAAAGCTTTCTCAAAAATGAGGGTAAACATAACTGAGAGTAAGTCTCTGGACATTGACGATAACAATGAACACAACGTGTGGCGTTCAATGCCCAGGTCGTTAAGCCCAGCACTCTCGAGTCCTGGCGGGAAATGGGCTCTTGAAAAAGAAGATTTAGACGGTTAGGTAACCGCAGAGGTAGCGGTCTAGATGCACTAGAACCGCGTATCACACTTGTCGTATTCAGTCTGGTGCGACGAAAACAACAGTGGGATTCTGTCCGCCTTGAACTTCTTGAGAACACTTGGAATTAGCAGAAGAGGCGGAGAAAAAGTAATGGAAGCAAAACTGATGCCACGGAAGCACCGGGTCATCTGACCCGAGGACAATTGTGTCCCAGAACGGATCTAGAAATGCGGGGAATTTGGCGTTTAGCGTAGAGGCCATTGAGGTCTATATGCAGCGTTACTCAGCATTGGAAACCATGCTAAAGGGCTTCCAGGGAAATGAACTAGTGTTCAGGAATCAGGCCCTGGCGGCTGAGGGAAAAGTGCGCCCAATTTCCTAGTGGCCATTCTACCCTAGAACATGAACTGCCAACAAAAAGGTAAATGTTTTGAATCGGCCTATTGCAGAATGCGAGCTACATCAAGCATAGCTCCTGTGCTTCGTGAGCCCTCCTGACCACAGATGTATGCCACAGCCGTGGCGTGGACTGATTGGATCCGGAGAGAATGACCATTGGAAAGCAGGCAGAAATGCTAGATTACTAGACTGACTGCCCGGATCTCGAGAAAATTGATCAGGAGACCTGACTCTCAAAGGGCAAGCGTCCCTGGACCATGTGGAGGCGGGAGCGCAATCTCCAACCTAGGAGACTGGCGTCAGTGGTCAACACCCACGTGGGATCAGGAAGAAAGTACTTTATCTGAATCAATAAGGACAACAACGTCCACTACCTCAGAGACCATCTAATCCGGAGGGACTGGCGAAAAATAACGGTCCAGAGAGGATGGATATCCGTCCCACGCTGGTAGCAATGTGGTGATGCTGACCCTCTCTGCGCAGGCTTGAAGGGGCGATCTCTTGACAAGGAGGTCGTCTGGGTAGAGTGGAATCACCATGCCGCGGGAGTACGGGATAGAAAGAACGACTGCCATGACCTTGGAGAACAGCCTGGGAGCAGAGGTGAGACCGAAGGTTAAAGCCGTGAACTGAAAATGGTTGACTGCGCTGGCGAAGCGGAGGAATCCTTGTCGGGCTGAGAAGGATTGGATTGAGAGGTGATAACATGGGAAAAATTTTATCTTGAAAAGGCGCAGCCTGACAAACTTGTTCGTCAGTTTTACGTCTAGGATGGGACGTGTCATGATACATAGTTTGCCCTGTCCTGCATTTCTGTATAACTTTGTTCCTCCATCATCATTTAACTTAGGCTTATGTCAACACAGCTAGAGGACTTCCGCATTGTTCTCTTAAGCCGGGGGGAGAACTCACAATACACATTCATATAGACATATCGGAGCCATGCAATGGACCAAACCATTGACTAGGAGGTAGGAACCTCTCCTCCCCTACCCTTCGGCTGTTCCCAGTAGCCCAAGACAAGGGACTGATGCGTGACCAGTGTTGTGTTGGGAGATCTCTAGAGAAAAAGGGTCAGGGCTCTTAGCTGCGGCAAGACCTCACGTCGGTCTGTGATTTTGGACTTATTATGGACATCAGGAATAACATGGATATTTGATTTGGTATGCTGCCTGCCTCAATAAATCCCGTTGGATTGTTCTTAGCCTGGTGGTCTCTTCTTGCTCTGCCGCATACCCCGTCACAAACTGGTTGGCAGCGGTGGGATCAGAGCAGAACGAATGGAGGACAACGGCCCATCAACTTCTGGAACCAGAGCCTCAGAGTACAAGAACTGGACTGTGGGGAGCTTACAAACAAAGGCCCGTGAACTGGGGGTCAGCTACAAGGGACTCTCCAAGGAGCAGCTAACTGAGGCTTTGGAAGAAGTTCGCCTGCAAGAGGACACTGAGGAAGCACCTCCACGGCAAATGGAGGACAGGCAACAGGCAGAGGTAAATACCCAAAAAAGTAAGTGGGCTGTGTGGTACGAGGAGGAGATGGCAATGATGGGAGAGGAGGTCTCCATAGACTATAAGATGGAGGTCATGCGAGGAGCTAAGGAGATGGCATTGCTGGAGAGGCAGATAGCTTTGGAAGCAGCTAGAAGCTCCAGAAGACTGTAACCCCAGCACCCACCATGAGGGAACTCCCCAGAGTGTCCCGCAAAGATTTCAAGCCGTTCCAGGAGGCTGCAGGTGACGTTGAGGGCTTCTTCCAGGACTTTGAGCATCAGTGTCTGTGGCGCACCTGTGGAGTACGAGCGATTCGAACGACACCGTATCATCCACAAACAAATGGACTTTGTGAACGATTTAACGGCACTCTGAAGAATATGCTGAGGTGTTATGTTTCGGTAGCTGAGGAGTGCAGGTAAAAAAGGCAATACACCAGAGCAGTTGGAATCTATGAGATTGCAGTACCCTGACTAACCACTACAACTAGAGGCAGCCGTGGAGCGTTCCTACGTTGGTCCTAGACGCCTCGTCACAGCCTGAGAAACTAACTACACCTAAAGATAGATATAGGAAAACTATCTGCCCCGGAGCAGAACCCCAAAGATAATAGAAAGCCCCCAAACATGTAATGGCGGTTAGACAAGATGAAATACTGACACAGAAAGAAAATAGTACGAGCAAACGCTGGGGCCAAACTAACTAAATAGAAAAGGATAGGAAGGGTACTTACTGCAATCCCAGAAAACCCTGCAAAGCACCAACTCTACTAATTTCAAAAACACCTGAGATCACACGACCTCTTCCACCTAAATTAGTTCTCTGGTGTAACAAAATCAAAACAGCAGCCACTGAAAAAACTGGAAAAAGCAAAAGTACAAACATCAGTGGCTGAACTAACTGAGAGGGCAAAGCCCCGGAGGGGACCCTGAAGGCCCCCACAGAAGTGCAGGACAAAATGCAAAAATATAGCACAAACACAAAAGAAGAAAATGTCTTATCTGTTAGCAGGAGATGCAGACACGACACAGCAGGCTACAAGGGAAACTGGAATAAAGGATTCAGACCAGAACAATTGATCACCGGCAACCCTGATGGGAAGGTGACTCCCTTATATAAGACCAGTCAATAACACCTGATTCCCAGTCCTCACAATCTTCACTGGACAGACTAGCACCGCTTGTAACCACCAGAGGGAGCCTCTGCTCAGAACTCATCTCAAACCCATTCACAACACTGAGGGCCTTCACTGACAGAGATTCAGACTGTAAGAAGTACCTACCCCATCTCTTGTTTGCCTATCGGGAAGTTCCTCAGGAGTCCACCGGGTTTTCCCCCTTTGAACTCCTCTATGGGAGAAAGGTCCGAGGACCCTTAACTCTGCTCAATGAATACTGGGCAGGGCAAGTTGAAGATACAGGATCCCCTGTTGTCCCTTATGTCCTAAAGCTGCGAGAAACCCTGGCTCAACTTGTTAGTTTAGCCCAGAGTCATGTGCGTACGGCTCAAACCCGACAGAAGACCTGGTATGACCGTAAGGCACGCTATCGGGAGTTTGTAGAAGGACAACAGGTCTTAATGATTATTCCCCATCCACAAAATAAACTGCAGACCATGTGGGAGGGTCCCTTCCGGGTTCTCAAGAAACTAAATTATACCAATTACCTTCTTGCTTTAGATGATTAGGGACTAAGACAAAAGACTGTTCATGCGAATATGATTAAGGAATACCACGACCGGAACCTTCCAATGATAGCAAGCTGTCGGCTAGCTTCAGAAGACGGTCACGAGGAAGAGGACTCCCTACCTGATCTCGTGGAAGCTGCGAGAGCCCCTTCCACTGTGGAACAGGTTCCTCTGGGAGATCACCTGGACCCCTTACAGAAAGACCAGATGCTGGGAGTGCTTCAACAGAGACGGGCTGCCTTCTCATCTCAACCAGGTCGAACCACCGTCACCCAACATCATGTGGACACTCAGGGTATCCGTCCCATACAACAGGCTCCTTACCGGGTACCTGAATCAGTTCGAAACACCATGCAGCACGAACTAGAGGAGATGTTACAGCTTGGGGTAATCCAGGCCTCTCATAGCCCTTGGGCCTCTCCTGTGGTGTTAGTACCCAAGAAGGATGGGAGTACTCGATTTTATGTGGACTACAGACGACTTAATGACCATACTGTCAGTGATCCTTACCCAATGCCCCGTATTGACAAACTTCTAGACCGACTGGCTGGGTCCCAATATGTCACTACCTTAGATCTCAGTAAGGGATACTGGCAAATTCCTCTGACGGAGCAAGGGAGAGAACGGTCTGCTTTTATAACCCCCTTTGGGCTGTACGAATTTCTAAACATACTTTTCGGAATGAAGACTGCCCCTGCAACCTTCCAGAGAATGGTAGACCAGATCCTCAGGGGATGTGGGGACATTGCTTGTGCCTACTTAGATGATATCGCCATCTTCAGCCAGACGTGGGAGGAACATCTGAATCAAGTAGCCGTTATTCTTGACCTGATTCTTGCAGCCGGCCTAACCATTCGACCCGATAAATGCCAATTGGGGATGGGTGAAGTTCAGTACCTAGGGCATAGAGTAGGGGGCGGGAAGCTCCGTCCGGAACCTGCAAAAATCCAGGCTATTAGAGACTGGCCTGTACCCCAAACTAAGAAACAAGTTATGGCTTTTTTGGGCACTGCCAGCTATTACCGAAAATTTGTTTCTCATTTTAGCACTGTGGCCAAGCCTCTTACCGACCTGACCAAGAAAACGATGCCCAGGCTGGTAATCTGGTCTCCAGCCTGTGAGGAGGCTTTTAACCGGCTGAAGGATGCCCTGGTCTGTGACCCTGTTCTGGCTGCTCCAGACTATAAGAGGCGATTCATTGTGCAGACGGACGCCTCTGCTTATGGATTGGGAGCTGTACTCAGCCAGGTGAATGCAGCGGGGGACGAGCACCCCGTCGCCTACCTCAGCAGGAAACTGCTGGACCGAGAAGTGGCCTATGCAACTGTGGAAAAAGAATGTCTGGCTATAGTGTGGGCCCTCCGGAAACTAAAGCCGTATCTGTATGGACGAGAATTCTCTGTGGTTACTGATCACAATCCCCTCACCTGGCTGAACAGAGCTTCTGGGGACAATGGACGCCTACTACGATGTAGCCTGGCTCTGCAGCCCTATAACTTTACCATACAGTATAGAAGAGGCAGCCAACACCAAAATGCAGATGGACTGTCCAGGCAGGAGGAGCCCTGAGTCCGGTCAGCCCTGCCTGTGTGTACTTAACAAGCGACCTGTAGAGGTCCCTTGTACGTACACAAAATTGGAGGGGAAGGAATTGTCATGATACATAGTTTGCCCTGTCCTGCATTTCTGTATAACTTTTTTCCTCTATCATCATTTAACTTAGGCTTATGTCAACACAGCTAGAGGACTCCCCATTGTTCTCTTAAGCCGGGGGAGAACTCACAATACACATTCATATAGACATATCGGAGCCATGCAATGGACCAAACCATTGACTAGGAGGTAGGAACCTCTCCTCCCCTACCCTTCGGCTGTTCCCAGTAGCCCAAGACAAGGGACTGATGCGTGACCAGTGTTGTGTTGGGAGATCTCTAGAGAAAAAGGGTCAGGGCTCTTAGCTGCGGCAAGACCTCACGTCGGTCTGTGATTTTGGACTTATTATGGACATCAGGAATAACATGGATATTTGATTTGGTATGCTGCCTGCCTCAAATCCCGTTGGATTGTTCTTAGCCCAGTGGTCTCTTCTTGCTCTGCCGCATACCCCGTCACAGGACGCACGGTTCCATCCTTCTTTGGAACCACGAACAGGTATAGGTAAGACCTTTTGAACCTGTGTGTGTGGGGCCGTGACAATAGTTCTATATATGCGGAGTGCAAGAATGGCCTAAAAAGTGGGGCCGCTTGTTCCTTTTGTGCTTAAAAGACGGGCCTGGAGGAAACGAGTTGGTGAGGGGAACAGGAATTCTATGTCGGTATCTGTAACCCACTAGATTTCCGACCCATGGTCGAGAATAACCACCAGCCAGATCTGACAAAAGACGGGCGTAGACGGATGCCTAGCCTGTCCGAATCTTTCGGATACTGCAATGAGTCGTTGAACAGAGAAACTGGGCCCGTGAGGGTCAGCGCTTCCCGGAATGGAAGATCTTAAGGAAGCTAGAGATTTTCTTGAGGCGGAATCTGTTTGTCACTCTCGGAGTCATAGCCAAAAAAAAAAAAAAAACAGCAGAATGTCTGGGGAACTAGCTACTGAGACATTAGCTGGAAAATTGGGCATTCTTTGCTGCTGTCAGCCCCGACTTAAGACTCGAATGGCAGAAGGCCCACTCGTTGTGCTCCTGTGAGAAGATGCAGACTGCACAGATTACAGTGGGGCTCCTTCACGGCAGTGAGGCATTACACGCATTACACTAGGCATAAGCGTGCATTCTATCATTCAGTGCTCTAGGAATATGTCCGTGCCGCGAGAAAAGGCAGACCGCATAGCGTTGACAGACGAGTACCAAAGGTCACAGGGGATTGAAAATCCACTCACCATCCGCCCCGATTGTCTCCTCAATCCATCATCCCTCTGATAGGGAGGTGGAGAGGTTTTGTTAGCCTCCAGTCGCCATCAACCTTTGGGGAGTGTGATATAGTGGGACCGAACGGACGCTGCATGGAGTCTCGAATTTTTCAGGGCCCACCTTACCTATGGTGTGCGTCCCGGTCTGGAGACCGCCGCAGCGCAGGACCCGGTTGAGAACCTTCAGGACAGCTGCCATAAGGACGGTGCAGGAAGCCCTCAATCCACCATCCCTTTGATAAGGAGGTGGAGAGGGACCGTCTGCCTTCCATTCGTGGTCGCTGTTCAGTCAGTGGCGATTCAGTGGAGGGGCCATAAGAGCCTCTGTAAATACGGAGGGGTTCAATCCTCTAGGATGGGGATAAGGCTGGTTGTCCGGCATAGGCCTGTGCGGCAGAGGCTGCATGGAGGCACTACACCATGTGCTCATCCGTAAGTTGGAGTCGGGAGATCGGTGTCCTTTAAGGGGCCCGTCGCCCATATGTCAGCTCAGGCGTTGTTAATAGAGCCTGGAGACTGCTGCCAGAAAGGGTTAAGCGCATGCATGTCGTCGGTCAGACGCCGGAGTAGCTATTCCCCCAGTTCAGAAAATGCGGCATTGGAAAGCGAAATGGCGGCTGGGACTGATTTGGCGCTTCTCGTTTCCGACGAGAAGCGCCAGAATAGGTGGGAGGAGACCTGCAGAGGGGGGGGCAGAGCGCCAAAAAACTATGGGCGGAACTGAGGCCTACCCGGCCAAAAAGACGGGGACTAAGTTAGTGGGGCAGGCGAGGCAGACGGAGGGAACCTCGGCCCATGCTGGAAGGCCGCGGCAGGAGACCAGGCAAGGCCACAGCGGCGGCCTCAAAAGGAGGCCGGCGCGCCCGCGGTTCGAACAGGCAGCGCAGCGGTCCGGCCAACAAGGCCGCGACTCTCGCAAGCGGGGCCACAAAAGGAGGTCGAAGTGCGCACAGAAAGGCCGGGCATTCATACAAAGCTCCTAGACCAGGCTGCGGACTCCCAGGCAAGGCCGCATGGCGGCCACAAAAGAAGGCGGCAGCGGCTCACAAAGGCCGCTGCACCACACAGCCAAACAGGCGCCGGCTCCACAAGGCCGCAGCGGCTCACAGCTGCGCAGCGGCTCCCAGGCGAGGCCGCAGATTACGCCGCAGCAGCGGCTACCAGGCGAGGCCGCGGCGGCTTTTAGGCAAGGACGCGGCGGCGGCTCCTAGACCAGGCCGCGGCTCGCAGGCTAGGCCGTAGCGCCGGCCCGCAGATAAGGCCGCAGCAGAGGCTCCTAAGCCAGGCCGCAGCGGCGGCTCCTAGACCAGGCCGCGGCTCCCAGGCGAGGCTGTAGCGCTGGCCCGCAGACAAGGCCGCAGCGGCGGCTCCTAGGCAAGGCTGGGAGAAGGCCGCGGCGGCGGCGCTGGAGCAGGCCGTGACAGCGGCTGGTGGAGAAAGCCGCGGCTGCTGGGCAATACTGGAAGGCCACTGAGTAGACTCCTGCCTCCTCACTCCACCATCCCTTTAATAGGGAGGTGGAGAGGTTCCCAGCACCAGCTATCAATAGGTTGAGGGGCCTGGCTCCGGAAGGGGGTACATGGGGCGACACACCGTATTCCCGTCCGTTGAAGATGTGGAGAGAGCGGACCCATTAAAGGGATCAGTCGCCCCGAACCGAGCTCAAGCAATGTAACCTTGCAGGATGGGGTACGGGGAGGCGACACTCGCGTTCCCGCCTGTTTAAGATATCGGGAGATCGGGACTTTTCTCACAAGACCCCGTCGCCCTTCCATTAGAAAAAATAAGGGATTTGGAAAAAATAAGGTAAAATTAGAAAAAATGAAAACATTTTTGGGGTCTGAAGCCAGAGCCTAGTGCCTCCTACAAACTCTAAGCAAGAACTGGTTCAGGCTAGAGCCAGCAGAGGGTGTATACTGCGGAGGAGGAGCCAATTTCTTTGTGTATTAGCTTAGTGTCCTCCTAGTGGCAGCAGCATAACACCCATGGTCTGTGTCTCCCAATGAGCCAAAGGAGAAAATTGAGGTTGGACATTGTTGATTTTCTTTTTGCAGTACCCTTTGTTGCAATATGACCCCATTCACTTACATTGCGCAGATATGTGGAAAATATACTTACCACATATCTTCATAGTTGTCAGTAAGCTCGGCAATTCTTTGGTTATGGACTTCAGCGTCTTGTTGCATTGAGGTTATCTGGCTTAATAATGTACTGTTCTCCTCCTGTAGGTTCTCATTCTCATGTCTACAAAAGGTAGAAACCATCACTTTAATGTACGTTATATATCACTATACAAGTAGTAGTCCTCCTTCTTGGAAATTTACATTCTTGGCATTTTTTTGAAATGGCACCATTAGCCTTTACAAGTAGCTCAAGGAGACACCCACAAAAGCTAACAGGCTTGATGGGGATGACCACCATCATTGTAAAGGGGTCAGTAGAGTAACTAAAGTGAAAATATTTGACAAGGACACATTTACCCTACAAAATGGTGATTTTCTAGACTTGCACTAGGACAGGTTCCCATTATTATGAATATCTAGGTCAATTTACATAATAGTGTCAAAATAGCACAAAAAAAGTACAATACATGAAACCAAAAAAGCAAGCATAGCATCAGTAGATGAAGACATCAATATTAAAGAATAAAAAGTGCAAAAAAATCTCTCACGTAGTGGTGGGCAACCTGCACCTGAACTGTCTATAATTTGGAGACTGAATTTCTGAAGTCTCCAAGTTTAAGTGACAAGCTGCTCACCACTTCTCTACACACCGGAAGAATCAAGAAAGGAAAAGTTCATTTTGTGTTTAATTAGCAGCAATAGAATTAGAGCAAACAATTAGGAAGATTATAAAGCGGAGTAGGTATGTAATTAGGGGTTAGGAGAGAGCTCTTCTGGAGGACTTTGGATGAAGACCTTGCTACACCAGATGACAAAAGTTAGAGGGTCTTTTTTTGTTAAATTGCTATGTTCCTCTTAAGAAATGTTAGTTCTAGAAGCAGAGAAAGCAGCCGAGAAGGAATTTCTTCACTTAGCGGGCATCAACAGATGGGCCATAGGCATGTATATTACCTCAGATGTTCAAGCCTATTCGGGATTTCATGCTCCTTGTACAGCAGGTTAGAGTTGGTTGTCTTCTGCTCATGGTTCCAGGTCAAGTGCTTCTGTCTTGGACTCATTTCTGGAAGACCTTTGGCAAATGCTACAAGATCTAATGATGGCTCGTGACAAAATTGTTCAGTTGGTACCAGTCCTGGCTTACCACCATTTCTATCCAGTGTTTGACTTCTTGGAAGCTTGTCAGGACATCCTGGTTGTTGATCAGCAGAGTTGTGAATGTTTTCTACTAGGGGCATTGAGAAATTTGTAACAGATGGATGATAATCATCAGGGCAAAAAGACGGCTCCAAATTTTTTTCTGTCTTCAGGTCAATGGCCAGTTTTTCTGTAACAGTCACGGGTGTTTTCTCAATACTATACATTTTCTCCTGCATGACTTGAACCAGTAACTTTAGGTCATTGTTTTCCTTCTTGGCTTCTTCATACAACTGTTCAAGCTTTAAAGAAGCTTCAGCCATTTCCTCCATGTTTAGGATTTCTTTCTGCAACCATGAAACTTCGGAGGAAAGAACTTTGTTGTTTTCAATAGCGTCCATATTCTTTAGCTCTAAAACAGTCAAGCTTTCTTTCAGTTGCAAATTTTCCTTTCTAGCAACGGCCAAGAGCAGTTTAAGACCAGGAACGGATATGGGTGCATCCTCCAGCTCCGGTAGTGGAATTACTTCAAGATTAATAGCTTTTTTCACTTGGTCATACTCCAAAGATAAAGCACTTAACTTTTCTTGAAGTAGAACAGTCTGTGTCTTAAGGTGACTATTTTCAGTTTTCACATCATTATAGCTCTGTTCGAGCCTACTCAACATCTTAGTGATGTCTTCAAGTTCATTAGTTTTACTTTGAAGCTTCATATTCACATTATTCAGGGTTTGCTTATACTTTATAAAAGACATAAGGTCCATAACTGTTGTATCTTCTTCTCCTTCAGGCTCCATGAATGAATTTACCTCTGTTTCAGCATGTTGATTTTTGACTTTGCTCCAGTTGTATTTGCCGTTAAGCAACAAAAGTTTGTTCTGCAGCCTAGACATTTCGGATAACAATCTGACATTTTCTTTCACCGTTTGCTCATGAACAGCTTGTAGGCTCCTGTAGACATCCATATCAACTTCAGGAACTACCATACATTTCTGAAGTTGCATCTTCAACTCTTCCTTTTCTTTCTCCATCATCTTGAAGTCTAATTTAGTCTTAGCTAAAGTTGCCATTTCTTTCTTTAATTCCTTGATTGTATTTTGCATTCTAGCCATTTCTTTGCTCTCCTTTTCATATTTACCACACATTTCTCTGTACAGTTTTTCAGATTCTAAAAGTTTGGAGTCAAGTTCGTTCTTCTCAGATTTATGTGTGCTTGTTAGTTTTTCTACAGTTTCTTGAAGATGTTGAGCATCTCCATGATCTAACTTTTCATCATTTTGTTTACTTGCTTCAGTTTTCCTCAATGTCTCCTGAAGTTTATCAATCTCTGCCAATAGCTGAATGTTCTCTTTGACGGTGTGCTGGTGCACTTTTTGCAAATTCATGAGAGTGCACCTTTCTTCCTCTAGAAGAGCAGAACCATCTTGTAGGTCAGAGACCAATTTCTTCAACTCTTGGTTCTCCTTCTTCATTGATGTATATTCCAACTGGATTTTTGACAAAGATGTGATCTCATTCTGCAAGTCACTGATCGTGCTTTGAAGTCTAGCAATCTCTAGAAGCATTTCTTTCCTCTTAGAATCGGTCTGATCACACATTTCCTTATAAAGTACCTCTGACTTGGTCAGTTTAGTATTAAGAAGATCTTTCTCAACCACATTGTTGTTTTCCACTTTTTGTATGGTTTCTTGCAAAACTAGTATACTTTTCTCTGCTTCACACAACTGATCACCTTGGTTCTTCACTTTCTCCTCCAACAAAGTCACATATTGATTTTTTTCCTCCACCCTAGCATTACAGATCTCATTCTTCAGTTTCTCCTGAAGACAGGACATATCAGACAATAACTTAACATTCTCTTTCACAGTCTTCTCATGGACAGCTTGCAGACTCTTGTTTTGGCTTCGTTCCTCTTCGAGAAATACCGAACTCACCTGGAGCTGAGAAACAACATTCTTAAGGTCCGAATTTTCTTTAGCAACCGACTTATATTCTGCTTGAACTCTGGATAAAGACCGAATTTCCTCTTTCAACTCACAGATGATTCCCTGAAGTTTTGTGATTTCCTCGAGCATTTCATGCCTTTTTTTCTCATTCCCGAGACTTAATTCTTTATAAAGAGTCTCGGACTCTAACAATTTGAAACTACTTTCTTTTGTCTCATGTTTTTTCTTCTTCTCTAGATCTTCCAGTTCAGCTTGGAGATGCTTCATGCCGGTCTCTGCTTGAAGAAGTTGTTCATCTCGTTCGGTCAACTCCTCCAGCAAATCATTTTCTAGCTGAAGGATCTTTTCATTAAGAGCCACTTCTACTTGTTTTGAAGCAATTTTCAGCTTCTCAAGATCATTTTCCAACTGAGCCTTTTCAGACTGTAAACTATTGACCAGTTTCTTGTAAGTCTTCTCCAACAGATCTTTCTGCTGCGAAAGCTCAGAACAAGCAGAATGTTTCTCTTTTTCAACGTTTTCTATTTTTTCTTCAAGTTTTTCCTGCAATTCTACACTCTCTTGGATGAGCTCTTTTTCGAATGTCCACTGAGCTTTTTCTTCTGCATGTTGGTCCCTTAGGTCTTGAAGATCAGCTTTAAACTTCGCTTTTAGAGTAACCAAGTCTCTCTCATACCTTTTCACTTCTAACTCATTTTTGCTTATAAACTGAGCCTCGTTTTCTAAGAGTCTTCTGTTATACTCAGTTTCCAAATTTTTCCTAAAAGATTCAATATAAAAGAGTATATAAAAATGCAATTGTGTAAGATGATCTAGATTTCTATGTTTCTGTGTGTATTCTGGACTAAGCCCTTTAATAAAGAGATCAATTTTGGAAGCAAATTAAAACTTCAGACACATCAGAAGTTTTGACCAATGGAGATCCAGATGATGGGCCCCCCACCAACTTCTGGACGTAAGGGTAAAAGCTCCTGGGCAAAGAGGTGTATGAGCTAAAAGGTCTTCTAGAAGTCTGTACTTCGCACTACTTCACTTTCGGACAACTGCCGAAAAGAAGTCAGAGTATCATGGCGACATTTGGCAGTTGAGTATTTTTGTATTTTTGCTCAAATCTTAGAGGGTGTCTTTAAAGAAAAACAAAAATCTTGTTTCAATCACAGGTGTAAATAGATCTTGAAAATTGAAACCTCTAAAAAGAATTGATTAAATAAAAGGATACAAATTTAGTATTTAAAATCATCAACTAATGAAATTATTAAAAGAACGATTCCAAGAATTGGAAATTTGGTAGAAGATGTAATATTGGCAAGCAAAAAAAAAAACAGCACAATTAAGAAAAATGGCAACATGATAGTAATTGTAAGGAAGAAAAAAAGGAAAAAATTGTGACTGCTCTATTAAAGTGGGTGAAAAACACGGATTTTGGTAAAAACTTACCTGTAAAATCCTTTTCAGCGAAGGAAGGAAGAGAGACACAGTATTCATTACTGATGGGTAGGCGGAGCCCCAGATCAGGATGTCACCTCAGATCAAAAGAGTGCTGACTGGCTGGCCCCTCCAGCTCGGGCTCCTCCTACTCAGCTCCAGTCGTACCAAAGCTTTTAGGAAAAGAGCCAAGATCACCAGCGGAGCAACATAACCCCTTCTGAAGGAACTTCAGAGAAAAAACACAAGGATACAGGTTATGCATGCAAAGAAAGCCAAAAACCACAGAGTTCCAGGTACTACTCACGGAACCTGACTACTGCGATGAGCTGGCGATGCTGGAACAGAGCCTTAGCGCGCTGACCTCAGCCCAGATAATCGCTATCAGATAAGGGTCGCGCTGCATCTGAAAACATCAACACACTTCTGCCATGGGAGGGTGCTGTGTCTCTCTTCCTTCCTTCGCTGAAAAGGATTTTACAGGTAAGTTTTTACCAAAATCCGTGTTTCAGCTGCAGATGGAAGGAAGAGAGCCACAGTATTCATTACTGATGGGACGTCCCAAAGCAGTTCAAAAATAAGGGTGGGAAAAACCAACAAAAGGCAGAAACCCAACAACCTTAACAACAAAGCGCAACCAGCGCTAAACACAAGTTCATCCAGAACTTTAAACTACAGCTGCCTGCAGGACCCTACGTCCGAGGGCTGCATCAGCGGAAGCACTGACGTCCACTTTATAAAACCTTGTAAACGTGTGGACAGAGCGCCAAGTTGCCGCTCGGCAGAGCTGCACTGCCGAGGCACCTTGATGAAAAGCCCACGATGAGGCCACAGCTCTCGTGGAATGGGCTCGAATCTTAATCGGGCAAGATTCACCCCGAAGGCGGTAAGCTTCCAAAATAGCTGACCGATCCAACGAGCTATAGAATCCTTGGAAGCTCGTTGACCACGCCGACGACCTGCTGGAACCACAAACAGGGAGTCCGTCTTACGAAAACCTTGAGTAATAGATAGATAAAACTTCAAGGCCCGCACTAAATCCAATGTGTGTAAATCTCGCTCTTTCGCATTCTTCGGATCCGGACAGAGTGAAGGCAACACAATATCCTGGTTAACATGAAATTGTGACACCACTTTAGGCAAAAAATCACCCCGAGTGCGAAGCACTACACGATCCGGAAAAAACTCCAGAAAAGGAGGCGAACAAGAAAGAGCTGCCAACTCAGAAACTCTCCTCAAGGAAGTGACTGCAACAAGGAAAGCCACCTTCCAAGAAAGTAAAGAAAGGCTAGCAGAAACCATAGGCTCAAAAGGTTTATGCTGAAGAACCTCCAAAACAAGGTTGAGCCGCCAAGGAGACACGGGTGCCTTCCGCGGCGGAAACTTACGAGATATACCTCGGAAAAAGGAGAGCACGTCTCTATTTGAAGCAATGGTTCTCCGGAACAATAAGGACAGAGCAGAAATCTGACCTTTCAGAGTGCTGACTGCCAAACCCTTGTCTAGCCCATGCTGCAGAAAAGCCAACAGGTTGGGAATGGAAAATTTTCTCGGGTTCCGAGAGGACCCCAAACACCACGAAAAGAAGGTTTCCCAAATTTTGTGGTAAATCCTAGTAGTAGCCGGACATCTTGCAGCACGAAGGGTAGCAATGACCTCGGCTGAGAAACCTCTACGGGTCAAGATTTCGGTCTCAAGAGCCACGCCGTCAAACGCAGGGACATCAAGTCCGGATGACAAACGGGCCCCTGAGTCAACAAGTCCGGTTGAAGAGGAAGTGGAAAAGGAGGTGCCGCCAACAGCGACATTATTGTCGAGAACCACACCCTTCTTGGCCAGTCTGGAGCTATCAAAATAGCTGGAATTCTCTCTAGTCTGATCCGACGCAGTACTAGAGGAAGTAAGGATATCGGCGGGAATACATAGATCAGCTCGAACTGATCCCACTGAGCCACTAGAGCATCCACCGCCACCGCCTTCGGGTCCTTGTACCTGGACATGAATGTCGGTAACTTGGCATTGGACCTGGATGCCATCAAATCCACTTGGGGGGGTTCCCCAGCGAGAGCACAGTAGTGCAAAAACTTCCGGGTGGAGGCTCCATTCCCCGGGATCCATCCTTCTGCGACTGAGAAAGTCCGCTGTAATATTCTGAACCCCTGGAATGTGAATCGCCGAAATGGCTGGTACACTGGCCTCTGCCCAAATCAGAATTCGGGACACCTCTACCATGAGTCTGGAACTCCTTGTCCCACCTTGGTGATTGATATACGCGACAGCCGTCGCATTGTCTGTCTGCACTCGGACTGGCAGACCGCTCAAAGGGACCGTCCAATGTTGGAGGCAAAGGAAAATCGCCCTCAATTCCAGGATGTTGATCGGAAGAAAAGACTCTTCCGATGACCATACCCCCTGAATCCAGAGATTGTTCCAAACACCCCCCCAGCCCGTCAGGCTGGCATCGGTGGTTATGACTGACCACTTCGGAGGGAGGAAAGACTTCCCCAGGGAGAATGCCCCTGGACGTAACCACCATTCTAGAGAATCCCGCACCGCGCGAGAAATGGTGACACTGCAATCCAGCGATTGCGACTGGTTCCATCGACTCAAGATGAACCTTTGGAGAGTCCTGGAATGGAACTGGGCAAAAGGAATTGCCTCCATGGACGCCACCATCAGTCCCAGAAGACGCATACACTTCCGTAGGGACATTGCCGTTGAGGATTTCATAATCTGTACATGTCGAAGAAGACATGACTGTTTGTCTGGTGGTAGGGAAACTACCGACCGAAACGTGTCGAGATGCATTCCCAAAAAGAGGATTGTCCTCGATGGTTCCAGGGACGACTTCTCCCAATTGACCAGCCAACCGAAGTCCTTCAGAAACTGAAGAGACAAATCCCGAGCCGTCAACGCCTCCTCCTCCGAGGAAGCCACGATCAAAAGATCGTCCAGATAAGGGAGAATCGTAATCCCCTGTCTTCGAAGGATTGCCATGAGGGCGCCAGAATTTTTGTAAAGACCCTTGGCGCTGAGGCTAAGCCGAACGGCAGAGCCACGAACTGGTAATGATTCTGACCTATGGCAAATCGAAGAAAGCGCTGATGAGCCTTTCCGATGGGAATATGCAAATAAGCGTCGCGAATGTCGATTGACACCAGAAAATCGTTCTGTGACAGAGCTGCCACAACGGAACGAAGCGACTCCATGCGAAATTTCCGGGCATGGACATGCCGGTTTAATCGCTTGAGATCCAGAATCGGGCGAAATTTGTTCTCCTTTTTGGGAACTATAAAAAGGTTGGAATAAAAACCTTTCCCTCGGTCCTCTGACGGATCCGGTATCACTACACCCTTTTGTAGCAGAGATTCGACCTCTCGCTGTAGAGCGACAACAAGCTCGGGTTCCGACGGAACGCGAGATTGACAAAAAACATTTGGGGGTCGAGAAGCAAACTCTATGAAATAGCCTGCCGACACTATCCGCGTTACCCAGGAATCTGGAACGCGAGCCATCCAAGTCTCCTTGAAAAGAAGCAGGCGACCCCCCACTCGAGAATCCTCGAGTGGACCCCTGGCGTCAATCCGACTTTGCGGGCTTCTTGTCAAGTTCCCGCTT
This sequence comes from Oophaga sylvatica, assembly GCA_033576555.1. Lineage (NCBI taxonomy): Eukaryota > Metazoa > Chordata > Amphibia > Anura > Dendrobatidae > Oophaga > Oophaga sylvatica. The sequence continues at coordinate 443,993,520 of JARQOD010000001.1, read as the reverse complement.
GTCCTGGCGGAAACTCTGCTTCCAGGGAGTACGAGTTTTCTGAGAGGATTTCTTTCCTGAGAAGGAAAGACGACCCGATCCCCACGAGGAGTGACTAGATCGTCCTCGGCCCCGAAAGGACCGCCGACCACTATAGACACCAGGCTTACTGGACACCGAGGTCATGGCCCTACGCTGTGGTAATGCTGATTCCTTCGCCTTAGCCTTGGAAATCAGCTCTGTGAGGTCGGATCCAAAAAGATGGCCACCCTTGTAAGGTAAGGCCAACAACCCTTGTTTGGAAACTGCGTCCCCGGCCCACTGTCTGAGCCATAAAGCTCTTCTGACTGTGACCGCTGAAGCTTGCGCTTTGGCCAGCAGAGATGCCGTATCCAGACCGGCATCAAAGATATAACAGGCTGCCGTTTCTAACCATTCACAAGTTTCCCGTATCTAAGATAACGGAGATTCATTTTGCAACTCCGTCTTCAGACGTGCCAGCCAGCTTAGAGAAGCTCTAGCAGCACACATGGATCCTAGCACTGCTCGAAATCCATGACCCGCAGCCTCATAGCTTGCTTTTGCCGCCAATTCTGCCTTTCTATCCAAAGGCTCCTGTAAGCTCGCTTTTCCCTTAAGGCCGGTGTCACACACAACCACAAAAAATCGGTCCGTTTTAGACGGTCGACAATCGGATCAAAATAAAAACATCACACATCCTTCTGGCATCCGATTTTCCTTCAAAGATGCGATTTAATCGCATGTGTGTGTACCTTGTAACATCCGATTTTCATCCGACTTGCGAGATTTTCTCGCAGGCTTGCAAAACTGACATATAATGGATACAAAAGAATAGTATTTAAATGCCAAAAGAAAGAATAGATATATACACATAGAGCACATATATATATATATATATATATGTCATTGTGACATATATATATACATATATTTATAATTCTTACACTTCTACATACTGTTATAGCCGCTAATTCAATTGCCGGCTTCAGTGAAATCACAGAAGCCGACATGAAATGATACATTGTTTCCACACATTTAACCATGTAATTTCATGTATTTTTATATATGTTTGAAACATACAATTACATGAGTATATGTGTGCTAAATTTCAGACATGTAGGGGTTAATTAAAGGTGTAAATTCGTTGAAAAAAAATGCTTGGGCTCCCGCTGTATTTTCTCCACCAGACCGACAAAGCAAGCGAGTGGGGGCAGATAATAATAGCCTAGGGAGGGTACATTTTTTTTGTGCCCCCCCTGGCTACTAACATCTGCCCCCAGACACCCCAGAAAGGGCAAATCTATAATTAGATTCGCCCTTTCTGGCACTTTGCCCGTCTATTCCCATTGCCCTGTAGCGGTGGCGAATGGGTTAATAAGGGGTTAAAATGACCTTGCAATTGAAAGGTCACTTTAAGCCAGGTTAATAATTGATAGCTGTCAATTAGACAACTATCAATTATTAATCCTATTGTATGAAAGAAAAATCAAACACACACAGTTTAATAAAAAATAAGTTTAATGAAATAATCACACAGTTTTTGACCATATTTTATTTTCCTGCTAAAACCATTTCCTGTAATAAAAATAAAATAAAAAAGCAAAATTATACTTACCAATCCGATGTACAGTCAGGTCCCACGGTGTAATCCATCAGAAAGGGTTAACAGGTTACAGGTCGCAGAGAGCTAATAATGCTGTCTCAGACCTGTATTCCCCTGAATGAATAACTTCCTCTCCCAGCGAAAGTAGAGGAATAGATTCATGAATGGAGCTTAATTGATTTATTGGCAATTTAACTTTAGTGACCTGACCTAAAGGGAAAGTGGACACAATCAATTAAGCTTCATTCATGAAACACATCCTCTCCTGTCGCCAGGAGAGGAACTTATTCATTCAGGAGCTTTGAGCTGAGCACGCAGGATTACTTGCACTGCTTGGCTCAAAGCTAGTTAACCCTTTGTGAAGGATTACAGCGTGGGACGTGACAGATCGGCGGAATAGGTAAGAATAATGTTGTTTTATTTCTTTTTCTTTATTTTAGGAGATCAATGGCTTCGCACGGATTAAGTGTAAAATAAAATATGGTCAAAAAAATGTGTTTTTATTTCATTAAAATTATTTATTCTTAAAGTGTGTGTGTTTTTTTATTTACTTCAATAGGATTAATAATTGATAGTTGTCTAATTGACAGCTATCAATTATTAACCTGCCTTAATGTGACCTTTCAATTGCAAGGTGACAGTAAGGTGAGATTAACCCATTCGCCACCGCTACAGGGCAATGGGAATAGACGGGCAAAGTGCCAGAAAGGGCGAATCTAATTATAGATTTGCCCTTTCTGGGGTGTCTGGGGGCAGATGTTAGTAGCCAGGGGGGGCACAAAAAAAATGCACCCTCCCTGGGCTATTATTATCTGCCCCCACTCGCTTTGCTTTGTCTGTCTGGTGGAGAAAATACAGCGGGAGCCCACGCATTTTTTTTCAACGAAATTACACCTTTAATTAACCCCTACATGTCTGAAATTTTGCACAAATACACTCATGTAATTGTATGTTTCAAACATATATAAAAATACATGAAATTACATGGTTAAATGTGTGGAAACAATGTATCATTTCATGTCGGCTTCTGTGATTTCACAAAACCCGGCAATTTAATTAGCGGCTATTACAGTATGTAGAAGTCTAGGAACTATAAATATATGTATATATATACATGTCACAATGACATGTATATATATATATATATGTATTCTATGTGTATATATCTATTCTTTCTAGTCTTTATTAAAGCTGTCAGTGTGATTTTACAGTATAGCCGGGGATGAATTGCCGGCTTTTCTAAAGGACACCGATGCGATTTCATCGCAAGTCACACAGTGTGGTCCGTTTGTAATCAGATTTTTCATCGCTCCCATAGACTTGCATTGGCGATAGTCGACCCACAATCGGTGACAATCGCAGCATGCTGCGATTGTACACGGACGTTGAAAACGGACCACAAAAAAACGGCTACTGGGAGCTGCTCCATAGATTAACATACGGCAGACTGCAATACGATTTTTCATCGCATTGCAATCGTCCGATTTTGTCGCCAGTGTGACGCCGGCCTAATAGGGAGTAGTGAGGATTTACTAAGCTGAGATAAAGACACATCCACTTCAGGAGCAGAAGTCCAATTAGCCTTTAACTCCGCAGAGCAAGGATAAAGTGTATCAAAGAAATGCGTTCCATGAAAACGCTTATCTGGACATAGACGTTCCTCCTCTATTACACTATTAAGCTCATCCAGAGCTGGCAATGTTGTACGCGAAGCACGGGACTCCTGGAACATGCGTGCTGATTTACCAGGACGACTAGTTACCTCCTCCGGTAACTGTAATATATCTCTCATGGCTTCAATCAATGCCTCCGTACGCTTCGCCATAGAGGAACGCCCCTGCGGCTCGTCCGCATCAGAATCGGATATTTCTCCATCCGAATTTAAAGGGGAACTCTGCCCAATATCAGATACATCTGACTCGCTCCGTGTAGAGGCCGGTAACGGCCTGCGTCGCTTCCTCTGAGAGGAATTAGCAGACACATATTGACCTAAAAGGTCAGACAAGTTGTTGATCGATCGAGCGATATCGTCCAATTTTCCACCACTGTCGACCGCAGCGCTAGACGCTGTGGAGGTCTGCGTATCTGATTGCCGTAATGGCACTGGGACATGGTCCGCGGCATCTGAACTCTGTTCAGACATGCCTCACCTGTATGAGCAGGTCAAAGCGGTAATACCAGCAAAAAACTATGCGGTTTTTTTTTTTTTTTTTTAAACGCTGAAGGGTTAACGCTCCACCAAGCAGGGTTACCCCAGCGGTATTCAGTCAAAAAATTTAGCTGGTAGAAATAACCCTCAGAGGGGTTAATATTGCAAACTCACCACAATATATATATTTGTGAGCCCCAGCCAATTTTTATGTCTCTAATGAGACTGCAGCTGCAGGATAGCGATCGCTGCGCTGCGGGGTGAGGAATCAGCACTCACCCAGCTGGCCGTGGTGTCTTATGAGGAGAGGAGCGGTCTGAGGAGCCCAGGAGCCTGTGTAATGGCCGCCACAGTGAGGGAGTCGCAGGAGAAACGCCAGAGCGCGCGTCTTCCTGCTCAGAAGACCGGGAATAGTTAGGTCACGCCCCCCGCCAGCTCGAATATTGAGCGCGAACTCCCCCGCTCCTGCTCCCTCTCTGTCCTGCAGGTATCTGCCTGCGGACAAAAAATCACCACATCTACTTGTAACAGCGCTGTCACAGCAGCGCTGAAGCATACTGACATACATGTAATAGCGCTGCTCACTCAGACGCTAAAGCACTCACACATTATTATAATAAAAAAAATTTGTGTGGAGTACTCACCAGCCAAGGCGCCACAGGGACCCTCAGGGGTTTCTGGCGCTGTGCCCATGCTTCCCCCCAGGGCGGGAAGCGCAGTGACCGCACGTGTGGTTTGCGTCCCGCCAGGGAAGCTCTCCTCATCCCCCAGGGCCGGCAAGGATTCTGCAGGGACTTTGAGTAAATACAGATCCGCCAAGGGAGAGGTTGGGGTACAGCAGCGCTGGTACCCCTGAGACCTCTAGACCAACTAGTGATCCAAGTCTCCTGTCCGACTATAAAATAATAAAATCTTCTGAGGAGCTGCATTAGCAGCGACCATCCTCTGGACCTCAAATCTTAGACTGGAGCTGAGTAGGAGGAGCCCGAGCTGGAGGGGCCAGCCAGTCAGCACTCTTTTGATCTGAGGTGACATCCTGATCTGGGGCTCCGCCTACCCATCAGTAATGAATACTGTGGCTCTCTTCCTTCCATCTGCAGCTGAAAACAAAATATTCACCTGCCCAAGAACCTCCTCTACAAGCCAGCATTCTAAACACACCAGACATAGGTCAACCATGTATTATGGCAGTCCTGCAAAAGCCACGTGCATGCAGAATAAAACATAATCCTTACCTTTCCTCCTGGACATCCAGAGTATGTTTTTCAAGCAATTGACTTCTTAATTCCAGTTTTTCCATATTATGTTTTTCCTGAAAACCCAAGATTTGGTCATTAAAACTCTCCTCCATTTCACTCCTCTTCTCCTCATATGTGGTCACCAGTTCCACCAGTTTATTTTCAGTATTCTTTTCCAGATCTTCCGCTCTCTGGACCAGCTCCTCCTTCTCCTTATGATAGATTTCCTTGGCCTCCTCTAATTGCAATTGAAGAGCGGCTTTCTGCTCCATCAGCTGAAGTTTCTGGTTACTGAATTTGGCCTCCAGTTTGTCGGTTTGGTTGCGATGTTCGCATTCTGCTCTCTGCTGCTCCTCTTTCAGCCTTGAGATGTCGGCTTCTAATTCCAAGTGCCTCTTTTTATAGACTCGCGTTTGCTCTTCCGCCTTGTGAATCTCCTCGTTCAGTTTTTGTTTGAGGACATTTTGCTCCCTCTCAAACACGCACTTTGCTTCCTTCAGATTTTCTTCATAGTGCGTTACCTAAGACATCGGAAACCAAGAAGGCACCTGTTAAGTACAGTTTTTGGAGAAGACATCTAAGCAAATAAGAAACAAGTCTTACTTTAGATTCCAGTTCCATTTTTAACTGCTCGATTTCCCTTTGGTGCTGCTCTCGCAGCTGCTCAATGGCCATCTCAGCTTCTATACTCATGTTTAGTGGAGGGCAATCCTCAGAACCGATACCTGCATGAAGTTGACAATTACCGGATGTAACAAAAAGTTATAGATCTTGTTCTGTTACAATGGTCATAACCATTATGGCTCATTGACAAGGCAAGTCCATATTATTTCAATATAGTGGCTTCAAATAGGTTGACCTGAAGCAAGTCAAAGTGTAATTGGTTGGATTAATTAAAAAATAGAATTTTTCAACCATAATCCAGGACTTAACCATAGAAAAATAACATTCTATGACAAGTAAAATTTTACTACTGATTTCACAATTGCTTGCATGGCCAGGTGGTTGGCACAGCAGATCATGAAGAGTAATCTCCAGCCATGACAACATCTGCACCAAGACTGTATGGTCTTTCTACATTTGCTTGGTTTAGTTTCCATCATATACAGGTGCATCTCACAAAATTAGATTATCATCAAAAAGTTAATTTATTTCAGTTCTTCAATACAAAATGTGAAGCTCATATATTATATAGAGTCATTACAGAGTGATCTATTTCAAGTGTTTATTTCTGTTAATGTTGATGATTATGGCTTACAGCCAATGAAAACCCAAAAGTCTTTATCTCAATAAATTAGAATACTTTATAACATCAGCTTGAAAAAATGATTTTAAAATCTGAAATGTTGGCCTACTGAAATGCATGTTCAGTAAATGCACTCAATACTTGGTCGGGGCTCCTATGGCATCAATTACTGCATCAATGCAGCATGGCAAGGAGGCGATCAGCCTGTGGCACTGCTGAGGCTTCGATAGCAGCCTTCAGCTTGTCTGCATTGTTGGGTCTGGTGTCTCTCATCTTCCTCTTGACAATACGACATAGATTCTCCATGGGGTTAAGTTCAGGCAAGTTTGCTGGCCAACCATGCACAGTGATACTGTTGTTTTTAAACCAGGTATTGCTACTTTTGGCAGTGTGGACAGGTGCCAAGTCCTGCTGGTGAATTAAATTTCCATCTCTAAAAATCTGGTCAGCAGAGGGAGCATGAAGTGCTCTAAAATTTCCTGGTAGATGGCTGCGCTGACTTTGGTCTTGATAAAACACAGTGGACCTACAGCAGCAGATGACATGGCTCCCGAAACGATCATTGATTGTGGATACTTCACACTAGACCTTCGAGATCAAGATCCCAGAGTCTGGAGGAAGAGTGGAGAGACAGACAATCCAAGCTGCTTGAGGTCTAGTTTGAAGTTTCCACAATCAGTGATGGTTTGGGGAGCAATGTCATCTGCTGGTGTAGATACAATGTGTTTTATCAAGACCAAAGTCAGCGCAGACGTCTACCAGGAAACTTTGGAGCACTTCATGCTTCCCTCTGCCGACAAGCTTTTTGGAGAAGGAAATTTCATTCTCCAGCAGGACTTGGCACCTGTCCACACTGCCAAAAGTACCAATACCTGGTTTACCAACAACAGTATCACTGTGCTTGTTTGGCCAGCAAACTCACCTGACCTTAACCCCACATAGAATCTATGGAAAATTGTCTAGAGTAAGATGAGAGACACCAGACCCAACAATGCAAGATGCTGAAGGCTGCTATCAAGCAACTGGCTTCCATAACACCTCAGCAGGCCACAGGCTGATCGCCTCCATGCCATGCCGCACTGATGCAGTAAGTGATGCCAAAGGAGCCCCGACCAAGTATTGAGTGCATTTACTGAATCGACATTTCAGTAGGTCGACATTTCAGATTTTAAAATCATTTTTCAAGCTGGTGTTATAAAGTATTCTAATTTACTGAGATAATGATTTTTGGGTTTTCATTGGCTGTAAGCCATAATCATCAACATTAACAGAAATAAACACTTGAAATAGATCACTCTGTAATGACTGTATATAATATATGAGTTCCACTTTTTGTATTGAAGAACTTAAATATATTAACTTTATTCTAATTTTGTGAGATGCACCTGTAGATTAAAAACACCCATGACATGGAAGTCAACAGAGCTCCAATTTCTCCTTCTTTACCTTGGTCATAGTCCACAGCATTTTTATTATCCATTTCATCAAATAATGAAGTCTTCAGTGATGTTCTTAAGCCCCGAATACCTTGAGCTCTATAATCTTCAAGCTCCAGCTGCAATTCATCAATGCGATCCTGCAGCTCCTGGGGGAGAAGATTGATGGGTCAGGATGAGTATTTGTACATTGACCATTCCCCATTGATTCTTGCACTCACCCTGCGCTGCCGCTCGTATTCATTCCGCACTTGCATCAACTTCTCCTCGTGACGGAAAAACTCAACGCAGCTCGGATCCAAATCCCCAAACTGAAAAAAAATTTTAGGAATTTATTTTTACTTTCATGTTCTCACCTAAAACTAAAAACTTAATTATAAAACCCCATTCTTTACAGAATTATCTGGCCCCACCTTAATGAGTCAGCCCCATGATGATAAATGGGAAAAAAAATGCAAAGTTCATGAAAAAAAATAAGCAACTTTACAAATTTACCTTTTATTCCACACCATTATCAAGAAAGTAGGGATATTTTACTCTATAGTTTACTGCTAGTTGCCAAGATAACCAGCCACCTCTGCAGGCTAGTTTGTTTCCAAGGCAAGGAGCGCTGCTCTGCAGCTTCAGTGACACTGCCTACCTCACATGCTTGCAAAGGCAATGCTGCCTTTACTTGCAGCATGATGGAGTGCACAGTTCAGAACAGCATAGTGACCATGACACTGGTTCGGACTTTAAATTTTGGAGTAAGGCACTGGAACGGTGTGTTCCTGAAGACCCTAAAAACATTTATGGCATCTCCATTCTGCAAACAGGATGGAGCCCATTGTCCATGAAGTCTCCATCCAGTTTAAATGGAGCAGTTCCTGGCAGAACTAGCAGCCATGGTTGTTCAACTCTTTCCATTACTACCATAAACGTCACTGGAGAGGTAACGGCCACCAAATACATGGAGACTTTGTTGGTTACTGCAAATTTGCCCACAAGGTCATCAGATCTCAGTACTACCAAAAATATAAGTCCCAACCTACGGTTACAGGAAAATTCAAGACAAAGGCACCAATCCACACAGCTATACGAACCTTTTCCAGCAGTATATTGTCCAGAGTTTTCTGCAGCTTGGCCGTCAGCAGCTCGCAGTCTGCCAGCTTCTCAGATGTCTCCAACAACTCATTTTCCATACGGCTGTTCTCCTATGAGACATGGATGGCAGTCAACAGAAGATCTCAATTTCCAGTGGATAGTCAAATAATAAAATCTCCCTACCTTTATAGATAAGGTAAGCCGATCCCGCAGGTAATTCTCCTCCAATTTGATCTTATCGAGCTCTTGCTCCAGCTCCAGTCGCTGCCGGTTTGTTTGCTGCAATATCTGCTCCCTCTCTTTTCTCAGCTCCATTTTCAGAGCTGCCGTCCTCTCCTTGTACTCTTCATCCAGCTTTCTAGAATATTCAGACACCAAGAAATTAGAGCAGCACCTCAATATCTTCTTGCGGTTAAGAACCATTCTAGATTATTTCACACAGACATGGGCAACCATCAAGTTTTGCCGCAGGACCTCCGGAGATGAATTTATTAGTGGCTACACTGCCCGATGACCGTAGACTGCCATGATGGCAGACGTAACACTACACATACGGTATATGCTCCTTCCTATCCTCTTGGCGAGACCTTTTCTGTAGCTCAATCTTTAGCCAAAAGTGTAAACCACCAAACAAAAGGTACCAACCGAATGTTGTATTCATTGTGGCGCTCAATAGCGGCATGATGGTCGTCCACCTCTGATGCCATCAAACTTTTTAGCTTTTCATTTTTCTCCAAATCTATCCGCAGTTTCTCTTTTTCTCGCATTGTCTGGTCAGTACGTTCTCTACAAAGTAGAAATTAGTCAATCTTTAAACACAACAGTATAGTTGAGGCACAGAGGCCCAAAGACTTGGTGCTCATCATTAGTAAAAGCCTACAGGAATCATGTCAAAGCTTTTGAAGTCTCCTTTTGGCCACCCTGGGCAGACAAAATTATAGTCCTCTAATAGATATAGGACACACAACGATCCAAGACATAAAAGGAGCAGTCAGGGACTACAGAGGGTTCTCCGTTCAGGAAATTCCTGTCCAAATGGCCCTTTTAGAGGGAGCAGATGTCATCATCCTGAAGAACCAATTTATTACATGGCTCTCCAACAATGACAGGATTGGAGGTCCAATCTGGGTTGTTAGATAACCTGCAAAACTAGATCAATGTTGGAGAAGGAGTGTGTCCTAGATATTAAACTATTTAAGAAGCAAAAAACAAAATGCAAACTTACAATAAGTGTCTGATCTCAGAGCGAAAGCTGATGAGAGCCGCTTGGTAGATCTCATTTTTAGTGATCAGAAGCTCATTTTCCAGAGTCATGGTCAATTCTGTCAGACTGAGTTTCCCTTCTAGATTAAAATCCAATGCCTGAAGAGGAGGAAAGAAGGAAAACAAAAAACAGCCATGAGCAATGACAAGGACTTTACAAAATGGGTGAAACAATAGCTCTTAAAGGGTATCTGTCACCCCAATATTTCCATATCAGATAAAGATATGGCTGAATAGTGTGTCCCATAACAAAGCTAACGGTAGGTATCATATATCCTGATACCCCCGTTTTCATATCAAAATTCCTTTGTAAACTTCGGTTTTTCGCGCTGTCAATCACGGTGATCAGGTCAGGAGGGCGGCGTTTTCTCTCTCTCCCCCCGCTGTTCGGCATCAGTTGCGTATCGCAGTCTATGAATCCCACAGACGGCGTTAAGTTTCCCGCAACTGTGCAATTCAAATTCGGGCCGGCGCATGCGCAGTGTGCTTTGCCCAACAGTGGGCAAAGCATAAAATCAGTACAGCGCATGCGCTAATCTTTGCTTGCCTTGGACGACTTCCGCGGCAAGGAGTCATTTCCGGGGCAAGGAAAGAGTAGCGCACGCGCTGTACTGATTTATGCTTTGCCCACTGTTGGGCAAAGCACACTGCGCATGCCCCGCCGGCCCAAATTTGAATTGAACAATTGCGGGACGCCGAACGCCGTCTGTGGGATTCACAGACGGCGATACGCAACTGATGCCGAGTAGCGGGGGGGGGGAGGGATAAAACGCCGCCCTCCTGACCTTACCACCGTGATTGACAGCGCAAAAACTGAAGTTTGCAAAGGTATTTTGATATGAAAGCGGGGGTATCAGGATATATGATACCTGCCGTTAGCTTTGTTATGGGACGCACTATTCAGCCATATCTTTATCTGATATGGCAATATTGGGGTGACAGATTCCCTTTAAGAGCTGTAAAGGATGGGCAAGAAAGTGTGGCCAACGCACCAATAACTTCAATCGGGAAAAGCAACACCAAACTTCAGTAGGCATCAAAGAGGGGTTCCTGAAAAAGCTGGTAACAAGGCAGATGAAATGGCTAACCTTGAGTATGGCGGGTCCGTTTTCCAGTCCTTCTTCATGCCACAAGTCGATGATGTCCTCCACAGAGCCATAACCCATCCCATCATCAACTTTGGAGAATAAGCGGAAGCAGATTGTCCCAGTCATGGCAGATGGGGTTAGCGTCCTCCTCCCACTCTCGTCATAAGGCTAAATATTTAATTCAAACATTTTGAGTCAGTACATGGTGCAAATATTTTATTAATAAAAAAAAAATAATGACAATTTTGAAGTCATTCGACAAAGAAATAAGCCAAGAGGACGCATAAGATTGTCTTATAAAGCCTTGTAATTGTTCATACTGATCGGTCTCGTTGCATGGATGTTCCACCATGTATGTCCAGTGTCCACACAATTTCCTGGCAGGTATTTCAGGATGGACCGTGGATGGTGCAGCAGAAGACCACACACCAAGCATCACGGCAATGACTGCAGAGCAGTTGTAATAGCAAAGTGGTGGTAGTCGACAAGACAAAAGGGGCAATGGTGGAAATGCCAGCAGAGAAATGGAGCAGTGACACATGCAGGTGAGGGAGCACAACTTTACTCTGGAAAGGAAAAAGGCTTAAAGGGGATCTTTCCTTAAATACGTATTTTGTTACCTGGTGTCAAGAGTCTAGCATTGTTTTTCTTTTCTTCCTGCGCCTCTCTATCCCAGAGATATGGTCTCCTCTTCCTCGTATAAAAGTTAGTCTCTTTAGTTAAGTTGGTGTGGTCATTAAGGATCCGCCCACACACAAGAGATGAGGACCACACCTCCTTGGCTATCAAGACCAGATTTATATACAGGGAACGGAGAGGAGCAAGAAAAAAAGAAAAACAACACCGCTTTCAAGAGAACAGCGGCATTTGCACCAGGTTAAAATAATTACATATTTATGGTAAACCAAACGTCCGCTCTATTGGCTATACCTAAGGTACACCTCACTGTGGTTACAACCTGGGTTCAGCAGTTGCCACCACCCAGATTTTGTGCCTTTACTGCTCATATTTCAATTTAGTCCAGAATCAGTAGAGAGCCATAAGTCAGTGTGACCCACGAAATAGGATTAAAAGGACAGGTTCCTGTAAGGAAAACAGCATTCCTCATCTGAACGGGGTAGTTTTAGTAGAAAGTACGCAGATATCTGAAGCGCCAGTTAATTAAATAAGACCTTTTCAGAAGTTTTGCCAAGAAGTCCACTGTATATATCCAGGTTACCTGCAGAGAGAGGTGTCTCTTCAACTGTCGATATGGGGTGGAGGAGGACGGAGCCGGGGGTTTGGTATTTTTACAGACTTCATAGAAAAAGTCCTGGAGACTCATGGTGTCATCTTGGTCTAAGTTCTGTAATGCATCCTCCAGAGCCTGTAGGTGACAATGTACTTTACTCTAGTTCTATGCAAATGAAGAATCATTAATATTCTAGAATGAAGGAAAAAATATTATAAACAAAACTATATTATGAAGAGGTGGGTATATATATATATATATATATAATATATATAATATATAATATATATATATATATATAAAAAGTGTGTGTATGTGTATATACAGTGCCTACAGGTAGTATTCAACCCTCTGCAGATTTAGCTGATTGACACATGTGGAATTAACTTGGCATTGTGACATTTGTACTGTAGATCAGCCTGGAAGTGGGAAATGCACTGCAGCAAAAAAAAATTTTATAATTTTTTTTTTTTTTTTTTAAAAACGTTAAAAGTTAATTCAGAGTGTCATTTATTATTCAACCCCTCAAACCACAAGAATTCTGTTTGGTCCCCCTAAAGTATTAAGAAGTAGTTCAGGCACCAAGAATAATGAGCTTCACATGTGTGGATTAATGATCTCTTTTGCCAGCCTTTTCTGACTATTTAAGACCCTCCCCAAACTTGTGAACAGCACTCATACATGGTCAACATGGGAAAGACAAAGGAGCATTCCAAGGCCATCAGAGACAAGATCGTGGAGGGTCACAAGGCTGGCAAGGGGTACAAAACCCTTTCCAAGGAGTTGGGCCTACCTGTCTCCACTGTTGGGAGCATCATCCGTAAGTGGAAGGCTTATGGAACTACTGTTAGCCTTCCACGGCCTGGACAGCCTTTGAAAGTTTCCTCCCGTGCCGAGGCCAGGCTTGTCCGAAGAGTCAAGGCTAACCCAAGGACAACAAGGAAGGAGCTCCGGGAAGATCTCATGGCAGTGGGGACATTGGTTTCAGTCAATACCATAAGTAACGTACTCCACCGCAATGGTCTCCGTTCCAGACGAGCCCGTAAGGTACCTTTACTTTCAAAGCGTCATGTCAAGGCTCGTCTACAGTTTGCTCATGATCACTTGGAGGACTCTGAGACAGACTGGTTCAAGGTTCTATGGTCTGATGAGACCAAGATCGAGATCTTTGGTGCCAACCACACACGTGACGTTTGGAGACTGGATGGCACTGCATACGACCCCAAGAATACCATCCCTACAGTCAAGCATGGTGGTGGCAGCATCATGCTGTGCGGCTGTTTCTCAGCCAAGGGGCCTGGCCATCTGGTCCGCATCCATGGGAGGATGGATAGCACGGCCTACCTGGAGATTTTGGCCAAGAACCTCCGCTCCTCCATCAAGAATCTTAAGATGGGTCGTAATTTCATCTTCCAACAAGACAACGACCCAAAGCACACAGCCAAGAAAACCAAGGCCTGGTTCAAGAGGGAAAAAGTCAAGGTGTTGGAATGGCCTAGTCAGTCTCCTGACCTTAACCCAATTGAAAACTTGTGGAAGGAGCTCAAGATTAAAGTCCACATGAGACACAAAAAGAACCTAGATAACTTGGAGAAGATGTGCATGGAGGAGTGGGCCAAGATAACTCCACAGACCTGTGCCGGCCTGATCAGGTCTTATAAAAGACGATTATTAGCTGTAATTGCAAACAAGGGTTATTCCACGAAATATTAAACATAGGGGTTGTATAATAATTGACCCACACTTTTATGTTTAAAATTTATTAAAATTCAACTGAGCAACAAAACTTTTTGTTTTTTAAGATTTATGCTTCTGTTAATAAATCCTACTCTCGTTTGCAGCTTGAAGGCTCTAACTTATTTGCATCTTATCAAAACAGCTAAATCTGCAGGGGGTTGAATACTACTTGTAGGCACTGTATATATATATATATATATATATATATATATATATATATATATATATAAAAATACATACATATACACACACACATACATATACACACACACATACATATACACACATGCTTTTTATATAATACTATTAAATATATATTTTCTTTTTTTTCCTTTCTCTGTTTGCCTTCACAATGGCTAAAGAAAAAAAAAAAAAAAGTCCTAACAGACAGTTTGGCTTCTTTCTTCATCAGACTCGGGATGCCAAAATGAAGGTTTCCATTTAGAAACAAGCAACCAGACGTCTTACAAGAATTAAAGAAAAAGAGAAAACTGCAGAATTTTCAATGGATAGTAATTAACCTTTAGGTACATGATTAGAGAACCCTTTTAAAATCTTTTAAAATAAAAACTTTATGTAACAATTGTTAATGGGTTGAACAAAATAAACAAAAAATAATGCAATTCTTTATTTTAAACACTAGGGGGCACATCTTATTAATAAAAAAAATATTTTCTTTAACACCTGCCCACAATGGAACAGAAGACATGCAGCTCACTTCAACTGGAGCCAAGCTGCAATACCAGACACAACGAAAGGACACGTGTGGTGCAGTTTCAGAATAAAAAGCAGCCGTATTTTTATACCTCTGTACAACCCTTGAATAACAAATAAATCCAGGGGTATTAATGCACCATAAATAATAGAAAACCCCATAGTAAACTTCAAACCCTTAAAGGGGTTCTTCGCTTCACTCAGCAGAAAAACACACTGTGATTAGTGATCAGCTATACTCTCCGCAGGCAGGAAGTGTTCATTTACCCTAGAGCACCCCCGCAGGAGAAATTAATCATTACATAGAAAACTAATGTAGGGAAGTTATGTACGGACAGGGTGGATCCTCAGATACTCTCTTTGTAGGCTGAGAGACAAAGGGCTTAAATGAGGGACCACACGCCTTCCTCACTCATAATGCCCCAATCAGGTATGTGAATATGGATTTATTAGCTCTGTAAATGAATGATAATCAATTTGGATCATTTTTGTCATTTAGGAAATTCCAGAACTCTTTAGCATTGTAAAATTTCCACAACTCATAGAAAAGGCCCAGCAATGAGAATTACAGGGCTCACATATTTTGTTGGCATCTTCTTAGAGGAACTTTCACTTGTCATAAAGAGATAATTTTTCTTTACCTTGTGTAAATGCCGCCATTCTCCTGAATCCAGCTTAGTTTTTCTTTTATTCCTGCGCCTCTCCGCTCCTGAGATCTTTCATGTGTATGTATGTAATGTATGTATGTATGTATGTATGTATGTATGTATATATATATATATATATATATATATATATATATATATATATATATATATCTATATCAAGTCTAATTATCTAAGTGGGTGTGGTTCTCAATAGACTCCCACGGAGATCAGTTGTGGACCACACCTACTTGGCTAACAAGACTAGATTTATATACAGAGGAGATCTGACTATATCTCAGGAATGGCGAGGAGCAGAAAGAAAAGAAAAGAAAAGAAAAGAATGTCGGATTCAGGAGCTTTTACACCAGGTAAAAATATTACATATTTATTGCAAGTAACAGGCTGTCGTTATGGGCCCCAGAATATTAAAAAAGGGCACTCCACATTGGCATACCAGCCGTGCATATATGACAGACGCATGTCTCACCTCTTTGTCCAGGTTCTGGAAGCCGTACTGTTCGCAGATGGAGAGAAGCTTCTTTCTGTTCAGGTGACCATCGCGAGTGATGCCGAGATCTTCACATATTAGCTGGAGCTTCTCCTCTACCCAGTCCTGCTCTGGGGACAGAACCGTCTGGGAAGCGCTGAGGTCATCTGGATTCCAAAACCGAAGCTGCCCTGATGGTAAACACATCAGCATGTGATCAATAGGCAAGATGGATGCTACGCCCAGGCCAGGAGCAGCATTAAAGGGTATGTAGATCATTTGTGCAGAAGTTTCCTTTTTCATTCTTTCCCTGCCCCGATGTTCCCTGGGATATGGCAGAAAATCTCTATATAGGGTCGCTATAATTTACCGCTCCATTACCTCGCACTGGAATAGCAATCAGCCCCATACACGTCCCGCTGTTCTCCAGCACGCGCTGCAAAAGGGCCAACGCTTATCTAATTAGTCATTTACTTAAAGCGTCACAGCAGAGGAAAGTAAACTCGCAAATATCCACAAACGCAACGTGAGATCTCGTCAGGATAACGGAAAATCTTCAGCACATCCGTCAGTAACATACTATAGAGATTATTGGGACCTACAATGGCGGCACTGTGGGCTCCCCTATATACATTATTGGGCAGACTATACTCTACTTATTACAGGAGAACATCCTAAAGGTTTTCTACTTTCACAATTACAGCGCATTTACATTTTTTCCCAACCACCTGATAAGGAATTTTTGATAATCCAGCCATTGATGCCATGTTAAAAGGAAAACTTATATAAATATATAGTGGTCCTCAAAGATTTCAGATCAGGCGACAGATCTATTCTGCACTACTGGATGTTATTAAATGAGTTTTTCTGTATATACCGTATTTATGGTTTTATATTCAGGCGCATAGATGCAGTTCTCTCATTGCCCAGTAGGTGGTGATCTTTAAACAACCTAAAGTCATCAAGAGAGTGACTGCGGCCATTTGGGAGTCCAGTCTGGTGGGTATGAAGGGATGCAGTTTTTGAATACTCTGTAGCTCCCTCCAAAATTAGGAGATTTGGGGTCTGCTCAGACACTGCATACAAGGACCATTATAATGGCTTCCTAGGGGGCAGATCCTCATTGTCAGTTCTCACTGCAATTCTAGTATTCTATTCACTGTCCCTGAACAGTGGGGGGGGTGTCACCATTTGGGGGTCCAGATAAATTATCATATAGGGATATGTGACACAGGAGTCTCTGAAGGCGCCTGAATAATCTGCAATATATGATAATCTCGTAACAAGATGCTGATATAATGCGGGATTACAGGAGCCAACGACTTATGAAAGCCGATCCTCTGCAGGGACGACGCAGACAATCATATCCCAGCAACGTCTGATACTTTATAACACGCAGCTGCATAGTGACCAGCCGCGGACATTCATGTGAGGACACGATTAGTGTCAGATTCATAATCCACCTTTGCTTTTGTTTCAATTTCTCACCATTTTTCCAATCTCTAATCAGTGAATGGAAATGTCGATCACTGCAAGGGTGGTGGTCCGCCAGGTCCATTATGGATCACTCCCCATTATTGATCCGTGCACCTGGTTACGATCAGGGAGGAGGGTGCACCAGAAGGTTTCCATTCACTGACAAGAAGCAGAGATCTTGCTAACAGTATGGAATTGAGCTGCAAACTGGCAAAAATTATTAAAGTAGATCGATGACAAGTTGCAAGGAAGAGCCACCCATGTGCGACTTGGAGAGGGCTGACAACTGATCCCGGTTGATCCTACAATGAAGCTGTAAAGAGCAGGAGAACTTTGCCTCTACTGTCTCCATCTTTGGCCATAACGCAATAATCAGTCATGGCGCAGTCCAGAGAAAGCCCCTGCTCCTTCCTACATAGCAGGGGTCAGAGTAGTCATTAGGAAACGTCACTTATGTCTGATGTCTTTAAAAGGCGTTATCGCAACATTCAGATTCCCGGGTGGTGTGCGCTCTTGATGATTGACAGTTTGGACTGGCAGCAAACTGTCCGTTCTGCTATGATGGAAGCTAAAGCACTTGGCCCTGCGGCATCAGACGAGCGTAGAGGAAGGAGGATGGCCGGATGTGCGCTCTGCACAGTTGTCGGGCAGTGCTTACAAAACATTAATGGCTCGTGCAGACAAGGGTATAAAATCGGACGTGTGTCTTCTGATTTTTAAAGGGACAACACACAGACCCATGGTTATAAATAGGGCTGTTCTGATGAATTATTATTTTATTAGTCTGAGAGTCTAGAAATGAAAAAAACACAAAAAACACAGCATGCATTGCTGTCATCCCAGTCTCGCCCATTCAATTCTATAGGGGTAAGGAAAAAAATAAATAAATCAGATCCCACCAGTGCGGCATCCGATATTTACGGATAGATTTCTGTTATAAACTCAGGAAACCCATGTGATGATTTAATGTACTTGTATGAAAATGGATCTCATACGGAAGTATAAAACGCACACGGATGAAAATTAGAAAAAAATAAAATCATCTTTAGCTTTTTTGATGAAACTCGGACGATTTTCCTTATGTTCCTCTGTAGGCAACCTGAAGCAGAGAGCTTGGAGGTGCACACTCCTTGCCTAAGTGAATGGCTCCCCACTGATAGACTAAAGAGTTGATCGGTAACCTAGGCGGAGAGCTGTAAACTGTAAAATTAAAAAGTTCTTAAGAACAAAGTGGATTTTTAATAAGAGGTAAATTGCAAAAGATGTTCGTTTCTACAATCGCTCTGCAAGTTTAACCATTTATGATGTTGGGACAGCCCCTTTAATTAAATAGGAACTTAAAAGACCGGAGTGTAGTGGGCAGAGCTTGTGCCTTAAGGGGGTTGTCCTTTATTCGGACAATGAATCTGAATCTTTATGTTGTCCCCAGTATCTGTCCTTACATCGATAACGTCCTAGGATGACACTTCCCATAAACTCCCTCTTTTCAGCCAGTTGCAATATTTTAGTCTGGATGTTTGTAAATGCCGTTACCCCTTACTTACCTTCCGCTTCGTACTCTTCGCCCTCTTCATTTCTCCAAAGCTGAAACGGAAGAAAAGAGTAAATGAGATAAGGAATCTGACGCAGAATGTTGGACAAAGTTATACAGACAAAGATGTCAGATTAGCAGAAAACCCTCAACATTAACCCCCACAAGCTCAGATTCTATAGTTCTAGTGTCTAAACTGGAGCAGTCTTGACTTTAGGTCGGCTAAGGGGGGGGTCACCATAGGTTAAAACTATGCAATATTAAAAAAAAAAAAAAAAAAAATGGCTTCCAAGAGCGTAAAAGGCGGGGTCTCACGGAGCTTTTGCTTTGTGCAGCAGCTGGATGGCGGGGTGGGAGGGTCACACCTATTAACACGCCATGGTCTGAAAAAGAAAGGGAGGCTCTATTGTGCACGCTCATGGAGGCGATCCTCCAGATGGTCAGGGGGCTACACCTCGCAGCTCAGGACCCTTAGGAGCATCTGTAACTCATGTTGTCTAATATCCCGGCAATTTCCTGCGCTCTGCCATCTGCTTCATACACCGGACTTTTGTTCTCCTCAAGAACTAAGAATGTTGGAAACATGGGACAAGCTGATTAGTTGGAGCAAAACCAATTCCATGGACGGCCATTGATTTAAGTGGGCACTACATTGTGCTTAGTTATCCCCCCCCCAGACTATAGATCCTCATAGGGGTCTGCTACATGGCTGGGTAACACACAAGGGATAGTACATCGCCCCGGCTGTTCAGACCTGGGATGGGAACGTTGAAGATTTCCCCTTTAATCAGCATTTGTTTGGTTTACAGGACCAGCAGCAATTTATGTTGTGGATTTTTTACATCAGATTTCACTCCTTTTAATGTGGAGAGGTGAAAGCACAAGACAATCAGCACGGTGCACATGCAGATTAGGTGGTGGATTGTCCGTGGTTGGGTTGCAGCAACGGATTTGTGTCTGGACATAGTTAATGTATTTCTTCCTAGGGCTGCGATCTCACTGTGTCCGACAAACAAAGGATTATAAGAGCAGGCGATTTAAGAAAGGCGATCCCGTGCGGGGAGATGCAGACAACCATACCCCAGCAACATCCGATATTAAGTAAAACGACAAGACGTGTTGCTGCAAAGTGATCAGACATGGACATTCCTATAAGGAAATGTTTTAAGCCAGATTTGACCAGCGTTTCCGTTTTTCACCATTTTCAAGATCTCTGCTGGCAGTCAGTGAATAGAAACTCCGACCATGTCCAAGTGACAAAAGACGCAGGGTTCGTTACTATGAGACAGAACTCTCCCTGCTAGAAATCCGCACACCAAGCGTCATTGATTAAGACTGTGTGTGAACCACGAGGTTTCCATTCATTGACAGTAAACAGGTAGAAAAAAAAAGGAGTAAGGAATTGGTACACAACATTGTAGGACTTAATATGCAAGAAATATAAAGACATTGATCAGACATCACTAAGATGCAAACAAAAGAGTATTTTTTCGTCTCTACCCAAGGCTGCGATTACGGATCTCTTGACCCAAACTACCAGCATCAAAAGCAATAATAATGCGGGCAGTTTAGGTCATAAAGTTAGATTTGTGCCTGAATGAGAAAATAAAGCCGCAATGCGGTGGCAAAGACCTTCCCATACACTTTAAATACAAGCCAGCTATTCCGGCATACCTGCAGGTAGTTTCAATGGGGAGAGAAGAATAAGCCAGACTTCTGAAGGCAAATTATCGGCCTCGGCAAGAAAGGATTGGGCATGCTGAAATCAACATGTCCGATCCTTCTTTCCAAGACTGGAAAAAACAACAAACATAAGCTGGTGTCCAGCCCCACTGAAATTGCCGCATTCACCGGACCTAAGCATTACATAAATAAGACAGCTTATATTTAGAAGGCCCATCTAGTGATTGCATGCCTATAAAAACAAGTCCTTGACATCTTCCGGCAGCCATGTTCCTTTCTACCCCGACTTGTCACTAATCACCTGTCTCCTATAAATCTCCCTCCGCCAGAATTGTACATTTCTTAAATAAAACTGCGAAGCAATTAAGTCGGGCTGACGGTCGGAACAAGCGTCACCGCGCTCAGCCGGTTATTACTTTGCATCTTCCCCATGGGTGCAGGACGATATAATGAACACGCGGCCGGTCTGGCTGATTAAATAAGGTTGGAAGAACTATTAATATTAAACAGCGGGTCGCCACCGCATTCATTATGTAGTCAGTGACTGGATCCCCGCAGGGGAACTGGTAACAATTCACTTGTGAATCGCATTCTTGCGCTCCATCCATCGCAGGTGAGAGGAGCAATAATTCAGTGGCTAAGGTTACTGTAGGAGCGGTGTAGCTGCGGGGAGAAAGTAAAAAGGAAGGAAAAGAAAGCGGCCGTACACGATATCGGTCCGTGACATTAACCCCCCTTCTACAAGCTCGTGTTATTAAAGGGGAGAGAGAAGCGGCTGCCATATAGCTTCTGCGTTACCTTCATTGGAGGCAAAAAGGATAGGGCATACTGAAATTCAACATGCCCAATCCTTCCCAATTCCCTTCCCCTACAACACCTGTGGACCACCAATCCTTCTCAATTCCCTTCCCCCACCTCCATAAACATGGCATGGTGCTGTTGAAATGATCAGGAATGGCCAAGGCTCATATACGTGTACGGAGGAATCAGACTGGTAACCTAATTGGACAAGTTAAAACCTGGGGTGGAAAGGGAAGAAACGTGTTGATTTTTAGTATCTTATGTCACTCTTTACTCCATTCCATTTTGGGCCTCAGCGCCAGAAAAAAAACGAAGACTAGGCCTAGGACCTACAGCGTAAGGAGTCAGGTCAGGGAGAGGGATTTAATGTGTAACCCCTGCCCTGTCCTCTGTCTATTACACTTTGGGGTCTGGAGAGACCTCAGTGCATAAGAAAACATCTTTCGATTAAGAGATTTTATTTGGATCGAATGTCTGAATTTGGCTCAAATCAATTTTGAACCAGTCACTTATGTCTAGTCTATATATTTGATTGCACGGTAAAACCCTTTTAATGCCAATTTAATAGCACAAAATCTGATTCTTCTGCCATTATTGCACATCTATGTAGAAAACAAGTGGCGGATGAACCAATGGTGGATTTTGGGAAGTTCGGGGCAACACTATAGAAAGTTTACACTGATGCCGGAGATGTAAAGTGACTTAACAGTGCAGAAAGTTATCTTAATGCATTCTTGATAGATGATACAATTAGGAGATGACAATGCGGGGGCCACGGGCCTCAAGAGAGCTCGCTCATGTGTTACAAGCTCATAATATGGAGGATTCTCGGATACTCATGGCTGGGGAACAACAAATCCCACTCTTTCCCGATTATGGGGGAGCAGACGCTGAGGGCAGAGCACCCGAAAGCTCCTGAAGTATACATTCTGGAGTGCAGCCAGCATTGTGGTCGGTGCGAGGTGTGCACCAGGACAAAGAGCTCTCCTTGTCACTACAACAAAGAGCTTTACAAGTGGTTTTACTTCAAAGGACTCGGGGAGAGACACAAACGTGCAGCTTATGTACTGTAGGTGTGAGCGGAATTCATCACTTGCCTAGTATTGTGCTGACCTGACCCATCGAGGCCCGGACTCCACGAAGTCTCTGCAGGTGTCCTGTAGTATCTGGGACAAGAATCATCCCCCATACACATTAGGCTAATGTCAGCCGAACCAGCTGATATCGCCAGGCTCACCCAATGGTCTAATGTGTATGGAGGCATGGGCCGACTAATGGAGATAAGTCCATCACTTTGATCTCTAAAACATTCCTCTGACCATTCCTGTTTCTGGTCAACCATTATCCTGCTATTAGGAAATCTCATGGCAATGAAGTGGGTAAGTGTTCTGTGCAACCTCCACATGATGCCAGAACTCCAGGTTCCCTGTAGAACACTGCTCCACCACACGGCCTCAACCAGCTTTATTCTTCCCAAGACACATCCGGGTGCCATGTCTTCCCAAGTTAACTCACGCAAATGTACCGGATGTCCATATGATGCCAAACATGACTAATTAGGCCGGGTCACCTTCTTCCATTACTCCATGGTCCAGTTCTAAAGCTCACATGCCCAATGGATCAGCATTGGATTGTGGTCAATGGCTACACACAGAAGGAACTTTTTTACAGAAAGTTGGGGTGGAACAGGGGGATTGGGTCAGAATAGCTAGATTTTACTACCCTCACTTATAAAAAGGAGTCTGAGGTGGGTAATAACTCTATAGCCAGTTCACTCATTCTTTCTTGGACAGGTCACCAGGAACACCCCACAACAAGGACCGGAATACACGGGAAAAGCCCCACCACAAGGCCCGGGGTTCACGACGAATGCCCCACCACACCACCACGAGGCCCGGGGTACACATAGAACACCACACCAACACAAGGCCCAGCGTACACGGGGAACACCCACCACAAGGACCAGAGTACACGGGAATCATGTAGCTGAATAGTACTGTTAAATACAGCTCACCACCTGCTTAATGTGCATGTGATCCAGGCTGTAAGTAATAGGTGCCGATGCACAGACCAAACTGGTGAGCATCTAGACGTACGTGATAAAAGTCCAATAATGCTTTGAAGTTCAGCATGCGGTGGTTTAAAATCCAATAATCGGTATTGTAAATTCATTAAAACATAGAAGGTACAGAATACTTTTTGCTGACACACTTCGCAACAAGAACACCCCGCAAGCCCTGGCATACACAGAGAAAACCGCACAAGCCCTGGCATACGCCGAGGACACACTGTAGAACCGAGAACACTCCGCAGGACACAGCATACACCGAGAACACACAGCAACCTTACTCTGCGTCCATAACCTACAACTCTACAGATCTCGAACTATCGGGACATTTCCTCTTCTCTCCGTCTCCCAGAAGCTAAACCACTAATGCGTGAGAATGTAGATTAATGTAGGAGTTATCCATCACCGGGAAAAAAGATTCACGAAGCAAAACCATTAAATAACACCTGTCACAATGCAATTTACTTCAGAAGTATTAAGGTTATTAAGAGCCAAGCGCATCGTTAGAGAAACTACCGGCGCCTTACAAACCTTCTGGTGGTGGCAAGAGTTGCCATAGCACGGCGTGATCTGCACTCCGAGGACTGGGAGGGAAGACATCATTAACCGTATTGTAAGGCGCAGCTGTACCAGGCACATAGCGCATCCCCGAGAAGAAAAAAAACATGATCTATAAACCCCTGGAACCCAAATCGAGCATGTCACGCTGGGAGGAGACACTGATCAGTATTCACATGCCTACCCGGGCGCCACCTGTGTATCTGCTGCTCATTGTTAAACAGCCTCAAGTCCTTGGGGGATGGAGTGTTCACCTGATCGCAGCGGGCTTCACATCTGCTTTATACTGACTTCTATGAACCCCTGCTGCATTCTATATTGAGATACAAAATTATATTTTTATTGCTTATACAGCGCCGCCAAATTTTTTCCTTCTGCAGCGGGAACGTGTTCACAACCAAACGTCCCCATCGCACATTATTTCTAGGAAACCATTTACCCAGCATTTATTTAATTTATTTTTTTTTAAGTTTAAAGGGGCTGTCTAACTCCATGAAAACATTCTCAAACTGCTCACAATGATCTAAATAAACAAAAGTAGTAATGATCAATATAATGGCTCCTTCAGGCCAGATTACGGATGACACACGGACAATTAATAGCCAGTGCTCCAATGTAAATGGCAGAAGAGTGCATGCAATGTGAAGGAAGACCCGGCATCTGTGCATTGCAGAAGGGTGACCGTTTTATTAAAGCAATCCAATTGCAATATACATTTGACGTTTCAGTCCTAAATTCCGGACTTTACCAATTCTACTGCTCAACCCCAGAGTAAGGAGTTTTCGTCTGCATACATTTACGGACTGGATCCCTACTCGGGCACCACTACTCTGACGGAGTGACGTATATTAGTACTATAGATTATATTGCATTGCAGAAGGGCACATGGAGACTGCAAAGTCTGCAATGATTTTATTTTATTTAATAAAAGTGGTCTGAATCCAGTTTATAGGGAGAGTCCAGGACTAATATACCAATGATACCCCATCAATCAGTTGAAATCTTGAGCTGCGGCCACCAGAAGTTGACAGTGTATGGAGAAGCCCCGATCACTGGATAGTGGCCGTTCTTGGGTACTGCAGCTCAGCTCCCATTGAAATGAATGTGATCTGAGCTGCAGTACCTGAAAACAGCCACTACACAACATTCAGCGCTTTGCAGTTATGGCTCTGTATACTGTTTACTTTCGGCTGCTGTAGGAGCTGCTAATATCTGATTGTGGGGGTGCCGCATGTTGGACTCCATCAATCAGATATTGATGACCCATCCCTATAGTGGACACAGACAGAAGAGGGTCGTGTGCAAGAACAGTATATGGGCCCTTTTCAGCCCAAGAGCTCCTCATAATGCACAAACCCTCCTAGTTTGGAGGTAGAAATTGGCCCCCTTACTTTTTGGGCTTCACAGGTTGCACCACTGATATGTCCCCCCCTATCCTATCCCATGGATACATCATAAATATCTAAATCCTGGACAACTGTGCATGGGCAAATGGTGCTCTGTAATAAAGAAATGGAGTGCAGTGGTCTCAATGAACTTGTTGAGGAAGTGCTTCAAATTCTAAATGCTCCTTTATGGGTTTGTGCAATTAAAGCTGAAATATTATTAGGAACATGGTCATAAGTTACAGACTCCACACGGAAGCTGCTCAGGTCAGATTTAAGCCACGTTCCACAAACCAAGGGCACAGCTATGGGAAGGATGACGCTGCCCCAAGAAGCCACTCTGCCTTGACCAGGGGATTGAGATAGAGGACTATGCTGCAAACCATCTTCGCCCAAGTGATGAAAAGTAGAGCCAAGTCTCTGGAGCCTACCAAGTCACCATACAGCCCAAACATAACTAAGCACTAACCATGATAGTTGTACAAACCACCCATAAATCTGCTCAGATACAGTCACTCAAGGT
The DNA here is from genome assembly GCA_033576555.1 of Oophaga sylvatica. Classification (NCBI taxonomy): domain Eukaryota; kingdom Metazoa; phylum Chordata; class Amphibia; order Anura; family Dendrobatidae; genus Oophaga; species Oophaga sylvatica. Next base: position 443,967,573 of record JARQOD010000001.1, on the reverse strand, counting down.
TAGGATTTAATTCAAATCAGATTAATATAACCCATCCATCCCAACCCCATAACTGCGCATAATGATGAAGTATCCAAGATGCAATCAATTAGGTTTCTTAACCATACCGATCTAAATTGAAGATGATCCACCAAAGATAGCAGCTTAAGTGAATCCAGAGCAAGTATCAGTCACCCACCAGGTGGCAATGAAAAATAATGTTCCCCTAAAGCCATGAAATTAATTTATTTTCTTACCTCTTCGCAGTTCCTGGAGCTGACCTGTGAGGACCTCGTCACTTCATCTTCAGGTTCAATTACGGTCTCTTCATCAAACTCTTCCAGAGAGTCTTGAAGCTCCGGCACAGAGCGACGGCCGTACCGCTTGCCATCTTTGATGTATTTAGGCTGGGCTTCGGGGGAGGTATCTAGTGTCAAAATCAAAATAAAGTAGTTAGTTCTCTGCATGGAGATCGATGGAAGCGCCTCTGGCCTCTTGTGATAAGAGTTTATGGAAAAGGAAACGTTACATAATGAAAAGAAATCCCTTCAAAAGAATAAGGCTTAATTAAAACAAGAATACCTTCAGCAAGTTCCATTTTGTATCTAAGCAGTCAACCGTCAGAAAGCTCCTCCATTGTACCAACAGGATCCGCAAGCATATATATATGACCGACATTTACCAACATTCCTACCATAGAAGTCTAGACATGTTCCTACACCTCCACCATTGACTATATACATGTGTAAATTTTGAGGATTGTCATCACTATACCAAGTTCTGGAGACACATAATAGTCCATTTCATATACTGTATGTATTGGACCCGTTCATGACAGAATCTGCACCCATCAAGGGTATGTGTGTGTGTGTGATGTATGTATGTATGTTGATGTATGTATGTATGTATGTATGTATGTATGTATGCATGATGCATGCATGCATGCATATATATTTATAATATATATATAATATATATATATCACACACACATACATACACACACACACACACACACACACAGTACAGACCAAAAGTTTGGACACACCTCATTCAAAGATTTTTCTGCATTTTCATGGCTATGAAGATTGTAGAATCACACTGAAGGCATCAAAACTATGAATTAACACATGTGGAATTATACATTACACTTTACAAAAAAGTGTGAAACAACTGGAAATATGTCTTATATTCTAGGTTCTTCAAAGTAGCCACCTTTTGCTTTGATTACTGCTTTGCACGCAGAAAAGGTGAACGGATGGATTCTACATTCCTGGTTCCCACCGTGAAGCATGGAGGAGGAGGTGTGATGGTGTGGGGGTGCTTTGCTGGTGACACTGTTGGGGATTTATTCAAAATTGAAGGCATACTGAACCAGCATGGCTACCACAGCATCTTGCAGCAGCATGCTATTCCATCCGGTTTGCGTTTAGTTGGACCATTATTTATTTTTCAGCAGGACAATGACCCCAAACACACCTCCAGGCTGTGTAAGGGCTATTTGACCAAGAAGGAGAGTGACGGGGTGCTACACCAGATGACCTGGCCTCTACAGTCACCAGACCTGAACCCAATTTAGATGGTTTGGGGTGAGCTGGACCGCTCACCGCTTCAATTTTGAATAAATCCCCAACAGTGTCACCAGCAAAGCACCCCCACACCATCACACCACCTCCTCCATGCTTCACGGTGGGAACCAGGCATGTAGAGTCCAGCCGTTCAACTTTTCTGCGTGCAAAGCAGTAATCAAAGCAAAAGGTGGCTACTTTGAAGAACCTAGAATATAAGACATATTTTCTGTTGTTTCACACTGTTTTGTAAAGTGTAATGTATAATTCCACATGTGTTAATTCATAGTTTTGATGCTTTCAGTGTGATTCTACAATTTTCATAGTCTTGAAAATACAGAAAAATCTTTGAATGTGAAGGTGTGTCCAAACTTTTGGTCTGTACTGTGTGTATATATATATATATACATATATATATAGTATGTATATATATATTACATATATATATATATATATACATATATATATATATATATATATATATATTATATATAAAAATATTGCAACTTCCATAGGTCAACAGCAGATTGCTACCATATTTTGGAAGACCAAACACTACATACCAAGAACTAGTTTGACCTCATGTACCTTTACCAAGATTTTGTCACAGGTCTACTAGACTTCATCTTTTGGGGGTTCAGGAGTTCAGGACTTTATAGTTCCTGGTAGTAAAGTTCAAGTAGAGATCCAAATCCGAAGACCATAACTTGCACCTTCAATGAGTCAACTAGACTTTACCATAAATTGGCCAGGAGTAGGTGGGCATTCTGGAGTTTATAAATTCATGGTAGTAAATCCCATTTGACCTAGAGAAGACATCGGTAATGGTTTGTGAAGTTAGACCAGCCTTTGGAAACTGCAGAACGGCCAACAGCTCAAGGCCAAAAATTGGTCAAGTTACAGACTATTACCAACGTCTTACATCGTTTACTTGACTTTCCTACTTTAAGTTAAAATCTTGACTTTTAAAATGCCAAGGATTGGTCCAGTTTAACAGACCTTATGCTGGCTACAAGGATATTTTGATCAGTTCCCATCAAAGTGCAGCTTTTATAGGTCAACTAGACGTCATCTCCTATAAATGTGTGAGCTCTTGCCAACAGATAAAGCTCAATATCTGGCAAGTCTGGCCTCAAGGAGTAATGCCAGATCCATTAGGCCCATTGCAACCATGAGGGACAGCTTGACCACCCAAATAGGTGGAAGTCACGGTGGAATAATGGAAGTTGACTAATTATTTAGCCACCAGCTATCATATGTCTATAGGCAGCTTTTCAATAGGTTTGTAAAGTATTTTCACAGACACTTAAATATCATAATTGGAGCAGTTAAGTACAAAAGGCCACAGTAGAAGTATTTAAGGTCAAGTTGTTTAGCCAACCTCAACCAAGAGAAGACATTGTAGCCAGGACCTACAAGAATACATTAAGGATGGATGGGCAGAGGCGGAGCCTAGCTGCACATGAGGAAGGAGCTGAGTCTGTGAGCTCCTCTCTTCAACCCAGCCAGCTTTAGCATTGTCACAGCGTATTTCTGCCCAAAATGGGGAAATCAGGAAGAGAAAAGGCTAAAGACTCCACTGGCACCCCAAAACCCCCAAGAAAGACGGGGATTTGGATCATTATCTCCGGAGAAAGCCAGCTTCTGCACCAGTGCTTTCACCTAAGATGGCACCCGGAACCCTCTCTCTGTCTGACGCAGAGGACTCGGATATAGACACTGATGCTTGCTCAGGGCAATCACCCCGCAGGCCGGAGCGTTCCAACCAGGTCACCCGCTCTTTCATCCGCCGGACCATTGCTCCAGTGCTACAGGAGCTAGCCAGCATTAAGGCGGAGGTGTCGCATGTGGGACGCCGTGTGGAGGAGCTGGAGCAGGCCCACACTTCTTATGTGGAATTCGGCGATGGCATCTGTACCACGCTCCAGGACCACTCCAAGCATCTTAATGCGGCTCTCGGTGCTGCCGAGGACCTTGAGAACAGGAATCGCCGCCGCAATGTACGAATGAAAGGTATCCCTGAGTCCTATGCCCCCGAGGCCCTGCGCTCTGTGGCACGCACTTTATTCTCTGCATTGCTGGGGGAAGAACCTGCTGAAGCTGTGGTTGTGGAGCGCATCCACCGGGCCCTCAGAGCTCGTCCCAGGGACACTGATCCCCCCAGGGACGTTATTTGTGGTATACTGGACTACAACCATACTGCTGCGCTTCTCACTGCCGCGAGGGAGCAGGGGTCCCCGATGCTAGACGGGTCCCCAGTGGCCTTCTACCAAGACCTGGCCAGTTCTACCCTCCAGAAGCGCCGCTTGTTAAAGCCTCTTCTGACCCACCTGAAGGAACATGACGCCCAGTACAGATGGTCGTTCCCCTTTGGGCTCTTTGTTACACGCCACGACAATAAAGTTACTATACGTCATCCAGAGGACTTACCTACTTTGTGGAAGGCCTTATCCATCCCTTCACTGCCTGTGCCGTCCTGGCTGCCTGTTCCGGAGTCGTCCATACCACCGATCCAGCCGCGCCCGGACGATTGGCAAGTCACCCGCTCCAAGAACAAGTCGCATCGTCGCTCTCTATCTGCCCGCGATGACCCGGCTGGAGACTGAGCTGTTACCGGACTGGCTTGCTGCTCTTGTTCTTGCCAGGACATGGTAGACCCGGTGTAATGTCTTTGTTCTGGAGGTCTCCTGCCCTCCTTCTACCTGAAACCTGAGGTTTACATTTTCCACTTTGCAGCCTCCCTGTTGAATTGTTGACTCACTGTGGTTGTCATGTATAGTGTACAGTTCCTATAGCGTCTTGTGCTTGGGTGCGAGGAAAACACAGGAGACATAGGTTGAAATGAAATGACTTGTATTACTTCATACAAGCATGCTGAAAAGTTCACACAGTTTGCAGGAACAGCGACAGGAGACACAGCAGGCCAGAGTAACTTCAAGCACTACAATAAATCTCCAAAGCAGGTTCAGGATCTCTTCTCTGTACCGTAATTCCTCTGCAAACATGGATTCACCAAACAGCAGGTTTCCAGAGTCCAAAAGTGTTCCAAGGTTCCTCAGTAGGGAATAGCTGGAGTACAAGTCCAAGGCTTCCAGGAGTCAGGTCACAGACTGACTGAGGCTTGATTCAGGAGCACTGATTGTTCAGCTGAGGCTGCTTAAGAAGAGGGAAGAATCAGGGCGGGAACATGAAAACTGGAAACTCCATATTAACTGAGGGCAAGAGCTGCAGAAAGACAGAAAGCAAAATGGCCGACGGAAAACTGAGTTTCAAGGAACATGTCAGAGACAAAGAACCTTACATTACTCCCCCCTTAGGGACAACCTCTGGATGACCTCAGACCAGGCTTGTCAGGGTACCTCTGATGAAACTGGCGGAGCAGGCGAGGAGCATTTACATTATTGACTGGTTCCCATGAGTTGTCCTCCACTGGGTAGCCCTGCCATTTAATCAAATATTGCAACTGATTTCTGTACAACCTGGAATCTAGAATCCTTTCCACCATAAATTCTTCCTGACCATCGACCAGCACTGGGTCAGGGCAAGGAGAAGAACGTCCAGGAAACGTATTGGGTGTTGCAGCCTTTAGTAGGGATACATGAAAGACAGGGTGGATTCTCATAGTTCTGGGCAGTTGAAGACGACAAGCAACAGCACTTATAATCTTATTGATCTTATAAGGTCCAATGTACTTATGTCCCAATTTAGACGATGGAATCTTTAATTTAAGATTTCTGGTTGACAGCCAGACCAAATCTCCTACCTTGAAAGCTGGTGCAGGTTTACGAAATTTATCTGCTGCTTTCTTGTACCTTTCCTGAGCCAATTCTAGATTTTCCTTTAGAAGATCCATATTCTTTTGTAAAGAAGTGATTCTTTCAGCCACTGCCGGCAAGGGCGTATCTATGGGAAATCGAGGAAGAATGTTAGGATGATAACCTAGATTGGAGTAAAAAGGAGACTGCTTAGTGGAGGCGCTCTGAGAGTTGTTATAAGAGAACTCAGCCAGTGGAAGTAGATCCACCCAATCATCCTGTAGGTGGCAGATAAAACAGCGGAGATACTGCTCCAGGGTCTGATTGGTTCGTTCTGTCTGTCCATTAGTCTGGGGATGAAAAGCAGAAGAAAGGTTTACTTTAATGTCCAATGCTGCACAGAAATTTTGCCAAAACCTTGAAGTGAATTGCACCCTCGTTCCAAAATGACCTCATCCGGTACTCCATGTAAGCGAAACACATCTTTAATCATCAAATCTGATGTCTGTTTTGCAGTGGGTAAGCCGACACAAGGGATAAAATGAGCTGCCTTTGTTAGACGGTCAACCACCACTAGAATGGTGTTCTTCCCTTGAGAGGTTGGTAACTCCACAATGAAGTCGATAGAAATGGATCCCACGGGCGGGACGGGGTGGGAAGAGGTTGCAACAGACCAGTTGGTGAGGAGCGAGGTGTTTTGCATCTTGCACAGACTTCACATGAAGTGAAATAGTTTAAGACATCTTTCCTGTAAGTGGGCCACCAAAAGAAACGAGAAAGAAATTCTTGTGTCTTTAGAATTCCCCTATGCCCGGCTATCTTGGAATCGTGGATGAGTTGCAATACTCTCAATCTGACTGTTTCAGGTATATACAGACGTTGTCCCTGAATCCACACACCATTCTTAAAGACAAGACTTACGTCCCTTGGGGGTTGAGCCAACAAAGAATCCGCATGGTATGCTTCCTTGATGTCCTTAAGTAGGTCTTGATTATGAATCACTCCCAGGAATCTAGAGTCAGGAAGAATAGTCTTAGGAGGAGTAAGTGGACGTGTCTCTGCTGAATGAATCCTAGAGAGTGCATCAGCCTTTCCATTGCGCGATCCTGGTCTATAAGAAATGACAAAATTAAATTGGTTTAGGAAAAGATTCCAGCGAGCCTGGCGAGGAGTCAGGCACTTAGCCGACCTGATAAATTCAAGGTTACGATGGTCTGTCAGGACGACTATTTGCTGTGCAGCTCCCTGAAGAAGGTGTCTCCATTCCTTGAAGGCGGCAATAATGGCCAACAATTCTCTATTGCCCACATCGTAGTTCCTCTCAGCCGAAGACAACTGCTGGGAAAAGAAGGCACAGGGATGCAAGACATTCGTCTCACCTGTTCTCTGAGAGAGTATAGCTCCAACGGCACAGTCTGAAGCATCCACCTCTATTATGAAGGCAAGCTCGGGGTTGGGATGTACTAAGATAGGTGCGGTGGTAAATTTATCCTTTAAACAGGAAAATGCTTCCTGAGCTTGCGGGGTCCAGGAGAACCTAGACTGTTTCCGGGTAAGTTGGGTGATAGGTGACACTACCTCAGAAAAATTCTTAATGAAACGTCTATAGAAGTTGGCAAACCCGATGAAACGCTGCACCTCCTTCACATTTCTAGGAATTGGCCAATCCTTGATGGCTTGGGTCTTGCTTCCATCCATACTAATCCCTAGCGTAGATAGTACATACCCCAGAAATTGAATTTCGGTCCTATGGAATTCACATTTTTCAAGTTTGATGTAGAGATGGTTTTGTCTTAGGCGTTCTAAGACCATTATCACATGTCCATGATGTTCCTCTGTGGAGTTAGAAAAAATTAGAATATCATCCAGATAAATCACCACAAATGTATCTAGGAGATCCCTGAAGATATCATTCACGAAGTGTTGGAAAGTGGCTGGGGCGGTACTCAGACCAAAAGGCATAACTAGATATTCAAAGTGTCCATAGCGTGACCTGAAAGCAGTCTTCCATTCATCCCCAGGTCTAATACGGACCAAGTTATAGGCCCCACGGAGATCCAGTTTAGAGAAAATTTTGGCATGCCGCACTCTCTCCAACAATTCAGGGATTAAAGGCAATGGATAACGGTTTCTAATAGTAACCTTATTGAGTTCCCTATAGTCTATGCAGGGTCTCAGAGATCCATCTTTCTTCTTCACAAAGAAGATGGGTGCACCTGCGGGAGATGAAGAGGGGCGTATGAAGCCCTTGGCTAAATTTTCGTCTATATAATCCTTCAAAGCTTTTAGCTCGGGCCCGCTAGGGGGTAGATCTTACCAAAAGGTATCTCGGCTCCAGGCAATAATTCAATTGGACAATCATATGGACGGTGAGGAGGAAGCTGATCAGCGTTCTTCTTGTCACATAAATCCACATAGTCCTGGTATACAGCTGGTAGTTCAGGGACTGACATGGTTCCTTTAGGAACAGAGCAAGCTGAAACTCCTTGACTCATCTGTTTCTCCGGAAAGTGTAATTCCTTGGTCTCCCAGTTAATCGTAGGATTCTGCGCCTGCAGCCATGGTAGCCCTAGAATAATGGGAAAGTGGGGAGAAGAGATAAGCATAAAAGACATTTTCTCCTGATGATCTTTACCCATAAGGACCCTCAAAGGCTCTGTTTCTTGATCCACTGGTCCAGAAGTCAGTAGAGAGCCATCCACAGTCTCCATCTGTACTGGAGTAGCCTTCTTCACTGAACGTATCCCCTGTTTCAGAGCAAAGGAGATATCCATAAAATTTCCACTTGCTCCTGAGTCGATCATAGCAGAGCTAGACACCCAGACTGAGTCAACCCAGAGTTTGATGGAAAGGAAGCAATGAGAATTGTTTCTTTTACAACTCAGCTGGGACACCGCTGAGGAAACTTGAAAAATTGCAGCGTTTATACCGTCATCGTCCCAGAACTAACAGAGTTTAAGTCCGAGAAATCAAGATCTCTTGCAGCAGATCTCTCTGGAGTCTGAGGCTCGGACATGACAGAGCTCCTCTCGCAACACTCACAGTGAATGACTGCTGCAGTAGTCTTACGAGAACGGCTGGGGCAGTTTATAATGAAGTGCCCTGACTTACCACAGTAAAAACATAGATTTTCCTTTATACGATGTTCTTTGCGTGCATCACTAACCCGTCTTTGTAAAGAGTCCACCTGCATGGGTTCAGGTTCTGGTTCCCTTGTGATCCTACTCAAAGGTTCCTTAGCTGAGGAGGGAGGTAGTAAAAGGTTAGTGCGATTATTTTCGAACCATCTCTCTTGTCTGCGTTCAGTCAGACGAGCATCAATACGGATACAATAGTTAATAAAGTCACCTAACGCAGTGGGAGGGTCGGCATGAGCAAGTTCATCCTTAATCAGCGGAGACAACCCTTTCCGAAAAATAGATTTTTTAGCGGAAGTGTCCCAAGTGGTATCAAGAGCCCATCTCCTGAAATCCAGGGCATATTCGGCTACTGAACGCTTACCTTGGCGCAAAGTTAACATGGCTGCTTCAGCTGTTGCACCTCGATTGGGGTCATCAAACACCTGCCCATGGCTGAAATAAAAGCATCAAGGTGATTCAAACAATCATCCTCAGTCTCAATCAGAGGGTTTGCCCACATCAAAGCCTTATTGGTAAGCAACATGATTATAGTAAGCACTTTGGATCGTTCAGTGGGAAATTGTGAAGCATGTGCAGAGAAAAATAAATTGCATTGATTAATAAATCCCCTGAATTTCTCACGTTCACCGCCAAAACGAAAAGGAGGTAATTTAGGGATCCCAGAACTTGGGGTTATGGCAGGAGCCTGGGCTCGTTCCTCTAGAGCCTCAATCCTGGCTCGCAATTCCTGGGTAGTCTGTCCAAACACTTGCAAATTATGATTAGTGAGGTCCTGTAGGCTTGCAAAACGGGTTTTTAAAGTCTGTACATCTGAAAGGATTGTATCAGTCACTCCGCAAAGTTCCTTTATGCGGGCCTCCATCTTCCAGATCTTTTAAGGCAGAAGTGCTGGAAGGAGAAGAGGAAAGAAAAAAAAAAAAAAAAAACAATAGTGTTTACCTGTGGTAACACTCCAGAGTAAAATTTTAAGGGAATGCGCTCACCTGGAATGGTTGTGAGAAGTCACAACCACTGTCATCACATAAGGTATTAAACGGACATCTGATATCCACAGTCACAGCAGACACGGCTTTCCCAGACCCAGCAGACACTAAACATTGGCTCCTGAATCTTGTCATGTATAGTGTACAGTTCCTATAGCGTCTTGTGCTTGGGTGCGAGGAAAACACAGGAGACATAGGTTGAAATGAAATGACTTGTATTACTTCATACAAGCATGCTGAAAAGTTCACACAGTTTGCAGGAACAGCGACAGGAGACAGCAGGCCAGACTAACGTCAAGCACTACAATAAATCTCCAAAGCAGGTTCAGGATCTCTTCTCTGTACCGTAATTCCTGTGCAAACATGGATTCACCAAACAGCAGGTTTCCAGAGTCCAAAAGTGTTCCAAGGTTCCTCAGTAGGGAATAGCTGGAGTACAAGTCCAAGGCTTCCAGGAGTCAGGTCACAGACTGACTGAGGCTTGATTCAGGAGCACTGATTGTTCAGCTGAGGCTGCTTAAGAAGCAAGAGGGAAGAATCAGGGCGGGAACATGAAAACTGGAAACTCCATATTAACTGAGGGCAAGAGCTGCAGAAAGACAGAAAGCAAAATGGCCGACGGAAAACTGAGTTTCAAGGAACATGTCAACAGAGACAAAGAACCTTACAGTGGTTATATCCAACTTATGATTCTGTTCACTCAGGCTCGTATTGTTGCTAGTGCTGACTGCTTTCCTGTGCTCTCTTCACCTTGTCCCTCTTCCCCTCCCCCTCCTCCATCTTCTCTTCTTTCACCTTTGAAACTCAATGTGATATCTAGGTTTCCTATGTGCTTTGTAGATTGCTGTAGTGTGCTGTTCACATGACCTATTGCACTGCACTGCCCTCTCTGATTTTCAGGATCTACCTGTTGTCATTGCTGATTTTGGACAACAGAGATGGCTTTTGTTCCCCTGTGGTCTGTTTTAAAATTACCTGCAATTTTTCAACGTTTCATTATGCTGTTATTTTCTGGTAAATTGCTCACTGCTGCCATCTGCAGTTCATTTACAGTTACTACTGTTGTTACACTACACAGCACTTTCTTCTCCTCCCTCTATCTTGCCATTCTCTGCATTCCTTTATCTTTTCCCTCCCCACTCTCCCCTCTCACTGTTCCCTCTTTCCGGCTACCTTTCCCTTCCTCTCCCTTTTCTCTCCGTTCCCTCTTCCACTCATCCTTGGGGGACCTGACCCTACTTCTCATAATCTCCCCCTCACCTTCCACACTAGGGCACCCTTGCCCTTCTCTACTATATCATAGGATCCTGATACACAGGACACGGTCCGCCTTACGGTCACAATCTTTTTCTCCTCCATCCTCCTTCCCTACCCTCCTGACCCCCGGCCTCTCTCCTCCATTACCCTATTCTTCACCTTCTTGGTCCGGGTAGTCGCCCCACCTGTAGCTATATGTGGGTCTGGTCTGCTATCCTCTCCCTTCTCCCCCCTTCACTCTCTCCCTCCCCCCCCTTTTTCTCTCCTATACGCTGCCCCTTCTGCTTGCACCTGGGAAGGCATCATCTCCTGCTGTTCTTCTCTTGGTCCCTTCCCTACTTTTTCTTGCTTACCTTTCTCTCCCCACTCTCCTCCCCATTTTTGGGCAAATACATTTCACTATGACCCAGGTTTTCTTGGGTTCCACAGGCTGGCTGGAGGTTATTGCAGGTGGGCTCTTATGCGACCCTTGCATCGCCTCCACTGCCCCCTCCTCCTTCAGGAGGGGTGCAATGTCTCCCGGCTCCCCTTGTGGATCCGCCTAGTTCACATTTCTCCAAATGTTTACAAGCACCGCTACCTATGGTGCTTTATTTTTTGTCTCCGTTTTGATTTTTTTGTGTTCTTTCCCTCTTGTGTCCTCCTTGTCACACTCCTCTTTCCTTGGGGTCGCTCTCTGTCCTTGCTACGGTACACCGCTTTATCGCTTCTCTATCCTCCCAGTGCACCTCCATGATGACTCCACGTGATATTGTTATACAATCCTATAATGCTAAGGGTATGAATGCGCCTGCGAAACGTGCTCAGGTTTTGCGACTCCTTAAAAAAGATGGTGTCTCGGTTATTTTTATGCAGGAAACACATTTCCGCCACGATCATGTTCCACAGCTGTCTCGCTCTTCATTCCCAGTATGGTTCCACAGTTGCAGCGACTCCCACGCGTCGAGAGGGGTGAGTATAGCTTTTTGCCGCAATCTTCATTTTCAGTTGCAAGTGCAGTTGGCAGATACAGATGGTCGATATCTTTTCTTGAAGGGTAAACTGGGAAACACTTTAGTGACTTTTGCTAATATTTATGCGCCCAATGTTCGCACAGTCGACTGGTTACTATCTACTCTACGTCTTTTACAGCAATTTATGTCGGGGCTAGTGGTACTGGGTGGAGACTTTAACCTCACTATGGAGCCTCTCATGGACTCCTCCACGGGCCGCTCCACCATCTCTTTTCGGAATCTCAGAAGACTTAAACTGCTATTGGCGGAGCTGTCCTTGGTGGACGCCTGGAGAGTCCTCCATCCTGACACTAGGGATTATACGTTTTATTCAACGCCGCATCGCTCATACCAAAGACTTGATTACCTCTTTCTATCCCGACGCCACCTGGGGTGTTATTCTACGGCGGATATTGGATCCATGACAGTATTGGACCATGCGCCTGTATCCTTAACACTGGCCTTACCTGGGGTGGGTGGTCTCGGATACACCTGGCGACTCAATGAGACACTGTTGGACGTTCAAGATAATATAAATGCCATTGAAATACCCCTTCAGGATTTCTTCCATAGAAATTACACTCCAGGCATGCCAATCCCCATCGTCTGGGAAACTCACAAATCTTTTGTCAGGGGTGAATTCATCTCACTGGCCTCTAGACTTAAAAAATCTAGGGAGAAACAAACCGATGCCTTGCTCCTTCAAATTTGCAAATTGGAGTCGCTCCACAAGCGATCTCTGTGCCAGCAACACCTCTCCGATCTCCTGTCCTTGCGTATGGCCCTTAAATCCCTCCTAAACCTAAAAATTGCGAAAAATTTCTTACACGCGAAACACCGTCTTTATGCTTCAGGTGACAGAGGTGGGAAACTTATGTCCGCCTACGTCAAAGAAACGTCTCCGCGTACATTCATCGCTGAGACGAGATGCCCCTCGGGTGCCGCACACACCGAGACGGCGCAAATCGCGCAAGATTTTCATCAATATTACACCGCCTTGTATAACTTACATAACCCCATGTATGAATCTGCCCTCACTGCAGACCCCCATCCTGCTATTGTGGACTTTGTCTCCTCCCTGAACCTCCCTAAATTGAAACCTTCCCATCACGCGGAATTGTTATCTCCAATTGCGGTGGAGGAAGTGGAGGAAGCTCTGAAGTCTACTCCATCGGGAAAATCTCCTGGCCCAGATGGTCTGACAATACTTTACTACAAAAAGTTTAAAGCTATCCTTCTCCCACACCTCACCCGACTTTTTAATGCTTTGATGACTGGCTCCTCCTTTCCTCCCCAATCCCTTTCTGTGGATATAGCTTTAATCCATAAGGAAGACAAAGATCCAGCACAGTGTAGTAGTTATCGGCCAATATCTCTTCTTAACTGTGATTTGAAGCTCTGGGCGAAGGTCCTGGCGAACCGGGTGTCTCGCTTGGTCCCCTCCTGGTGCAGAGCGATCAGACTGGGTTTGTACTGGGTAGGGAGGGGAGGAAAAACTCCACAAAGATCTTACACCTAATCCATGGAGCAGTTTCCCGAAAAAAACGCCTTTGTTGTTGTTAAGTACTGATGCCGAAAAGGCGTTTGACCGCATAGATTGGTCTTACATGAAGTCGGTCCTACGCCTATTTAATTTTCCCGATCGCTTTATAGATGTCACGCTGTATAGCAGATATATATATGAGATGTCTGTAATCTATATCAAAAAGGGCAACATACTATATAACATGCGCATAGATATATTATAACATGGATTTACCTGACAGAATGTCCACTGGGTCAAAACGGAATCCGTTATACGCTGTCTCCGGCTAGAGGGTGACCGGGGTCTAAGCTGACCCTGAACTGGGGTCCTAACTAATCCCTCAACCTGGAGGTACTGTTAAAGGTACAGAGGTCCAGGCCACCAGCGTAAACCTGTCTCCTATCAATCCCTGCCAACTGTATTCTAGTCCTAAGAAGGACCCTGAATACCACCAAAGGGAATGAACAGGTAACGGATAATGAACAGAAAGACATACAAGAAAGAGAAGGAATAAAGTAAATAAAGTCTTACATACAACACTCACACACAGTAGGAACACCTAAGGTCTCAGAGATTTAACTATAAGCTATAAGAGTAAAAACACCTAATGAACTCTTAGCTTAAATATTCTCAGAACCGATCCAATCTGCTGAACTACATGAATGCTTTCACCGGCGTCTAACACCCAGACTGGCAGAAATATAAAGGAAACTAATTAGAACATAAACAAAAGCAGCCGGGCGAGGCTGCACCTAGCCTTAGCAAAGAGCTAGGAAAAATTAACTCTCACATCACCAAAAAACAAAGAAACAGAAGCTCAGCTGTGAGAAGTCAGAATGTGCAATCGCGACGATCTTCGTGGCGATGCACCCATGACAGTACCCCCCTTCTACGAGGGGCCTCCGGACCCTCATGACCAGGTCTGTCCGGGTGAGTTGTGTGAAAGGTCCGTCCACGTTATCATTGACCACCACTGAAGGAGGTAGAGGTGACGGTATGACTGGTGCCACATACTTTTTAAGTAATGACTTGTGAAACACATTATGAATTTTAAACGTAGGAGGGAGGTCCAGACGAAATGCCACAGGATTAATTATGGAGCTGATCCTGTACGGCCCGATGAATCTGGGACCCAACCTCCAGGAGGAAACTTTAAGTTTAATATTCCTGGTAGACAACCACACCAGATCATTCACCTTCAGATCTCGACCAGAAACTCTCCCCCTATCAGCCATCCGTTTGTAACGGTTCTCCGTAACCTTCAGTCTTAACTGATCTGGAACTATCAGTCTCCCTGGAAGTCCCACAGGGGCGTCCCCCTGAGCCCCCAATACCTCCCCTCAAGCTCAGAGCATACAGCTGACACTACAACTCCTCCTGAGGAATAGGAACCGGATCATCCATCCTCCCGGTCCCTGGGAAAGTACGAGATAAGGCATCAGGAAGCAACTTTATTGAGCAGTCATATGCGCGATGAGGAGGTAACTCTTTACACCCCTCCTCTGAGAACATCTCCCCAAAGTCCTCCAGAAAAGGAGGCAAAGTCCTAGGTACAACCGCACCGATGACCGTGCTCATGCAGTTATTCTTGCAAAATTCACCCCACTGGCTAATCTTTCTGGATTGCCAATCAATCACTGGGTTATGTTTAGCCAACCAAGGAAGTCCCAACACAATAGGAGTAGGTAGACCCTCCAACACATAACAAGACAATTGCTCTTTATGTATTGCCCCTACTCGAAGATCTATGTTATGAACAGCTTGAACCAAGCTACCTTGACCAAGAGGTCTAGAATCAATAGAGAGTATAGGGACCGGTTTGGCCAATACACTCAGTTGCATACCATGCACCTGGGCAAACCGAGCGTCCACAAGATTAGCCCCGGACCCACTATCAAGAAAAACAGAAATCCTCTCAGTTCTAGTACCAATCACCACCTCCGCAGGCACGATAAACTGAGAGGGATTTGGGGACGAAATACAGACTCCCAGGTTAACTCCTTGGGTCAAAGAGGTCCGGGATGGACAACCCCCAACAAAATGTCCCTCTCTCCCGCAAAAGAAACACCTTCTAGTCTTGCGGCGCACCGCCGATTCCCTCCTACAAAATGATGTCCCTCCCAACTGCATGGGTTCCTCAGAACAGACCAGGGGAACCTCAGTATAAGGGACTTTAGTAGTAGGTGGAGTCATCATGGGGGGCGGAGTTACCTCGCGTCTTCCCCGAAGTCGTCTATCAATGCGAATAGCGAGGGCCATAGCAGCCTCCAGTGATGGAGGAGAATCATACTGAGCCAACACATCTTTTAATTTGTCAGACAACCCTTGACAAAACTGGCTCTTAAGAGCTGGGTCATTCCACTGAGTATCTGTTGCCCATCTACGGAACTCAGAAGAATATTCCTCCGCTGGACGATTTCCTTGCCGTATTTTACGTAACTTTGTTTCAGCAAGGGAAACTCGATCCGGATCATCATATACCAGACCCAGGGCAGTAAAAAATCGATCCACTGACTGGAGATCTGGGGAGCCTGGAGGAATAGAGAACGCCCAAGATTGAGGGTCCCCTTGTAAGAGCGAGATAACAATTCCCACCCTCTGCTCTTCACTCCCAGATGACCGAGGCCGCAGCCGAAAGTACAATTTACATGCCTCCCGGAAAGTAAAAAATTTGTCCCGCCCACCAGTGAACCTGTCCGGGAGAGCAACCTTAGGTTCAGATCTGGCTTGCTCTGGGAGGGACAAAACCTTGGACTTAATGTCTGCAAATTCCATGGACAACCCCTGCAACTGCCGGGCCAGCTGGGCTACTGGATCCATGACAGCTGGGGAGAATCTTTAGTTTGGGCCGGTGAAAATGTCACGCTGTATAGCAGATATATATATGAGATGTCTGTAATCTATATCAAAAAGGGCAACATACTATATAACATGCGCATAGATATATTATAACATGGATTTACCTGACAGAATGTCCACTGGGTCAAAACGGAATCCGTTATACGCTGTCTCCGGCTAGAGGGTGACCGGGGTCTAAGCTGACCCTGAACTGGGGTCCTAACTAATCCCTCAACCTGGAGGTACTGTTAAAGGTACAGAGGTCCAGGCCACCAGCGTAAACCCTGTCTCCTATCAATCCCTGCCAACTGTATTCTAGTCCTAAGAAGGACCCTGAATACCACCAAAGGGAATGAACAGGTAACGGATAATGAACAGAAAGACATACAAGAAAGAGAAGGAATAAAGTAAATAAAGTCTTACATACAACACTCACACACAGTAGGAACACCTAAGGTCTCAGAGATTTAACTATAAGCTATAAGAGTAAAAACACCTAATGAACTCTTAGCTTAAATATTCTCAGAACCGATCCAATCTGCTGAACTACATGAATGCTTTCACCGGCGTCTAACACCCAGACTGGCAGAAATATAAAGGAAACTAATTAGAACATAAACAAAAGCAGCCGGGCGAGGCTGCACCTAGCCTTAGCAAAGAGCTAGGAAAAATTAACTCTCACATCACCAAAAAACAAAGAAACAGAAGCTCAGCTGTGAGAAGTCAGAATGTGCAATCGCGACGATCTTCGTGGCGATGCACCCATGACAATAGACTCCATTTTTACACTTTACACCTCGCCCACTGCCAGGGTCAAGGTGAACAATTCTTTTTCGGCTCCATTCTCTATATCCAATGGAACCCGCCAGGGCTGCCCCTTGTCCCCCAGTCTGTTCGCTCTGTGCCTGGAACCTTTGTTACAGGCTTTTCGTACACACCCAGACATCCGAGGCGCGTCCACGCCTAAAGGCGAGGCCCTCGTGTCCGCATACGCTGATGACATCATGCTTAGTATCACTAACCCGGAGACTGCTATACCCGCTGTGCTGGATCTTTTTCACTATTTTGGTACTCTTTCAAACTTCAAAATCAATTATAATAAATCGGTCGCGTTTGCTATCGGCTTCCCCAGGGACACTCTAACCCGCCTCCAACGAATGTCACCGTTCACCTGGAAGACAGACCATGTAAAATATTTAGGCATTCTTATTCCGAGGGATATTTCTCGCCTCTACGCTCTGAACCACCTACGCCTACTCTCCTCGGTTAGGACACAGCTCCAGCGTCTACGAATACCGTTCATGTCTTGGTTGGGCCGAAAAAATTATCTGTCCACATATATAGTCCCAAAATTCCTCTACTTATTCCAGGCAGCTCCTATATTCCTTCCCAATTCCTTTTTTCGTGCCTTACACGTTCTGTCTCACGGTTCCTATGGAACCAACGTCCGGCTCGTATCGCTTTCTCGACTTTGACTCTGCCCACAGATGCAGGTGGAGTGGGTATGCCCGACCTGAAGAACTATTACTTCGCTTGCCATCTTCGTCGTTGGGTGGAGATAAACAGCTGGAACAAAAGGTCTTTCTTGTCCTCCCTAGAAACGGCTCTTCTTTCGCCTCGAGAGGCACTTGAGTTATGGGGTGTGCATACTCAGATCCCTCGTACACGCGACTTCTCCCTCTCCTGAAGGGTTTGCTCCACACATGCCTGAACTGTCTACATCATGACACTATAAGTAAGTTCCCCTCTCCGCTCATGCCTGTACGCTTACTCCCTTTGTTGACCTGCTCGGATGAGGGTTTTTGGAATTTTCAGGGTTTGTGGAGCAAACTGGTAACGCCCCTCAATTCCTTTTTTGCTGGAGGCAATGTCCCTTCGGCGGAGGGCCTGTCATCCATCCTCGGACCTACACACGCCAACTTTTTATCGCTAGCACATGTACATCATGTCTGTCAGACCTTTATGGAGCAACATCGTCCCTTGCGGGCTGCCTCCAACTTGGAGCAGCTGTTGCTGGCGCAGAGTCCTGTTAAAGGCGTGATCTCCACCATTTACAAATGGCTTATGTCTCTTCGCTCTGATACTGAGCCTACTTACCTTGCTGCCTGGGAACGGGAACTGGGTCACCCATTGTCCCTACGAGTCGCCAGGTGTATTAAAAGACACGCACTGGGATTTTCTAGGTGCGTTCGCATTAAAGAGAATTCTTATAAACTGATTGCCAGGTGGTACCGAACCCCGTCCTTCCTATTTCGCCATGGCTTGCAGACCTCTGACATCTGCTGGAGATGTGGGGCGGGTTCAGGAACTTATGCTCACATCTGGTCGGATTGTCCCCTCATTGTGCCCTTCTGGAATGCGATACGACAAAAAATCAAAGATATCTGCCTTCTGCCTTGTGATTTACCCAGGGACTCAGTCCTTTTTTGGGTGCCGGCGACGGGTTATAACCCCATTAAGCACAAACTGGCGACCTTTATATTGACGGCTGCCAAACTTCTAGTGCCTAAGCATTGGCTGTCTACTGTGGCGCCTTCTCTGGAGGAGTGGACTGTTGCTGTGGACCATATCAGGGACATGGAGGACCTGTCGGCATGGATCAACCATACCCGGGATAAATTCCAGACCATCTGGTCCCCATGGATTGCCTTTCGTACCCCTTCGCCTACATAGTGTAAGTGACTCATTGGAGTGCTATTTTTGTATGTAAGATTCTCTGCCACGTGGTGTGCTGTGGGCGGAGACCGAGGGCGCCCCCCCTCCCTTCTTCCTTCCCCTTACCTTTAACCTTCTTCCTTTTTTCTTTGTCCAGTTATTTATTTTTCATTTAGGTTCATTTAATTCCCTTATTTTTCTTTATTTCCCCTTATATTTTCTGTGTCTTCTTGTTTTATTTTGTTCTTAGTTCTTGTTCTTGTAGAATATTATTGGGGTTCGTTAGTCCAGGAACCCAATTTGTGTGCCAAATCTCACGCAATACTAGTAGTGATCCTCGATCACGCTGTTTCATTCATATATATTGTGCTCTGTTTTATTGGACATGACCTGATATGATGACGCTTGGCTTATATTATGTGACATGTTTTGTTACTGTTCATACCCTTGATATGTGTTATACATGTGTGTTAATAAATACATATTCAACAAGGATGGATGGGCAAGTAGGAAGGAGTTATCAATTTAGCCCCTTCTGGATCATCATGTATAAAAAAAATCTACTTAAAAACCACCCAAACCATGAACGTTTGTCGGCAAGGAACTTTTATTAAGCCAAATACTCCCATTAGGTGGTAAACCTTCTATCACTACTTTCCCATCATTTCCCCCATGCACATTCAAAAAAAATACTTGGAAGCATTGTATAATGGATGCAAAAAAGTCCTAGCACTTTGGGTTTTCATTACCCATTTAGTGTATTGTGAATAATCCCCACCATTTTTACAGGGCAAGTTTATTATACAGATTAACAAAGGGAATCTTACAGCTAGCACAATATAAACCTGGGTGGTCGGGATCCCCTTGTGTTCAGCAGTGAGGTTTTTTTTAATAACATCATTAGATTTGCTCCCATTAATTTATATTTCTACATGTGGTTCAAGGACAAAAGAAATGTCTGGACGACAGGAAATTAATAAGATCTTGGATGAAGAGAGCGGGTGCAGGAGTGGGAAGGAAAGAAGTGTTGATTGTGATCACACAAAACAGAAAAAAAAACTGCAAAAACATCTTCAGCCTTCACATCAATGGCAGGAGGCCTTTGAGCCGAACACTTCAAAACACCTTATGATACATCTTCCTGCCGATATATTCCTTTAATAGTGAGCAGGGGGCTTGAAGTGTATTATCTGGAGGCTCTCTGGATACATTATTTAATATCCAGACCAGAGAACTACGGTATTTTATTTTGGTAGTAAAAAAAACAAACAAAAAACATTGCTCCTGTAAATTCATCAGCAGCAGAGACTGTTCTGAGCGAGACGCTAGCAGTCTGCCTTCCAACCGCATAATGGCCGTCCATAGAGAAACACTGTCTAGGCCATAAAGTAGAAATATTCTAATTATTACAATTTACTGGTGGATTGAAAAAATAAATAAATAAAATATGCTTTAATGGCCAGCCAGGAACATACAAAGAAAAAATTAAAACAATAACTTAAATTAAAAAAAAAATACAAATCGGAATCGAAAAAGTAATACATAAAATACAAAACAAAATTATTATTGTGAAAAAAAAATTGTATTTGCTTATTTTTTCACTTTATTATAACTATTATTTAAATAAGTTATTATATTTTTATGTAATTATGTAAATAAGCAAATACAAAACAAATAATTGAAGTAAATAAAAAACAAAATAAATTACTTTAGTTTTTATTATTTACATAAGTAAATAAAAAAATAAAATATGACCATCAACTTATTATTATTTAATATTATAATGTTTCTGAAAAGGGGTTTTCCACTACCTGGACAATCCTTTCTCAATCACTATATTCCCCCAGGTAAAATAAAGACCGCTGAGACTCAACTCCGGTGCCGTTCCAGCAATGTTGATGCTGATGCTCATGTGACGGTCTTGTGTCACATTAGCCCTGCAGCCAATCAGCGGCTGCGAACGATCCGCTTCCCTTCACCTCCTTTGGACATCCGGGTGAAGTTAGAACTGTGGCTCTCTCACTTTGTCTGGATAGTAGTTTTGTTAAAAGGAGGATAGTAAAGGGGCCCATAAGTGGCCGCTGATTGGAGACCCAGAGCCGACGTCGCGCCAAAGGCACCGGAGGACAGCACAGGCTGTTTTTCTTTTACCATGTGGGAGTATAGAAAAGGAGTGCATGTGAAAGACTGATGTCTAGTTTTGTAGTAAAATTATGGAGAACACAAATGACTCCCAGTTTTTGCACGAAATTTGAATTATTGCAAATATTGGGCAGATTTCCGTGCAAAACAGTTACGAAGGTGGCATCGCACAAAAAAGACCTCGCCTAAGAGAAAAGTCAGCTTGTTCACCACGGCCCTGTACGAAAGCCTGGGGCAGCGCTCGGCTCGCATCGCTCTGTGCACGCTCCACCTCTTCCCTCACCAATCATACATGTCAGGGAGAACAGACTCATCAGGATTTCTAAGGACATCGTATTTAGACTTGAGAGTCCTCAGTGGTTGATACCTTTTAATGGCTAACTGAAAAGATGGTAACAAATTACAAGCTTTCGAGACTACTCAGGTCTCTTCATCAGGCAAAGACTAATACAAAATCTGAAGAATCACAAATTTATGCACAACACAGCACAGAAAAAATGCAATAGATAAGACAAGTGACGTAAAGCAGAACTGTCATTATGGGAGATAGAGATGAACATAAATATTGGAACAGTTCATATATATTTCCAATATTTATGTTCATCTCTATCTCCCATAATGACAGTTCTGCTTCACGTCACTTGTCTTATCTATTGCATTGTTTCTGTGCTGTGTTGTGCATAAATATGTGATTCTTCAGATTTTGTATTAGTCTAGCCTGATGAAGAGACCTGAGTAGTCTCGAAAGCTTGCAATTTGTTACCATCTTTTCAGTTAGCCATTAAAAGGTATCAACCACTGAGGACTCTCAAGTCTAAATATTTTTCTATCTATTGGCTAACACGGTACTAAGATATACATCTTTACTGTAAGGACATAGTGAAAGCAAACTCAGTAGTATCAAGGCCATTGGGGGCAACAAAGCTATTTACAAGAATTCAAATTCTGCAGAGAGCTCTGTGAACGTTGTCAGGATCTGCCATTGAAACAAAGATCAGGCAGAGTGGAAACGACCTGTCCAATCTTTGTGCTTCTCACCCCAGGGTTGTTTGGTTACTACACATCTCCCACCTATTACCATTCTATACATAAAAACACTTAACTTATGTATAGAATGGTAATAGGTGGGAGAGGTGTAGTAACCAGACAACCCTGGGGTAAGAAGCACAAAGATTGGACAGGTCGTTTCCACTCTGCCTGATCTTTTTTTCAACTTGGAAATGGTGCATAATAGGTGGGATTGGTTTCCCGTTGGGCATCGGAGTCCAGAAGCCTCAGGTTCCTTTTCCGTGGGGGTCATTTGCCTTCCTGCCGTACGCAATATATTCTACAAAGCCGATATTCTGCAATATGGTGACACTATTTTATACATTGGTCACAGTTAGCAGCAAAAAATAATCTAAAAAAGTTGCAGCTGTGCCCAAAACCTAATTAATTAGTAATTATTACAGGACCCAAGCAGACCAACATGAAATTAAATCTCACCCATTTTCTACACTCCCCTCCCTACTGTAATCTTGTATTCTGCACCGTTACTACAGGGTCAAACATCGCAACCTTCGGCCCTCAGTCTTAAATTAATCTCCTTCATTTATTAGCGAGGGACAAATTTAATCACGGCTACCTATCATGGGGTGAACAGATGCCGCTGAAGTTTGTCTGGAGTGCCTTTGTGCACTAGTATAAAAATAAGAGTGTGAAGCAGGCGGGATGGATGGTGGTATTATACACTCCTCACTATTGGTATTGTCACTCCGAGATGGAAAAGTCATGCAATTCTGAAGAGTCACAGGATGGACAGAAGTTACTGATCTACAAATGATGAAAAAGTGGGAACTAAAAATCGGAAAACATCTGGATTATTCAGTTTGAAATCTGAGCCACGTGCAGAAATCCCGGCACCTCCGGCCTCAGCTGCCATCACTGAGGTCATTAATGGTCCTCTGAGGAAGGTTATGCCGCTGAATACACTTGGGGAAATCATCAAGATCCGCTGCTGGCAGCTCCTATGTAATCACCGACCAATGGTGTCCCCGATGTGCTTGATGGGAGACAAGTCTGGTGACCCTGCAGCCATAGGAGCACGTGTAGACAACGCAGGCTGATCACAGTAGGCTCCTCAAATGTTGTTTCCATTTTTTTTTTCGCATATGTAGATCAGTAACACGTCTCCATCCTGTGATTTCCATAATTCCATCACATTTTCTTCTGGCTCTTGTAATTTCAATGTTGAGGAGCGTATAATTACACTCTTGTTATGACGAAAAAAAATTAAGTAAAAAAATTCTGGTTTCACATTCCAAGCAGCTAATTAGCAAAGTTATGTCCTAAGCGTTCAGAATGAGAAGAAATGATTAAAGTGGAGCAGTCACTGGGGTTTTTAAAAATCCTGTCACTAATGGCGCGGATGAAGTCTCAGAAGACTAATTGCAAAAATTACCCGACATTCAGTCATTAGGGGGAATGGAAATCAGAAACAAACACAGAGAAAGCGTCCTCCGCAAAAGCATCACGGTCCCGAAAGTCAAGACCACGGGCGAGTCATCCGTGTCCAGGTATTTAGGAGTTAAATAGGGTGTTGTGAATACGTTCTGAAACTTCTTAATTTATCTTTGAGGTTTTCATTCATTTATGATCATTTACGGTAGTAATAATACAGCTGCTAAAAAAACCCCAGTCTCAATCCTTTTCAGGGCTGAAGGGTCATTACAGCTGCACCCAGTCCGCTAGTCAAAAAGTCTGGACTGATTTTTTATTTATTTTTATAATGAATTGGCGCAGGTAAAACAAAATCAGGATATGTTTATTGAGACAGGATGCAATGGTAGCAAACCCTTAGCCAGTATGCACAATTTATTCAGTCCGAGTCTGTGAAAATGGTTAAGAATTGATGCTCAAAATATACGTAAAAGCTGGAAAACTTAAAGAGAACTTGTCACCTGCCATAAATGTAAAGGTTTTCAACCGATACAAGCGGCGCAGTTCTACTGAATCCAGCGATGTTTTTCTTTTATTCCTGCGCCTGTGTTCCCGAGATACAGACCCTCTTACTTGGCTAATATGACTAGATTTTATATACAAGTGGGCGTGGCCAAATCCTTCTGTGGGCGTCAACTTAAGGACCACTCCCGCTTCGAGAAGAAAAAAAGCCATATCTCATGAACGAGAGGCGCAGGAAGAAAAGACAGACATCGCCGGATTCAGAAGAACGGTGGCATTTACACAAGATAAATATATTACATATTTATAGCAAGTCAGGGGACCTCTAAAGGGATGACCCATAAATATGATTGACGAACAAGGTAAGATTACTTGAGGTCCAGCTGCGGTGGCAATGAAAAGTTAGTGAACCTGTGCGGCCAACTCTTCTAACCGTGAACGGCGGGTCTACTGAATCAAAGCTCCTTTCCCCTCCAGAGTTCGCCACAATATAGGAATGTATCAGCCTGGAGTACAGACTGTTTAGCTACTGGATACATGTGTAGCAAACGCACAGCTGTGAAAAGTTTGCAGAAAGTTTTATATAGGTTTGTTGGATGTAAACATTATCATTTAATGACACCAACAAGACATTTTGCAATTGGAATACATAAGTTCCAATTCAAGTTTAAAATCCCCTTTAAGAACCGAATTCTACATTCCCCCTTTAAGGCTGTGTTTCCATGATCAGGAAAAACAGCGCTTTGGACGGAGCGGAAACTAGTTACCCGCAGTGTACGTTGGATACCAGCCCGCTGATGCAGGGAGCTGGTAACCAAGGTACACTTCGGGTTTCCAGGTGCTGGGCGGTGCCTGGAAACCCGATGTGTACCTTGGTTACCAGCTGATCGCTGGTCTCCTGCCTGTCACACGCAGCGATGCGTGCTGGCCAGCGGGAGACCAGCGATCAAAAAATAGTCCAGGCATTTCTGACATGACCAGCGATTCACAGCAGGGGCCTGATCGCTGGTACGTGTCAGACATAGCGAGATCGCAGCGGAGATCGCTGTTTAGCAGCGATCTCGCTATGTGAGATGGGGCCCTTAGTCAGACACAAAGAGACTTCGAGCAGGAGATACTCAGGTCCACAGCGTTTTCTCCTGCTTCCTGCTTTAACCCTAGAGTTTTTTCCCCGTTGTTTTCCAAGAAGAGGAGAGAGACTTTGGAGACCACAAGTGCCGCTGTTGACAGTGCCCACATAAGTTCCCAGAATACCCTTCTCTTCCCTTCTGTTGTTTGGCTGAACTGTTGGTTAAACTTGCTTAGATTAAGTATACTGTTTGAAGTTACGTTTTTGCTCTGTCAGTGTAACCCCTATTGCTACTCCCTGCGAGGAGATACTCTCCCCTGTAAATAAACCCTACAACTGTTGGTCTGTCTCTAGTCTGTGTTGACATTCTTAGCTCCTGCTCGATTCTTACGTTTTTTACAAAGTCATTCTAGCCCCCTGTAAAGCGCACGCAGCTGCCTTCCTGCCTCTTCATACACCGCACAAACGATGAAGTGGGAACCAGACCTGGACCATTGTATGAGCGCTGAAGGATGCGCTCACAGGGGATAATTGGGACCCTGTGATTAGTCTCAGCCTTGTAAGAACCCACAGAGTCCTGCAGTAATGGGGCCGCCTATTGTGCCGGATCTCACCCCTTCAGCTCAATGCTTTCTCTGAATCCATCTATTCCCTTCTCAGATCGAAATGACCCCTTCACTTCAAAAGTAAGACTAATGCAAGAAGTAGGGAGAGGGCGGAGGAGAGTGGGGGAGGGGGCTAAGCCGATCATCCATCATGATCGCATCTTGATTAGGTTTACACAGACTGCACTGTATATTGGGGAATGTAAGGGTATGTGCACACATTAAGTATTTGCAGCAGGAATTTTTTGCATCTCTTGACCGGAAAAACATAAAAATAGAAACTTTTTTGCTCAATTTCTTACATGGGTTTTTGGTGCAGAGTTTTTCACTCATTAATATGAGTGAAATTTGCAGCAAAAACACTGAAAGAATTGACATGCTGCAGATATAAATCAGCAACGTGTGCATTTAGGAATCTCATTCACTTTGCTGGTATCAGGAAATCCTTTCAACAAAATTTGCACAGAAAAAAAAAGACAAAACTGCAAAATGTGCACAGACCCTTTAGTCTGAGCCTTTCCTTTTTGCACCAACTGGATTTTTTTTTTTTACATCTGCCCAATATATCTGGATTCCCAACAGGTCCATTTCATCCTATATGCATTTGAGTGTCCCTTGGAAGATGGGGTCTAAGGGGTAAGGTTTCTCCTTGTGGAGAGTGACATACCACCTCTGGCGTGTCAAGGTATGGAGGCTTATTCACCGTGCAATGCTCCTCTGGGAAATTTAATATGCAAATTGCCTCTTCAGAGAAAAAGAGGACTTGAACGCTATAGCGCCACCTGTTGGAAGTAGCGATCCTACAAGTCACAATCAACCCTTTAACGAGTCTTGTAATATGACTTAGGATAAAAGCCAAATCAGAATCTCCATTTGCAGACACGGTGTTTCGGACTGTTGGTCCTCATCAGTGCAAAGTAGGAGAGATGTGATTTGGCTAGATGAGAGGCTCTGGACTGGGGTCTGGGGGGTAAGGTTTCTCCTTCTGGAGAGTGACATACCAGCTCTGGCTTGTCAAGGTAAGGAGGCTTATTCGCCGTGCAATGCTCCTCTGGGAAATTTAAAGGGAATCTGTCACCCCATTTTTGCCCTATGAGATAAGCCCCTGATGGCGGTGGTCCTATCTACAGCATTTTGTAATGCTGTAGATAAGCCCCTGATGGCGGTGGTCCTATCTACAGCATTTTGTAATGCTGTAGATAAGCCCCCGATGTCACCTGAAAGTGAAGAAAAATGAGTTATATTATACTCACCCAGGGGCGTTCCGCCGTCCGGTCGGGTCCGATGGGCGTCGCGGTCCGGTCCGGGGCCTCCCATCTTGTAGCGAAGCCAGCCTCTTCTTTCCGTCCCGTCGCGGCTCCTGCGCAGGCGCACTGCTCTGCCCTGGTGAGTATACACTACTACAGTGCGCAGCCACCAGACCTCTCTGACCTTTCCCGGCGCCTGCGCACTGCAGTACTCTGCTCTGCGCCGGAGCCGTGACGGGACGAAAAGAAGAGGCCGGCTTCGGTACAAGATGGGAGGCCCCGGACCAGACCGCGACGCCCATCGGACCCGACTGGACGGCGGAACGCCCTGGGTGAGTATAATATAACTAGTTTTTCTTCACTTTCAGGTGACATCGGGGGCTTATCTACAGCATTTCAGAATGCTGTAGATAAGCCCCTGATGGCGGTGGCCCTACCTCATAGGGCAAAAATGGGGTGACAGATTCCTTTAATATGCAAATTGCCCCAGAGCCTCTCACACAGCCAAATCAGTTCTCATACTTTACACTGACGAGGGCCAATAGCCCCAAACACGGTGTCTGCAAATTGAGATTCTGATTTGGCTTTTATCCCAAGTCATATAACAAGACTCGTTAAAGGGTTGTGTTATGTTTCGGTAGCGGAGGACAGGAACAACAGCAGGGCAGCCAAACACCTGAGATGTTGGTAACTGAAGGGTTGCAGATTCCTAAACTAACGACACAACTAGAGGTAGCCGTGGAGCGTTCCTACGTTGATCCTAGACGCCTCGTCACAGCCTGAGAGATAACTACACCTAAAGGCAGAAAGATGAAAGCTATCTGCCCTGGAGCAGATCCCCAAAGAAAATAGGAAGCCCCCAAACATATAATGGCGGTTAGACAAGATGAAAATACAAACATAGGCAGAAAATAGACTGAGCAAACGCTGGGGCCACAAGCTGACTAAATAGGATAGGACAGGAGAGATTACTTTCTGCAACCCAAAAAACCCTACAAAAATCCAACAATTCTGATTACAAAAATACTGAGATCACACGATCTCGCCACCCGCTAAATCAGATCTCAGTGTGAACAAAAACCAAGCAGCAGCCGCTGAAAAAACAGGAAAAAGCAAATGAGCAAATAACAGAAGCTGCAGAAAAACTGTGAGGAGCTCAGGCCCCAGGAGGGGACCTGGCTGACCTCCACAAAAGTGCAGAAAACAATGCAAAAAGCAAGCACAAAAAGAAAAGCAAAAAATATCCTATCCGAAAGCAGGAGATGCAGGCAGGACTCCAGCAAACTTCCAAATGAACCAGGAACCACAATTGAGACAAGAACAATTGATCACCGGCAACCATCCTGGGAGGGAACCTCCCTTATATCAGACCAGTCCGTGATTCCAGATTGCCACTCCTCGCTGAAAGGTTCAGTACTGTCTGTAACCACCAGAGGGAGCCTCTGCTCAGAAACCATCTCTAGCACATTCATAACAGGGTTGATTGTGACTTGTAGGATCGCTAATTCCAACAGGTGGCACTATAGAGTTCAAGTCCTCCTTGGAAGATGGTCCTTCAAACATGGAGTAAAAGAGGCACAGTGTGTTTGGGGGAGGGAGGGAAAGAGGGAGCATAACCTGACATTACAGGGCTCCAAGGTGTACTCTCTAAAGGGGTCACCAACTATCACAGATCTTTGGTCTTCTCATATATAGGACTAGCTTGGTCCCTTTAAGCACCAGGGGTTAGGTGCAATTGCAAACCCTCACTCGTTATAGAGTAAGCCACGGGAGAAGAAGAAAATCTAAAGATGGCTGCCGGTTATGAAGCATGTGCCTTAGGGAAAAGATATATCATGTACAAAAATTATTAATATTTAATTACTAATTATTATTATTATAATAGGGTTGTTTGTCTGGGCAAATAATTTTTGGTTTTAAAAAGGCTTGGAGTGGCAGTGCTCCCCTCCATCAACACTCCGCCGCTGCCGAGTCCCCTAAATATACAGTAGATGGGTGATGACAGCTCAGCCAATCACTGGTGACATTAAGGTCCCACCTCCACCGCCGATTGGCTTGGCAACATTTTTTGTGTCTCAAGGGGGAGAGGAAGTAGACGCAGGCATGGACCCTAGGAGGATTACAAGTGGCCTGATGAAAAATTGGTGTAAGCTAGAATTGTGCTTTTTAATTTTTCAGTTTTAGGTTTATGCCTCCCTTGATCCTATAATAATGAAAATTAATTGGTCCAGACAACCCATTTAAGGAACCTTGGTGTAAATCACTCGAATAGAGTCTAGGTGGGATGACACAGGTCAGAGAATGATCTGTAAACCCACCACAAGAGCTCTGGTAACACTGAACAGCTGCAGTCACTAAGCAGCCCTCCATAATGCCAGCCACACTCTTCCCTGCAGCCCCAACCCTTTAAAACAGTAATGGGCAACATGCGGCCTGTTGAGAAACTACAATGCCCAGCATGCTTCAATACCAGACATCTCCCTGGGAATGTTGTGAGTTTGCACTCCCATGCCTACTTATGGCCTCCTGATGGGCACTTTAAGGAGGACCTCTACCCATAAAGTCACCCTATTGTGCAGCACTATGGAGATCGCACATCTGTGCCACCTTTGGCAACGTCTTTATCGCAGGTTAGCACATTCAACCTCTCTTCTTGCTGTCAATTAATTGAAATGTTTATGGCGCTGCTGATCGCTTTATAAAATTTGGGCTCCTCCATAACGATCCAAACAGCACAATATTGACTTTCAGTGGAACAATGCAGACGCCCGATCCTTCCTCATAACTCCCCGAACATCCAGCAGGCGCAAGATTAAACCCGTGCAATTAATTTCTGAGAACAAAACACTGTGTGATCGCCGGTACGATGTGACAGCTGAGGAGTCACCGTCACCAAGCAACAAGAGAACGCCAAGCAGATTCAGGTGCTCCACAGAGGAGCGAGCAAACATCGCACGTCTGACTGCAAAGTCAATAATTAGCCAACAAACAGCGCTGGCCGGTGAAGCGAGCAACAAAACATCGGTCGCTTATGGCCAGAAACAAAGCAACAGGGTGAAAAACACTTTGTGATGGGGTGGGGCTGAGAATGGCGCTACAATGTATAGAGGAGAAGACATCACATACAAATCTGATCCTGTCCTGCTGACACCGATGCAGGAAGCGTTAAAGGGAGAACCCAGATACGTTGTATCAGGTGTTTTTGTGAACTTTCTTCTGATTGCAACGTAACAAGCCAGGGAGTCACAAGAGGACAGCGATACCACGTAACAAGCCCGGACGTCACAAGAGGACACCGATACAACGTAACAAGCCCGGACATCACAAGAAGACACCGATACAACGTAACAAGCCCGGACTTCACAAGAGGACAGCAATACAACGTAACAAGTCGTGGCGTCACAAGAGGACACCAATACAACGTAAGAGGCCCGGACGTCACAAGAAGACACCGATACAACGTAACAAGCCAGGGCGTCACAAGAGGACAGCGATACAACGTAACAAGCCGTGGCGTCACAAGAGGACACCGATACAACGTAAGAGGCCCGGACGTCACAAGAAGACACCGATACAAGTAACAAGCCCGGACTTCACAAGAGGATAGCAATACAACGTAACAAGCCGTGGCGTCACAAGAGGACACCGATACAACGTAACAAGCCTGGATGTCACAAGAGGACAGCGATACAACGTAACAAGCCAGGGCGTCACAAAAGTACACTGATACAATGTAATAAGCCTGGATGTAACAAGCCAGGGCGTCACAAGTGGACACCGATACAATGTAACAAGCCAGGGCGTCACAAGAGGACACCGATACAATGTAAAAGCCGGGGTGTCACAAGAGGACACCGATACAACGTAATAAGCCCGGATGTCACCGATACAATGTAACAAGACCGGACCTCACGAGGACACCGATACAAAGCAATAAGTCATGACCCCACAAGCATCCTGATACACTGCAACAAGTCTGGATTTTACAAGAATGCTGAAGTCACAAGAGCCCTGGTACAGTGTAATAAGCCATGACCACCGATATATCGTAACAAGTCATGAAGTCATGAGAGACCAGATACAACAATGAGCAATGACCTATTGAGAGTCCTGATTATTTGTAACAAGCCCAGACCTCACAAGGACAATGCAATATGCTATGAGCGCACAACCTTGATAGCCTGTAACGAGCCATGATCCCAAGAGAGCCTTGATACAGTCTCAAGTCACGATCCCACAAGAGCCTCAATACACAGTTACAAGTCACGATCCCACAAGAGCCTCAATACACAATCACAATCCTACAAGAGCCCCGATACACCGTAATAAATATTGATCCCACGATAGCCCCAACACACAGTCACAATCCAACGAGAGCCACGATACACGGTCACAAGTCAGGATCCCACAAGAGCCTCAATACACTGTAACCATGATCTTATGAGAGCCCCGCTGCAACATTTCTGCCACTTGTAATGAAAGTGTTTGTAATTCAGCAAGTCTCATTCAGATGTACGGGATAGGCGCAGAAGTCATGAGAACTCCGATCCACTGTAACGAGCTGTGAAAGCACGAGAGGATTAAACACTGTAACCAGCCTTAAGCAAGATTAGGACAGATTTATCACCTCTAGAAGTAAACGAACGTGTTTCCATTCAGTGACAGCAAGCAGACATTCACTAGTGAAGAAATACAACACAAGTAACATTAGTAAGATGAAGTGGGGTTTTTTTGGTTTTTTTAAACAGAAATTTGCAATAACCACATCTGATGTGCAAATTCCCACCAGGATAACCTGTGTCCATAGAGAAATCATAGCGGGGTCCTCTGCACAATTTTCCCGTAGGGTTGATGCTACAGAACAACGTCATGTACATCATCAGATCCTGCAGTCGTGATTTACTCCACTTCCCCTACAGACAATACAAGATACATTGGGGTAACACGACTGCGGGATCAGACTACACAGGTTCTGCTTGTAGTCTAACTATGGGGACACATAGGTCTGCACAGGAACTGTGGGTATAGAACAGAACATTTTTAACCAAAACCATTGCAAAGTGGTTTAATTTTATTTATTTACCGGTAATTTTTTAGATGCATTTGAGCACAAAAAAAGTTGCAAAAGCACATACACCCTTTAATAATGTTAAACATTTAAAATAATTTAAAAAAAAAAACATTGCAGTGAAAGCAGATCATATACCTGGTTCTGGGCAGTTTTCCTTACTGGACAGTGTGCTGGATAAGGCATCAATAAGGGCTTCTTTAAACTGGTCAAAGTGAATCTATGGAAAGAACGACAAGATAGTTTATGTCAAATTCCCACCTGAGAGACGAAATCTCCCACTGGAAACAACCCAAATCTTCGGGGTCCTCCCTGTGATGCACAATAGTAACAGTCACCAAGAAGGCACAGCGCACATTAGACACAATGACATCAGGCCAAGGTGCTCCCCACGCCTCACTCCTAACCAAAATCCCTGGGCAATAATGGCTCAGTATTAAGGCAGGAAGAAAAAAGAAGAAGAAAAAAAAACACAAATATAACACTGTTACACATTGCTGATCAGTCATGCTGCGGGAACCATAGATGCGTAGTTTTGCATAGGGGCTGTATATATAAAATTACAGTTATTTTAAATATCAATTCAAGTCATGATTAAAAGTTTCTGTCATTAGGTGCTGTCATCAAATACTTAAAAACGGTATGGCTTCTTGTGTGCAAGTCTGCGGTAACAGGGTTCTCTTTCATAACCCTAACCTTTCAGCAATGTCCCACCCTCTCAAAGTCACAGAGTGCCCAGTGAAAGCTTCCTAGAGCCAGAGTTCCCCCTTACCAAAGGGCCACACAATGTCACCCACCCAAGAGCCACAGAGTGCCCAAGAGTCACAGAGTGCCCCCATGTTAGGGCCCCTAGGGCGGCAGAGTGCCCATTTCCCCAAGAGGCCCACCCCCAGAGCTGCAAAGTGCCCCGCTGAAAAGGCAAGCCTCTCAGAGCCACAGAGTCCCCCCTTACCCAAGGAGCCCACCCAGTGTTTTATACAATCCCACCCACCCAAAGTTCCCATCCCCAAGAGGCCCGCAGATTCACATTGCCACCCTAAGGGCACTTTCAGGGTGTGCAGTAAGTCCCCATGCCCCCTCCAAGAGGCCCACAGAGTGCAAGCCTGAAAGGGCCCCCTGCAGAGAGCCACTTCCTAAAAAGTACCACCAGGGCCACACAATTAACCCTCACCAGGGCTGAAGAGTCCCACAGGCCAGGGCAACCTGGGGCCCACCGTAGCTGGTAACTGTAATGTCACGATCGGTGGGGTAGACAGGAGGCAGACCAGAGTTTCTGAAATTTACGATGTCCCCACGTTCCAAAAGAGGCTAGTGATCCAGGGTCAACCCTGGCGGTAGGAGAAGTTGGTAGGCATTTACCCAAACCCATCCGGGAACGGTGTTCGAACCTCAATAACAAAACTTTCTTTTGCAGGCCCCAAATTAAAATAAAATTAAACATTTTTTTCTTAATTGCATAATGGTTATATTTTTATTTTTCTAAATACAAGTAAAAAAGGAGCTGGTGATGCAGGAATGTCTGGCCATTGTTCTGGTGTAATCTGCACCCGTCCTCCGTGCCACACAGCTGCACGGCAAGACAGATGGTGCCGGCTCCCGAGTCCTGCGGCAATTTCACCGTGACCAGATCAGATACAACCCAAAGGGATTATACTACATGGCAAGAGCCTGATAAAAGTGGTGGCGGTCATAAATTAGCCCCGCAATCTAATCAGTTTAATTCAAGATGCAACTGTGCGGAGCGCAACAGAATCCGAACAGGAAATTACGGCAAATTAGCGTGACCCGCCATTTGTTTCCGTTTGCTCCTATTTGCATTTTTTTTTTCTTTTTTTTTGCTAATCGCTAACTAATAACCATTCACAAGAGGAGGCAGGAGGGGAGAAATCCGGACATTTTTACAAATTAATTCTTTAAATTTTATTTAAAAATAAATAAATAAAAATCAGATACAAATCTCTCAAAAAAGCCACAAAATATAAGCAGCAATTAGACCGACTGAGAGGGACATCGTGACCATTAAATAGTAGATCTGCAATCGTTGCCACTCACATAGACGATGAGTGTAGTGTCAGGGCGAGTGCCTAGCCGCTCTAATGAACTTCTCCTGACTTCAGGGGAAAGCAGACAAGTCCCACAGCAATCAAGAACTATCCACCATGAAGATGTTACAAGTTTTGAGTCTGAGATGGAAAAGAATAGATTGTTTCTTGCACAAAGACAGAAAATGTGCGGCGGTCTGGAGGAGAACCAACTGAAAAAGACTATTGTTGCAAGTCAAAACACTTCAAAAAGGTAATGTGTGGTCAGAAAATAACCTATTGTTGAAACCAGTTTTTTTTGTGTTATAACAAAAATTGATGTATCATGATTTTTACTAAACAAAATTAATAATCTTGTAATTTTCACAATGGCCACTAGGGGTTCTTGAGACTCGTACTTCTTGTGCACAGAGGTTTCCTGATCAGCCAATTTTTATTTTAATTCATGCATCAAAATCCGGATTTAAAACAATTCGTTATTCGATCATTTGGTCATATGAAGACTGTACTAGAGACCGAGCCTTGCACACAGAGATAAATGGCTTAAAAAAAAAAAAACCTCTGCTTAAAACAGACCTGTACTTGTAAATATAGGGGGTGTGAATAGTTATGCATTAGCGATCCCCTACTTATCACCTAGGTTACAATAGAATGGAAGGGATAACAGACAACTTTGTTTTGTCCAATGGAGACGAGTTGTTGGATCCTGATGAGATGGTGGCTGGTTCATGTTGTAGTTAATGGGATGCAGCCAGGTCTAGAACGGTGATCCCTTCACCTTTGTAGTGTTTTATAATTCATTGCTCATTTTTGATTTGCCAAAAAAATTACATCATCTACATTTTTTAAACTTTTGATGCCAGGCTGGCGTCTGGTGCGTGGAAAAATGGATCCAATCACTGTAGTGTCCGCCTGTATACAGGCCAAGACGCCTTCTTACGCCACCGACAGTTTTTTTTTTTTGCAGCTTCTTACTAGTCATTTAACCTCGAGCAGCCCAGACTATGAGGGAGACTCATCCCCACAATCTCAGACAACCTACAAGAGGATGCTGGCTGCAAAAAGACTTCCTTGAAACAGTCAGTCCCTGAGCACCCTCATTAGACATCTCCCCGACCCTTCCATGTATACAACCATTAATAACAAAAAATATACAGGAAAAAAAATTGAGAATATTTAATTTTTCAGATTAAAAAGAGACAGTAGCACCTAAAAACTAACTTTTTTTTTTAATGCTTCCTTGCTTGCAACTAAATTACCATCCAGACAAGAGCAAATCAAAATACTAAGCCCATCTGGAGATTGAGTCTACAATCTCATGTCTTTGTTTCCAGACATGTCACCCTCCAGGAAGCAGACCACAAGCATTTGTCATGACATCTCATGAATATGCATGATGACTGAACACACAATGAGGACACAGGGAACAGTGGGGGAGGAGGAAGAGGAGCAGCATGTACTCAAAATGAAGGCTACAGCTCTGCATCCAGCTCCTACATCAAATCCTAGCCCCTTATCTCCAGTGTGAGCTTGTCATTCCCTTCAGTCCAGCTTCGCTTCCCCACAACTAGGAGAGAGCTTTATGGGATCTTAAGGAAGTCTTAGCCCTTTCAATGCTTTTAAAGGGCCATACACAGCTGAGGAACAGATGCCATCTGCCCCAAACACTACACTCTTTAAGGGTTTTCCAGGGAATTTTTACAACAGAAGCTCTCAAAATCACAAAACTCTTCAAAACCATTGAGTTTCTACTCAGTTTATGCTCAAAAAACTCAGTAAAAAAGCTCCGTGTCCACACATAGCTCCAAGTCGGCCTGAAGCAGTCCACAAAGTGAACCTTCACCTCTTTACGTGACCCAGAAATTTGCTCATGGCTCCTTAAGCTGGCCACAAAGAAAGAGGGCCAGCTGCCTTCTTCCTAACTGAATGGTCAATCAGAAGGCTGGCCTCTCGTAGGGTCAATCATCCATCGGGAAGCACAACGGAGCCCTATCTATTAGGGGCTACTCCATTGTATATACACACACTGTGTGCCCACCATAAAGCCTTAGACATGGTGTGCAATATATAAAAATCCGACTACAATGCATTTTAGCCATTCGGTTTCATTAAAAATATTGCACCGTTTGGCTTCTATAGCCTCTGTACTGCTCTGTCTATTGGTGGCTACAGAAGGAGTTAAGAAACTCGTTCTAATGGACTCATAGGAAAGTTTTTAACTCTTAGGTAAGAGTCAGACGATCATTTAACTAGGATGAGGATCGCAATGCCATGCTTGGACTGGCCATCGGCTCTCACTACCCGAGAGTGACTGCTGCATAGAAATACATGCCATCACACTCGAGTGGGAAGAGCTGCCGGCCAGTCCGAGGACTACGATGCGAACCTCGTCAGAGCTATGTGGACATCTGACTCTTACCTGCCTTTATCATATTATTATTTATTTATATAGCGCTATTAATTCCATGGTGCTGTACATGGGAAGGGGTTACATACAAAGTTATAGATATCGTTTACAGTAAACAAACTTACAATGACAGACTGGTACAGAGGGGAGAGGACCCTGTCCTTGCGGACTTACATTCTACGGGATAATGGGGAAGAAACAGAAGGTCGGGGTGCGGCAGCTCTGGTGGTGGTGGCGGCGAGGCGGCAGCTCTGGTGGTGGTTGCGGGGGCGGCAGCTCTGGTGGTGGCGGCGAGGCGGCAGAATGGTTATTGCAGACTGTAGGCTTTCCTGAAGAGATGGGTTTTCAGGTTCCGTCTGAAGGATCCAAGGGTGGTGGATAATCTTACATGTTGAGGCGTGGAATTCCAGAGGATGGGGATATTCGGGAGAAATCTTGGAGGCGGTTGTGTGAGGAACGAATAAGTGTGGAGGAGAGTAGGAGGTCTTGGGAGGATCGAAGATTACGTGAAGGAAGATATTGGGAGATTAGTTCAGAGATATAGGGAGGAGACAGGTTGTGGACGGCTTTGTAGGTCAGTGTTAGTAGTTTGAACTGGATTCGTTGGGGAATTGGGAGCCAGTGGAGGGATTTGCAGAGGGGAGAAGCAGGGGTGTAGCGAGGGGAGAGGTGGATTATTCAGGCAGCAGAGTTGAGGACAGACTGGAGTGGTGCAAGAGAGTTGACAGGGAGGCCACAGAGGAGGGTGTTGCAGTAATCAAGGCGGGAGATGATGAGGGCATGCACAAGAGTTTTAGTAGATTTAGGGCTGAGGAAGGGACAGATTCTGGAAATGTTTTTAAGTTGGAGGCGACAGGAGGTGGCAAGAGTTTGGACGTGTGGTTTGAAGGACAGGGCAGAGTCGAGAGTTACTCCGAGGCAGCGGATTTCAGGTGCGGGAGAGAGCGTGATGCCATTTACCATAATAGATAGATCGGGTCGGGAAGATACGTGAGATGGAGGAAAGATGATGAGTTTGGTTTTGTCTACATTGAGTTTTAGGAAGCGAGAGGTGAAGAAGGAGGATATGGCTGATAGACACTCCGGGATTCTGGACAGCAGAGAGGTGACATCTGGGCCAGAGAGGTAAATCTGAGTGTCATCCGCATACAGGTGGTACTGGAAGCCATAGGACTTTATGAGTTGTCCTAGGCCAAGGGTATAGATGGAAAAAAGTAGGGGCCCCAGGACAGAGCCTTGAGGGACTCCAACAGAGAGAGGGCGGGATGAGGAGGTAGTGTGGGAGTGGGAGACGCTAAATGTGCGCTCGGAAAGGTAAGTGGCGATCCAGGACAGGGCAAGGTCTTTGATGCCATGGTAAGAATCTGTAGCAGTAGGCAGTGGTCTACTGTGTCAAAGGCAGAGGACAGGACAAGGAGGAGGAGGATGGAGAACTGTCTGTTAGCTTTGGCTGTGAGTAAGTCATAGTAATTTTGGTCAGGGTAGTTTCAGTGGAGTGGTGTGGGCGGAAGCCAGATTGGAGGTTGTCAAGGAGAAAGATGAGAGGTGGGAGGAAAGTTGAGCGTGGACATGCTGCTCACGGAGTTTGGAAGCAAACGGGAGCAATGATATTGGGCGATAGCTGGGCATAGCAGTTAGGTCAAGGTTTGTTTTTTTGAGGATGGGTGTGATGGTGGCATGTTTGAAGGCAAAGAGAAAGGTACCAGAAGATAGCGATAGGTTGAAGAGATGGGTTAGGGCTGGGATGAGCGTGTTAGTGAGGTTGGGGAGCAGGTGGGAAGGGATGGGGTCAAATGCACAGGTGGTGAGGTGTGATTTGAAAAGGAGATGAGTAGGCTCTCCTTCAGTGATGTTGGAGAGGGAGGTTATTAGGGAAGGGCAGAGGTCTGCTATATGGAGTGGTTGGGGTGGTGGAACAGTAAAGGTTTGCCTTGTTTGGTCGATCTTATTTTTGAAGTAGGTGACAAAGTCCTCAGCAGAGATGAGGGGAGTTGGAGGTGGCAGTGGTAGGCGGAGGAGAGAGTTTAATGTGCTGAACAGTTGTTTTGGGTTGTAGGATAATGAAGATACAAGGTTTGTGAAATAGGTCTGTTTAGCAGAGGTGAGGGCTATTTTGAAGGCAAGTGTAGCTTGTTTGAAAGCAGTGAAGTCGTCTGGCAGGCGTGTTTTCTTCCAATGCCGCTCCGCGACCCTGGATGATTGTCGAAGTTTTTTGGTGAGACTGTTGTGCCAGGTGAGATTGTTCTGCCTTTCTGATCTCCTCACAACTAGTTTAGGACCACATGAAAGTAAAATGTGACAGGTAGCAAAGAGCCTGTACAAATGGTGCAAAATTTTTTAATAATACCCAATTGCAAAAATGATTTTAAAGCCCAAAATACGTGCCATTTAGTTATTTATTTATTAAAAAAAATGTAAAAAAGCAAATCAAAAAGGAGGACAATCTCTTTAAAAAGGAACACTCCTTTGTATATTGTGAATTAGTTTGGTGTATTCTATGACTAGGGACAATCATGCCAGAAATGCATTAGAATCGCTACAGTAAAGATGTATATCTTTGTACCGTGTTAGCCAGTAGATAGAAAAAATTTAGAGTTGAGAGTATCAACCACTGAGGACTCTCAACTCTAAATATTTTTTTTAGAATCGCTATACATTTTAACCATGGTATGTATATCCCTGTTCTTAATGGATAAAACAAATGGCAGTTCTATTCTACACAGTATCGATCCTTTTTCCCCTCTTGTTTTGACACAATCTTGCGTATGCTTTTACTCCATAATTTAAAATAAAAATCCAGGAGTGTTCCTTTGTCATTGCTGGAATCAATTACCCGTAAAGCAGGACTGACCCTAGTATCATTTGCTATAAGTGATTTCAACATGTCCAATTCTTTGCTACCCCTGGCAATAATCGTAATCCCTAGTGCCAGTCTCAACACTACAGCTATCTGCTTAACCTCAATCACCAATTTTGTAAGGACAGCAATCATGGAGGCACAAAGTTTGGGATAGGGTGCTGCACGCTGCATTCTGCTATGCCATGGCGCCCTTCTTGTGCATACGGATCTTAATGACAGTATTACATTGTTGCAATAATCTAGATGCCACACAGAGCTGGCGCACCGTGCCCATTGATATGCCGCCAGACGTCACCAGATAACATGCCCTGTAATTCAACCCTTGTCTGAGAGCTCCTCCATCCGTTACCCTCCCCCATTTTTCAATGATGTGCAGTATTATCGCATCATGCGATTCCTTACCCGGCCGAGTGGGTTGTCCAGAAGAAGAACTTGCTGTAATGAGGGGGCCACTTCCTCCAGCTGCAGCATATGATAGAGGTCCGTCAGCTCTTCCTGTCCCAAAGACCCCGTGCCCGTGGTGTCAAAACTATCAAACAGCTCCTTAAGACGAGCTTCATACTGGTCCTGCTCCATCCCATAGCCACCAGTGTGTCCTGCAGCATAGAAGTTGGGTATATTCATTTAGAAGGAACATATGCAAATATGGACACATTATAACGGTATAATATTACAGCTGTGATGCAATCACAAACCATATATAAATCCCCGAGGGGGAAGTTCTATAGAGGCTTCTAATTGTATATAATATTTTGGAATTGAGCAAACCACTTTGAATATTCTCTATCTGATGCATTAATCTGCCTTTTTAAAGATTTCTGCTTGCTGTCAATGAAAGACTTTCCTTTGCATCTAGAGGCTGGAAAATAGTCTAGAGAGCCCTGAGCATCTTAAGAATCTTCAGTCATATACAGTTGTGTGAAAAGTGTTTGCCCCCTTCCTGATTTCCTATTCTTTTGCATGTTTGTCACACTTAAATGTTTCAGATCACCAAACAAATTCAAATAAATATTAGACAAAGATAACACAAGTAA
Source organism: Oophaga sylvatica (assembly GCA_033576555.1). Lineage (NCBI taxonomy): Eukaryota > Metazoa > Chordata > Amphibia > Anura > Dendrobatidae > Oophaga > Oophaga sylvatica. Next base: position 443,927,468 of record JARQOD010000001.1, on the reverse strand, counting down.
ACACATGCAGTTTTTAAATGAAGGTCTTTATTATAAAGGGGAAATTAAATCCAAACCTACAGGGCCCTAAGTGAAAAAGTGATTGCCTTTCCCCTTAAAACATAAATTAATTGTGTTTTATCGCATCTTTGGAGTTCAAATGTTTTAGCCACACAAACAGGCCTGATTATTGCCACACCTGTTCTCAATCAAGAAATCACTTATAGAGGGCCTGCCTGACAAAGGGAAGTAGACCAAAATATCCTCAAACGCTAGACATCAAGCCACGATCCAAAGAAATTCTGGAACAAATGAGAAAAAGTAACTGAGATCAATCAGTCTGGAAAAAGTAATAAAGACATTTATAAAGCTTTAGGACTCAAGCAAACCTCAGTGAGAGCCATTAACCACAAATGTCGAAAACACGGAACAGTGGTGAACCTTCCTAGGAGTGGCTGGCCGACCAAAATTACTCCAAGAGCGCAGCGACGACTCATCCAAGAGATCATAAAAGACCCCAAAACAACATCCAAACAACTGCAGGCCTCACTTTCCTCAGTTAAGGTTCATGACTCCACCATAAAGACTGGGCAAAAATGTCCTACATGGCAGAGTTCCAAGACAAAACCACTGCTGAGCAATAAGAACATAAAGGCTCATCTCAGTTTTGCTAGAAAATATCTTGATGATCCCTAAGAATTTTGGGAGAATACTCTGTGGACTGACGAGACACATGTTGAACTTTTTAGAAGGTGCATGTCCCATTACAACTGACGAAGTAGTAACACAGCATTTTAGAAAAGGAACATCATACCAACAGTAAAATATGGTGGTGGTAGTGTGATGGTCTGGGGCTGTTTTGCTGCTTCAGGACCTAGAAGACTTTGTGGTAAATGGAACCATGAATTCTGTTGTCTGCCAAAAAAATCCTGAAGGAGAATTTCCATCCGGCCATCTGGTCATGACCTCAAGCTAAAGGGCACCTGGGTTATGCAGATGCACAGTGATCCAAAACACAGAATTTGGAGTGGCCTAGTCAAAGTCCTGACCTTACTCTGATTGAGATGCTGTGTCATGACCTTAAAAAATCTGTTCATGTTCGGAAATCCTCCAAAGTGACTGAGTTACAACAATTCTGCAAAGATGAGTGGGCCAAAATTCCTCCAGAGCATTGTAAAAGACTCATTGCCAGTTCTCTCAAACGCTTGATTGTAGTTGTTGCAGCTAAGGGTGGTCCAACCAGTTATTAAGTTTAGGGAGCAATCACTTTGTCTAATATTATTTATTAAAATATTTAGGGGGCAATTTTTGTCGAATATTTAAATTTGTTTGGTGATCTGAAACATTCAATTGTGCCAAACATGCAAAATAATAGGACATCAGGAAAGGAGCAAAAACTTTTTCACACAATTGTATATCCCCAGCACAAACCTCTCGAATTCGCTTCAATGTATCAATAAGATTATAAAGTTACAGAACTTTTCAATTGACAGAAACTTAGAATTATTTGCATAAAGATGAAAAGTCCAGGTATTTGTTTCTTTTTTATGGCAACTTTTTACAAGACTTTTCTTTAGTTATACATTTTCTATGTGGATTTTTGGCCTTAAAAGGGATTGTCTCAACATGGCCATGGGAAAAAATTGCTTAACTATACGGATGAATGAGAATCAGACCAGTCCTAATATTAATGTTCACTGCAGTCACCAGTAACTCTCAATATATCATTTTGAATCAAAGAATTGAGCCTTGAACAATTGCAATTATTGGATTTTTCACATTTAAATACAGCCTCACTTAAATCCCGTGCGTTGCACCTTGACAGATCTGACAACGTACACTTCAAATTAAAAAAAAAATATGTGTTGCTTATGAAAGGTGTCTTTTTGGAAGGTCAGGCACATGGCATTAGGAGGGTTAATCTAATCAACTCAGGTACATATATAAAAAAAAAAGAAAAAAGATGAGAAGCTGTGTGCACCGCTACGATTCCATCATGCTTTCACGGCGCAGCGCGAAACTTGAGCAGCTGCCAGCGCGCACAATGTAATTAGCCATCGCGATTAAGTCATTGTCCTGAAATAGCAGAGTCTGTCACCACAAATACAACAGTAACAAGTTTGTTTTTTATCCGGGCCCTTATAGACTTAATGTAATGATTATCAATCAAATTGCAAGCCAAACAGAAACATTTGTTGGTAAATTCCAGATATCCCAAGGAGATCTCTATGAGGGGGTTAAATAACCGCAAATGAAAGGGATTGTACAGGATAATTAAAAAATGGCTAGTTTCTTCCAAAAACAGTGCCACCACTGCTCACAGGATACGTGTGGGATTGCAGATCGGTCACATGAACTTCAATGGTGCAGAGCTCCAATACTCGACACAAACCACACCATGGCTGGAAGAAAGCAGCTATGTGTGTTTTTTCTAGTCTGGGACAATACCCCTTTAAAAATTAGCGTTCGTACATAACTACATACACTCATTGGCCACTCACGTGAATAAAGTCTATAATTATGCAGTAACATGGCCATTGTGTCTTGATTTATGTCTTAAGTCATTAGAAGCCATATTGATCTTACTGGTTGAACTTGATGGAATAGTCCTATGACTTTTTTCAACTGATTTGGGGTTTCTGGGCATGTGCAAGGTGCATAACCAGTGCACTGCACATGTGCAGAACTTCCCTCCTTTACTCAGTCTTGCACATCCGGGTGCAGGCGCAGAAGCAGCCTTGGCCAGTGCACCTCGTTCCACTGTAAATGCCCAGACTGGAAGCTCAAATGGAGGTGAATGAAGCCACAAACAGGCAACATGACATCCCATTAAATATTGCAGAAAATTTCCCTATACAATAACTGAGCATCAGAGACATATGGGCAGCCCCTTTAAGCAATACCATTGTAGAAGAGGATTATGAGCCGTACACAGCAGCCTCGTTGTTTCTACAGCCCAAGGGTGCGACGGGGAAGGAGCATGAGAGATCATGTGGTTTGGTCATAGGAACAGAAAAGTCCTGAGCGAAACAATACAAGGGACTGTGTGTAAGAAATCGAGAAGTGGTGATGTGAGATTAGATATATTAAGACCTGGATTGTTTGCAGGAATAGAAAAAAAACAAACAAACAATTAAATGGAAATCTTTAAGTCATCATAATAGAAAATCCATGCCAGATGTGAGGTCTATTTTTAAGTGGACACGATCGCCGGAATAAATGAGACTTCAACAAATCTCATCGACACGCCACCTTGCCAAATCATAGGAAGCAGCGGTGGGGCCCCCCTCGCCTTGCCACACTGTCAAACTGCATACAGGCAAAATAGAGGCAGACTTTCAGTTCAGGACAGGCAACAAGTGTCATCAACACGTTGAAAATTTCTGCAAGAAAACAAACACAAAAAAAAAAACGGCAGTGGAAGACGTTCATCCTTTTCCATTGCAAATGCTAAATCGGATCCAACTATGGAACAACATTTTTTGAATGCAACACCATGGATTTAGCTACAGAAAGAAAAAAAATAACAGCAAAATTATCCAGCAATGGCGCTACATGTGAACTTACCCCAACAGCAAGTGTTAACAACCCATAGGAGATTAAAAAGTAACCATAGAGGCCCATGATAAAATTGTAAATGGGGCCTCACTCTACCAGTCATCGTTAGCAGCAAGTTACTAATGAGCAGGAGAAACCACGCGGCGACACAGCGCTGAAGAGGCGCCCCGGCGACGACACAGCGCTGAAGAGGTGCCCCGGCGGCGACACAGTGCTGAAGAGGTGCCCCGGCGGCGACACAGCGCTGAAGAGGTGCCCCGGCGGCGACACAGCATGCAGGGTTACTGCACTGTGACATACAAAGAGTAACAGCGGTATACGGTACACAGCAAGGGTAACATGGGGTTTTATTGTATAACAGAGTGTAGCCAGATACAGTTCCCCAACCACCCTTAATCATTTTTAACCGCACCTTACTTCTGTAAAGAGGTGGGCCCCCTAAATGAAGCGCATTTTTTGCTACCCTGTAAGGTATGCCCCATGACACTCAGCTTTCCTGCTGACAATTATGGGTCATAATTATGGGGCTGGATCACTTCCCGAACCGCATGTGTCCATCTTATTTTATACTGTAGTAACATCCAAAGCTGCAGACAGTCTAGGCTAGGGTATGCTCCACTGTACTGTGAGAAGCAGACAGGAGCAATGTATTCCAAAATATTCTTCCAGAACACATTTTCTGGATTACAGGACTAATCTCCAGAATTATCTGGCTCGTCCTTGCACCGAACGCGACACTCTGCCATGCGCCCCCCGCCCTAGGGCATCTCTGCCATCCATATTGGCACATTTTACGCTCCAGATCAATTAGAGGCACATGACAGCAAACGTCCCGAGCCACAAACAAGCCCAGCAGCATCAAACATTTATGGAGATGCATATCTTTGCATAAATGACATTTGTAGAAATTAGAAACCAACAGGAGGGTTCAGCAATGACGGACACCAATGGAATATAAATGAAGACATTACAGGGGTCTGCTGTTCTCATCAGCTGATATGTGTAGGTTCCTGCCAACTATAGGACATTCAGATGGGTGGAAACCTTGCGGTGATTGCAGGGTCTTAGTGACATGCAGATTGACAGGTCCCTGCTAATCAGTCAGCACTAGCCAAAGCATCAGTGTTTAAACCCAGAAAACACCTTTAAACAAATGCTTATTACAGAGACAAGAGAGAGCCGAAATCTAAAGCAAATCCAGCTACTTGTGTAAGGTCTCCTACACATTAGCAGGAGGGCGATTATACCCCACTAAAATAATGACCCTTAAAAACACAGGAAATGACAATGGTTGGAAAAACAGAAGACTGTAAAGAAGCACTCCTCCTCCCATCAAAGTTTTATACTCTTAATATATTGCATTCATCATATTATATAGCACTGTGTACTTACAATTGCTCATTTTCCACTTCTACCCAGCTAATTCTTCTCTTTTCTCTGCTCTACCTACAAACAGGAAGTCTCTTGTCCCTGCATTTATCATTCCCTTCTTAAATTCCTGACACAGCTGCTCCCTACTCCCCCCTGCCAGGGACTAATGCAGGGAAAATTGACCTCCTGTTTCTACATAGAGCTTAGAAGGATTCAGCTAGTCAGTTTTTAATCACATGATATCATAGACCTAATTAGTAAGAGAAAAATTAGCTGGATAGAAAGGCAAAATGAGCAATTGTAAGTACACAGTGCTATATAATAACAGTAATATATTAAGAGGATAGATATTTTCATAGGAGGAGTGCTACTTTAAGGGAAAAAAAAATCATATGTATAAAAACTGTATGGCAGCATCAAAATCTTTGAAGTTTAGTACTATGGACCCATAAGCCCTCGGTGAATCACCATAAAGAAACCAAAACAAGCAATGACCCTCTTGCCAACCCCACCAGGAAGCAGCGTCGGGGTCCCCTGCCAACCCCAACAGGAAGCAGCAGTTGGGCCCCCCTGCCAACCCCACCAGGAAGCAGCGGTGGGGCCCCCCTGCCAACCCCACCAGGAAGCAGCGGTGGGGCCCCTCTGCCAACCCCACCAGGAAGCAGCGGTGGGGCCCCACTGCCAACCCCACAGGAAGCAGCGGTGGGGCCCCCTGCCAACCCCACCCGGAAGCAGCGGTGGGGCCCCCCTGCCAACCCCAACAGGAAGCAGCGGTGGGGCCCCCCTGCCAACCCCACCAGGAAGCAAAGGTGGGGCCCCCTGCCACCCATGAGCAAGTGGACCCTGCCACACACTCTTGTTTTCCTCTTCATCAAAGTGCATACAGGCATAACAGAGGCAGACTTTCAGTTCAGGACAGACAAGCCATTGTGTAGTACATGCTGGAAAGAGAGGGAAAGGAAGTTTCAGCACCTCTAGTGCTGGCAGAATGCTGAAAAGGAACCACCCACTCAAAAAGAGAAAGGCAAGTTAGAGAGTAGGAGAATCGTAACAGTCCTAGAAATATACTTATATATGCCCCAAAAACTGTATTGACTTTGGTGGGGGATGGTCAGCAAGACCATGATTTTCTACAGGTTTTATGAAAAAGGTAACACTAACAATGCCCTCATCCTTACAGTTAATCAAGGTACTGCAGCTCCTCGCTCCCCGGCCAAACATTAAATTAGAGTCCACATTTATAGCTAAATTATCCAGAGCATTTACCCAACAAAGGGAAGTATTGTAAGCGATCTCCCCCCCGGCAACGAGGCTCAAACAGCAAAACAAACAGCTGTGAATGAATGTTAATAGCAGTGAATTAGACCACGATCTTGTGAATATTTAAAACCCTCAAGAATATGAATTGTGGATTAAAAAAAAGAAATAATCGTCATCTGAATATTTATAGTAAATAATTGCAACCTGCACAGAGGCGGAAGCTTCCAGACACAGCAATTAGTCAGATTTACGGGTTTCAAGGGATGGGGGGAAAAAATCTAATTATGGATTAGATTGAAAGTGTCAATAAAAGGAAAATATTGTCACATCCAACAATAAGCAGATCGCTCCGGGGAGACGACACACCATGTGAATGGGCTCCGGTTAGCAAGTGAGCTGTCAATCACAGATACACCAGTTATCATGGCGGCATCTAAAAGAGGCGGCTGCATTCTCTCCAGAAAGCACAATTCTTGTTCATGTCAGAAAGAAATATTTCTGTATTAACAGACACAGCCAGTAGACAAAAGTAGTGTGTGTTTTGTTTTTTTTTTTAAATACGGTACCTTTTATTATACAAGTGCTTCTCACAAAATTAGAATATCATCAAAAAGTGAAAATCATATATTATATAGAGTCATTACACACAGAGTGATCTATTTCACGTGTTTATTTCTGTTAATGTTGATGATAATGGCTTACAGCCAATGAAAACCCAAAAGTCATTATCTCAGTAAATAAGAATTAATGAAAAACACCTGCAAAGGCTTCCTAAGCGTTTAAAAAAGGCCCTTAGTCTGTTTCAGTAGGCTCCACAATCATGGGGAAGACTGCAGACTTGACAGATGTCCAGAAGGCAGTCATTGACACACTCCACAAGGGGGGTAAGCTACAAAAGGTCAATGCTAAAGAAGCTGGCTGTTCAGAGTGCTGTATCCAAGAATATTAATGGAAAGTTGAGAGGAAGGAAAAAGTGTGGTAGAAAAAGGAGCACAAGCAACCGGCATAACCGCAGCCTTGAAAGGCTTGTTAAGAAAAGGCCATTCAAAGATGCACAAGGAGTGGACTGCTGCTGGAGTCATTGCTTCAAGAGCCACCACACACAAACATATCCAGGTCACGGGCTACAAGTGTCGCATTCCTTGTGTCAAGCCACTCATGACCAATAGACAACGCCAGAAGTGCCTTACCTGGGCCAAAGAGAAAAAGAACTGGACTGTTGCTCAGTGGTTCAAGGTGTTGTTTTCAGATGAAAGTAAACACTGCATTTCATTGGGAAATGAAGGTCCCAGAGTCTGGAGGAAGAGTGGAGAGGCCACAATCCAAGCTGCTTGAGGTCTAGTGTGAAGTTTCCACAGTCAGTGATGGTTTGGGGAGCCATGTCATCTGCTGGTGTAGGTCCACTGTGTTTTATCAAGACCAAAGTCAGCGCAGCCGTCTACCAGGAAATTTTAGAGCACTTCATGCTTCCCTCTGCCGACAAGCTTTTTGGAGATGGAAATTTCATTCTCCAGCAAGACTTGGCACCTGTCCACACTGCCAAAAGTACCAACACCTGGTTTACAAACAACAGTATCAATGTGCTTGATTGGCAAGCAAACTCGCCTGACCTTAACCCCATAGAGAATCTATGGGGTATTGTCAAGAGGAAGATGAGACACCAGATCCAATAATGCAGACGAGCTGAAGGCTGCTATCAAAGCAATCTGGGCTTCCATAACACCTCAGAAGGCCACAGGCAGATCGCCTCCATGCCACGCCGCATTGATGCAGTAATTGATGCAAAAGGAGCCCCGACCAAGTATTGAGTGCATTTACTGAACATACATTTCAGTAGGCCAACATTTTGGCTGTATAACAGCTTGAAAAATGATTTTAAAAGTGTTCTAATTTACTGAGAGAATGACTTTTGGGTTTTCATTGGCTGTAAGCCATAATCATCAACATTAACAGAAATAAACACTTGAAAAAGATCACTGTGTATAATGTCTATCTAACACAGACCTGGGCAAAGTGCGGCCCGCGGGCCACATCCGGCCCTCTTGTTGTCTCAGTCCGGCCCGCGGACCGAGACAGCCGTGGGGCTGAAAACCTGAGGTCCGCAGGCTGCACCGTGCCCGCCCACTCGCTGTCTCTCCCAGTGATTTTCAACCAGTGTTCCGCGGCACACTAGTGTGACGTGACACATGGTCGGCTGTGCCGTGGGGAAAGTTCCCCAAACTATGGTGCCAGGAGCCGGTGGCTGGGATCATACTCACCCTCCCCGTGCCATCGCTGAGGGTCCCTGCAATCCTGCGTTCTCCCGGCTCTGCAGCTCTCCAGCGCTGAGCGGTGATGTAATACCCGCTCATTAAGGTCATGTAATATGGACGCGATGCCACTCCCATGGGCGTGGCTTCCATATTCATGGCCTTAATGAGCGGTATTACGTCACCGCTCAGTGCCGGAGAGCTGCAGGAAGACAGGGAGAACGCAGGATTGCAGGGACCCTCAGCGATGGCACGGGGAGGGGTGAGTATGATGGAGGAGAGGACAAGGAGCACAGAGCTGGACGGGGGATAGAACGGTGGATGGAGGAAGCATGGAGGATGGGGGGGAGAACGGAGGATGGGGGAAGCATGGAGCAGGACGGGGGGGGAGAACGGAGGACGGGGAAGCATGGAGGAGAACGGGGGGAGAACGGAGGAAGCATGGAGCAGGACGGGGGAGGGAGAACGGAGGACGGGGAAGCATGGAGGAGGACGGGGGAGAACGGAGGACGGGGAAGCATGGAGGAGGACGGGGGGAGAACGGAGGACGGGGAAGCATGGAGCAGGACATGGGGGAGAACGGTGGACGGGGGAGAACGGTGGACGGGGGAAGCATGGAGGATGACCGGGGGGGGAGAACGGAGGACGGGGGAAGCATGGAGGAGGACGGGGGAAGCATGGAGGAGGACGGGGAAGCATGGAGGAGGACGGGGGGAGGACGGGGTAAGCATGGAGGAGGACGGGGGGGAGAACGGAGGACGGGGGGAGGATGGAGGAGGACAATGAGCACGGAGCAGGACGGGGGGAGGATGGAGGGCACAGAGGAGCACCGAGCAGGACGGGGGGGGAGAGGGATGGAGGGCACAGAGGAGCATGGAGCAGGACGAGGGGGGGCACAGGAGGACGGAGAAGGAATGGGGGAGCACAGCGGAGGACGGAGCAGGAGGGGGGAGTACAGAGGAGAATGGGGGAGCACAGAGCTGGATGGGGAGCAAGGAGCAGGACGGGGGCAGCACAGAGCAGGAGGGCAGTTTATACACCCGGCTTATACACGAGTCAATAAGTTTTCCCAGTTTTTTGTGGCAAAATTAGGGGGGTCGGCTTATACACGGGTCGGCTTATACACGAGTATATACGGTAGGTAGGAGACGTGTACAATAAGGGTGCTTTCACACGTTGCGGGTTGCAATGCGTGTTTCCTGATGCGCGCTATGTATAATATGACTGTTTTAGTGTCATTTTGTGCTATTTTGGTTGGTGGTGTGCCCCAGGATTTTCTAAGTATAAAAAGTGTGC
>JARQOD010000001.1:443896496-443917655 GCA_033576555.1 Oophaga sylvatica | reverse complement strand
TTGTGAGTCCTGGTTGCCTATATTGACTGTTTTAGCGAAAAAGAGTTTGCTGTTTGTCACTTTTGGCGCCAAATACCGCCATTTTACCGCCATATTCGCGCCTTGAGGCGCTGGGAAGAAGGTGGGTGCATTCGGGGCGTGTACCCCCCTGTGGCGCGAGAGTTATGGCCGCCCCTTCAAAGTTTATTACAACGTCCGTGCCTGCCCACTGCAAGAGAGATCCCCCCTTCTCTTCCTCCTCTATGTCAGGAGAAGGTGGAGCGGTGCTGGAAGTTTGTGGCCCGCCACCGCAAAGAAGTGGAGGAGAGGGAGAAAAGCTGGTGTCCTGAAACAGGGTGTGTGGGACGAAAACACTCTCCCCTCGGGAGGCAACCATTACCTGTGGCACCAGTGCCAGGGCTGATGAGAAACCGGAGGCGCCTCCAAAAGTGCTGATCCCGACTCCACCGATGAAGCGGCGGGAGAGGGAGGCTGAGGGGGGCCCTGCCCGTTCGGAGTACCGCCAGGCCTGGAGGCCCGCGGGGGAATCCGATCCCGGTAGGGACACCGGAGGGACCCAACTGTCAGCGATAGAAAATGGATGGGAGAGCGACAGCAGCAGGTTAGTGCATTCCAACTGAGCCACTGCGCGCACCTGCGTCCTACTGGAATCGCACCCCCCAGCAGCGTATCTTTTGGCGTCGCCCAAGCAGTGCACCAGCATCACCCCTGCTTTTCCTCTACACCCGGTCTTGCTCTGCAACGCAACCGCGACCTTTTAACATTGCCCTGCGCCCAGTTCTGAAGGCAATTTGAATTGTACACTGTGGCCTTCTACAACGCAATCTGCGTTCTACTCCGGGGGAGACACCCTTTGGGTCCCCAGTTCAAACAAAAGATGTCGCTACACAAACGTACATTGCGGAATGTCTTTTTTTTATGGGTTCCCGAGGTCATTGTATATTCTGGCCCCAGGAATGGAAAAAGTAATGGTCACAAGCAAGAAGATGAAACACAGTAGGGACCCAGACAGGGGTTTACTGCAAATGAAATGTACAAATTTTGAAGAAGATTTATGAAAATTTTGCACTTTATAGAAATGTTGATAATGTTTATTACTTGTTAATTTAAAGTAAAACCGGCTGGGTAAAGAAGAGTTAAGTATTAATGTGTTTACTTGAAATGGTTTTCCCATGCAAAGGACTGCGTGGCTGTGGACTTTGCCCCCCAAAAAAATTATATTGTAAATAGTTGCCCCTTCGGTGCCCTTTTTGGTTTTACATAAACCTAACTACTCTGAAGAAAAACCCTTTATGGTGTGGCCTAGAGTGAGGTCTGCAGCAATGAAGCCTGCAGCCCACCCAGGACCCCCGTGGGAGGTTTTTGGTGCGGGTCCTCCCAAGAATCTTGTCTTATACTGTGTATATTTATTAAAAAAGTATTTTGAAAATTTTTTCTACTGATCTATGTACAAATTGTAACGTTCAAGAGTCGTACCCCCCGCAAGGGATGATTTTATTTATGTTGATGTTATATGCAAACAAAAATGTTTTTCTTTTCTTTTTTCAGCCGGGAGTGCTGATTTTAAAATAGGGGGGGAGGTGTGGCCCGCTTCGCGGGCCCAAACATATCTTCTGGAAATGCACGGAAGGTAACTGTAAAGCTTGATATTAAATTCACGCACATTCTCAGCATTGCCACTAGAGGATATCAGACTATTTAAATAGTGTGCGTAGCAAGCAGGGTTCGTTCAGTCGCAGTCTGTTTCCTGTCTTAGGACAGTGCAGTCAAGCTCCGGGTGGTCAGGAGTGAGTCATCCGATTCGTTCTGTCTTTGGACAGGGAAGATCAGACAGACGGAGGGAGGGGGAGAGAAAATCTGAATCCTGACAGAGTTGTGTAGTCATCTGATAAGAAAGTGGGGCTAGTACGGGTGAAGTGAATCCTCCTAGCCTAGTCAGAGCTACCCCTTAAAACCGCTACTCAGAACAAGCTGCCTGTGTTTCTAAGAAAGTGGAAGGTGACTCTCAGAGCTAAGCTAAATACAGTCTGCAAAGGTCCTGTGAGCGCTCTGGACGAGTTTTTGTGGAAAGAAAGGGAAAAGGGAAAATTTCAGCAGTTATACCAACGGGGCAACAGAGAACAGGGCAGTGAGCACTGAAGGAAAGCTGACCTTTGGACGATTGCTACAAGTGCTTATGTTAAGAGCGAGAGCAGGGCGAAGGGCGAGTGGAGAAGTAAGAGTGACAAAGGGACAAATACCCTCACTCAGTTAACCGGACACCGGGGTCTGAAGCGTTGCTAGGGGCTTCACGCCTTTTAATAAGAAACCGGAGGCTTTTGGACTACAAGTAGCAGAAGGTAGCCTAAGCGCGATACGTAAAACGGGTCAGGGAGAACAGGGACTTTGAGCAGGGGCCCTGCAAAAGTAAGGACTTGTTCTCTCAACATCGATAATCAGAGACATGAAGGCCCACCACAATGTTGCCGGGCATAGTTGCTGAGGGAAAAAGTTGCATTGACTTTATGCAAGTTGTACTACACACATTAAAAAGGGTTTAAAAGGGGGCCTCTAACCTGCTCAACGTTTTCCTGAAGTGCATTTTTCCAACCTAACCAGCTTCCCGGGACATACCTGCAACTCTACAAGTAAAGGTATGAAAAGAGACTGCATTGTGTGTGACTGAATTCTTATCTGCACCCTGCATCACCACCATGACTTTGAGGGACCAGTCCACCTGTGGGGGACTTAAACCTTTGCTGCCATAACATCCCTCAGAGATCTACCCTGCAGCGTGGGGCAATCAGTCAGAAACCCAGGTGGCGTACGAACTACTAAACTCAATCCCTGAAATATTTCCCCCTTGCATGACCGCCAGGGCCACGGACCGAGCTCTGCTGCCCGTGACTTCCCCCTAGACTTCCTGGGCCGGTTCCGAGTACCCATAGCCCCCGGTACCACCAATGTGGTGCGCGTCTTAACAATTTAATTAACAGTAAAGGTACTCCTTGCAGGGAGATAAACAGTTAAACTGGGAATGTACAAAGGGGGAATGGTAAAATTAGCAAAAGTTCACTCGGCAAATTATTTGGGGTCTGTGGTTTCCTCCGCCACAAAAGGTCCGAGAGGGTTGTAGTCCCAGTAACGGGGTGAAAGTCCCCAGATGGAGATCCTCAGCTCCCGCCAGTTTTGGGGCAACGGCGGTCTTTTGGTCTCACGTGGGGCCCCCAGTCCCTAAACTCGTGCAGCCAAATTCACAGGTGTTGCTGAAACCCGGTATCAAGTGAGGCCCCTGGTACGCTGGTCAGCAAGGGGGATTGCAGGCCAGGTCCTGTACACGGCCAGCGCTTCTATGCACGAGCGCGGCCCTAAACTTAACTGAGCCCACGGGCCTGTCTCTGCTCACAGTCCTGATGTCGTGCCCGTGGGACGTCAGCCGCAGCCCGTCGTGACTCTGCTCCCTAGAAGCCGGAGTACGCTGCGTACGCACCCAGTCTGCTCATTCTCAGCTGGCGGGAAACTAACCGACGCTGCGCACGCTTTCCTTTTTAACACGCCTCTTCTTCCTGGGTCATTGGGTCCGTCTGGTTCCCTGTTTCTTCCATCAGGCAAATGGGACCCAGCTTCAACAGTTCCGGGCCCGGCTCGGTACAGGTACCCGCAGCCCGGTCTTCCTCCTTACAGAGTCCTGGGTGGGAGACAGATTTATGCGCGGATGTCATTGTCTTGACTGATGCTCTGTAACAAAACTTCAGCATTGCAGAAGTAGGAAAGATCTGTAGGATGATTCCATTCACTGACCGTGAGCAGAGATTTTGAAAATGTTGAACAAATGAAATATGCTACAATCACTATTTTATGTCTCCTAAAATTTCTCCACTCTGGTAAGTAAATCTTACATGTTTTTCTATTGCTATGTGGTAATCCAGAATTTTTAACGCCGGAGAAGGGAAATAAAATAGACTTAAATTATGCAATTGCTTTACCGGCAATTTCCTCATACAGAAGCGTGAACTCAGCAGAATATCCCAGCCGTTTGGTCCTGTCTAATTCTGAAAGTCATAAATGCAGAGGAAGTGAAGTGTTCTGTTCTCCTTTGACCTAGTGACTGTCTGCTTATCGGTCCCCTGACCAAAAGAAATCACAGACTGACCAAAGAAGAATGAAAAGAAGAGACGCGGCCCAAAAAGGGGGCTCCGGACCCAAGTGAAAGGCTGAAACCTCCAAAATGTCTAAGCCTCAGAGCAGAACTCCTAAGCCCCGGTGAGTGAGGTTTCATATTCTCATTCATGTACATGTAATCATTAGCAGACTTGTACTTTGTTCTGTGCAATGATCTGTGCTGTCTGCATGCGAGACACAGAAAGAGCAAAAATCAGTGGTGGGGACGCAGGATATTGTCAAATTAGCGGACTAATGAGATGACACTCACTCATAGAAGAACACGTGTTTATATACAGTCCGTGCCCCTAGTGTTATAATGATAGATAATGTTCACCATACAGTGTAGATTAAACTGCCATATGCACATTTCAATAATGCCACCATACAGTGCTCATAAATAACATAGCTATACAGTATACCTAATTAATGCCACTATACAGTGTTAATAACATTGCTATACGCTAACCTAATTAATGTCACCATACAGCGCTCATAAATAACATTGCTATACAGTATACCTAATTATTGCCACCATACAGTGCTCATAAATAACATTGCTATACAGTATACCTAATTAATTCCACCATACAGTGCTCATAAAAACATTGCTATACAGTATACCTAATTAATGCCACATACACTACTAATAAATAACATTGTTTATAGGTACCAATAATGCACCATACAGTGCTAATAAATACTTACTATATGGATACCTAATTAATGCCACATACAGTCTAATAACATGCTATACAGGATTACCTAATTAATGCCACCTATACACTGCTATAATAACATTGCTATAAGGTATACCTAACTAATGCCACCATACAGGCTTATAAAATAACATTACTATATGGTATACCTAATTAATGCCACCATACAGTACTAATAACATTGTTATACAGGATACCTAATTAATGCCACCATACAGTGCTCATAAATAACATTGCTATACAGTATACCTAATTAATGCCACCATACACTACTAATAAATAACATTGCTATAAGGTATACCTAACTAATGCCACCATACAGTGCTAATAAATAACATTACTATATGGTATACCTAATTAATGCCACCATACAGTACTAATAACATTGCTATACAGGATACCTAATTAATGCCACCATACGCTAATAAATAATGACACTACCATAATGCCACCATACACGTGCATAAATAATTATATGCCATGGTTACACTTTATGCCTCCATACACTGCCAATACATGTTCCATACAGCGATACATAGATTATATGCCTTGACACAACATGTGCTCCATAAAATACTGCATACAGTACTCTTAATTAATGCCACATATATCTAATAAATAACTTGCCATACATACTAATGCCACCATGCAGTTATAATTACATTTAATTTTACTATTAAGTTCAAAATGTTTCAGGATATAATACCATACAGATTAATAAACCAATGCAAATAACTGTAATTATATCCCGTGTAAATTTGCCTCCATACATCAATGTCTCATAAGCGACCTTTTCCATTATTCCTTTGCCCATAGCATATACTATTAAAACCAATATAGTGCTTATAAATAAATCTGCCATACAGTACATAATGTACCATGCAGTATATACATAAATTAATCACTGCGACATATATGTTACCAATAACTTATATGCCACCATACAAATGTCATTGCCTTTCATTTCTCATAAACTATTACACATACCATAAATTCATAATGATATTTTACTATACAAAAAACTAATTTTACACATAAAAGCACCATAAATGACACTGCCCTCAGAATCTAAAGTCACATACCCTTCATAAAAGGGTTTTCTATACACAAAATTATTACAGTTATTTTTTCATACAGGGACTTGTTACTAATTTTAGTTTTTATACATACAGGTTTTCCACCATAACTAATGCTGCTATATAGTATTAAAAAATAACACTGCTATATGGGTACATCCTGTGTGGTCTGCGGGGAATAATGTGATTGTGTTAATTTTTCTTTTATTATTATTTTAAAAACCTTAAATGATTCCCTCCATTCAAGTACTGTCATATTTATTTAAAATTCTGGCTGCTCCAGCCGCCACCAGGAGGTGCTAACAGCATATGGGTATATGAAGCTCCCATTGAAGCCAATGGGGGTTGAAAAAAACATTGATGTTTAGCTCCGCTATATGCAAAGATTCAGGATAGAAAAGGGCGATTATTAGTGAAACCCTTTCCCCTTGTAGTCACCTCTAGATTCAGGTATTTGTATAATTCCCCAGTGTAATAAGTGCCCGATCCGTTCCCTACACCCAACCTGTTCTCAGCCAGGGGAGGAATCGGATTGCCCAATATGTAATATAGGGCAATTGTTAGAAATACAATTCCTGAAGAAATTATCTAAGGTGGTGCCAAACCAAACAGTGAGGGGATGAAGTCAGATGTGTAAAAATAGCTAAAGTGCACGAGCCATATTGCGACACGGGGCCCTCATGTCACAGGACTGTCAGATGTTCTATTTCGGTTCCTCCAGCTTTTAAGGTCCAGGTTTTCCTCTAACGTGCCATCATTTCTCTCCAAATATGACGTTTGAATAACTTAATACACAAGTTCTACATGTACATTCTTCCTGCTGAGGCTGTGCTAATGAACAGCAATAAAATCAGACAAGCAGAGCTGCAGTGTACAGCATGGAGGACGACATAGCACATGACCATGCAGCTGAGCTGCGTCACTGATCTCAGCCCGGGCGGTAACTCCTGTGCATTTCTGGAGGCGACATGATGTGATATTATTGTAATACATGCCCTTATTTTCCAGGCGCTCTTCCCGTGCGCTGTCCTTCATGAAGTTGTGTGCGATAACGCTTGTCGCCATTTATGTATGTGTCCCGTTTATCGTTCGACTCTTCCCCGCACTTTTGGGCAAGGTGGTTTACTTAAACATGGGTAAGTACCCTGATCTGTGCCTGTAGTTTGGTGATGGAGCCGTCAGCTCCTCTGCAGTCATGGGGTACAGGCTGCGTTAGTTTGTGTTTTTTCTCTAAGCCGATATGGATTTATTTAGAATTTATAACATGTATCAATAAGGAATATTTATGTCTGTGGAGCTGGATCATTGCTGTCTATACTCTGCACACTGCACAGGGCAGAGCATCTGCAGGGGTCAGAGGTAAGGCTCTGTTCACACCTGCACTGGGAGATTCTTCCATCACATGTCATTATTAGTCAGGACCCAGCGGACACCGGACCTTGTCTTGTTTTACCAATATTGTCTTCATAGTAAAAATTCCGCTGTTTGTCGATTTGAAGAACCCGGGAGAAGTCGTGAATCACACGATAAACTTCTATCTGACATCAGAGGAAGGAGTCACCCTGGGAATCTGGTGAGTAAGCCGAGCTCGCTGGTCGGTATCTATCTATCTGTCTATTATCTATCTATTATCTATCTACTATCTGTCTATTATCTATCTGTCTATTATCTATCATCTATCTATTATCTATCTGTCTATTATCTATTTATCTATCATCTATCTATTATTTATTATCTATCTATTATCTGTATCTCTATCTATTATCTATCTCTTTATTGTCTATCTATTATCCATTATCTACCTCTCTATTATCTATCTACCTCTCTATTATCTATGTATCTCTCTTATCTATCATCTATCTATCATCTATGTATCTCTCTTATCTATCATCTATCTATCATCTATGTATCTCTCTTATCTATCATCTATTATCATCTATGTATCTCCTTATCTATCTATTATCTATCTATTATCTATCATCTATCTATCTATTATCTTGTATCTCTCTATTATCTATCTATCTATCTATCTATCTCTCTATGTATCTATCATCTATCTATCTATCATCTATGTATCTCTCTTATCTATCTATATCTATTTATCTATCTATCTTCTATCTGTTATCTATCATCTATCTCTCTATTATCAATCTATTATCTATTTATTATCTATCTCCAGTGCTCATTGTATAGGCATCTGTGCACACTATAATGACCTGATGCCTCTGTATGAGGTGTTCTCCTATCTGCCCTTGTATATTGGGGGTACGCTGGGACTGCCCTGTCTGCAGCACCTCCCCTATACCACTGGGCAAATCAATAATTCTCTTGTAGGACATCTACAATAGAGATATTTGTATGCAGGTCATTTACTTAGTCGCGCTTGCTTTAATGTTTATTTCATAAATGAATAGTACACATGAAGACTGGAAACTGTGTAATGTGTCTCATCAGAGACATGGCTTCTTTCCCTGCCAGCATTGATCAGTCATTCTCCAAATTCTCAGTTGATGGGTAAAGTGTGCATCCAGTGAAGACAGACTGTTACATTACTGAGATAGGAGATGGTGGTTACTGCTGAGAAGATTCTTTACGAAGAACTGAGAATTTTAAAAAAAAATGGGATCAGTCCTGGCTAAGAAAGAATCTGATAAGATATATAACAAAGTTTCCTATGAAATAAAAATTAAACCAAGGGTTGCATTTCAATGATGCGACGAGCGGGGGAGAGTCTGCTCTGAGCACAGAGACTCCCTATTAATCACTGCCATCTTCTCTTGTAGGCACACGCTGCCCGCCAGCAGGGGAGAGGAGGCCAAAGACAAGGACCAGCGCTGGTACGAAAGAGCGCTCGCAGATGACAACCCGGGTCATCATTTATCTCCATGGTAATGGAGGAACCAGTGATTACTGACTCATCTTAATAAGGGGAACGTGATTACAGTCCACCGCAAAATCATGTATCCCATCATGGAAGGAAAACACTGACATCATCTAGTCTGTCAAAAAAGTGACGCTCATGAGGCCCAGGCACCCTGGCCCCTCATTCCTGGTAGTGTGCTAAGCGCCTCTAATTATCTATCTACTGGATTGTTATTGTTTGATTATGGGCATGTAATCAGCTTTGGGATATACAGGCAGGTACTGTTTATGGGGATATACATCCTGATACTGAAAATGGGGCAATCTGGCTATTACTGTTTATGGGAATACATCCTGATACTGTTTATGTGGATATAGTTTGGCTCTGATAATGGGGAAGTCTGACTTGTGCTGCTGATGGTATCGCTGGCACTTTACTTGCAATGTTATTAGATATCGGTGATACGGTTTATGCTGCCATTCTAGATTAGTTGTCCATATGCCTAAAATCAGTACCACCCCGAGAGAAAAATTTGTCAGATATAGATTGTATGCAGTCCGTCCCCATTACATTCATCTTCTCCGCACACCAAAGTGGTTGATAACAGAGAACAGCAGTTTCTCTCTACCTGCACAGATGATAGAGAGGTGATCATGATCAGTGATCATCTCATTGTCTTTGTCCTCTTCCTCCAGGGCCGTTGATCCAGAGTCCACTCCTGAAGGTGAGTGTCGGCTCCTAGAGGATTTTCCTGCGGATCATTTCTTATATAGGGGGCGGATATCCCATAAGTGAGCCTGATGCCTGCAGTATCTTGTATCTTGAACTGCTGATGTTGTTGTTGGCACTGATAGTTACAATATCAATATACATTGGTCAAGTACTGTTTATGGGGCATTCTGGCTGCCATTATAGGTTATCCATCCTGCTAAAATCACTGACCACCTATAACCATGCACTAGACCCAAGCGTGCCCATAACATTGGCAGCAATATGTCCATGCTCTGCAGATGCCCCCTGTTGACCACTTGTGGAATCTCTTGCAGGTCCTCAGCAGAGCCGGCTTCCATGTCTTGTCTCTGGACTACAAGGTTTGTCAGGTTTTACTAGAGATTAACCCTCTGTGGCATGTTATTATCACACATCCTGATTTTGCAGGCTACGCTGACTCCACCGGCCAGCCCAGTGAGGAGGGGGTGACTGACGACTCCGTCTTCTTGTATGAGTGGGTGAAGGCTCGGAGCCGAGGAAACCCAGTGTGTCTCTGGGGACATTCATGGGTACTGGGTAAGTGACTAAGAAAAAGGTAAGTTATTTATTTTAGTTACCCAGATCTGTGCTTGCAGTCATAGGCTGGGATCACACATGCGAGAAACTCGCACGATTCTCGTGCGAGTCTCTCGAATGACCTTCGGCGCTGCCGCCGGCACTCGGACAGGAGCGTGCAGCTGCAGTATTTCTATTGCAGCCGCACGCTCCGGTCCGAGTCCAGCGGTAGTGCTGGTGTACATGCGAGAGACTCGCACGAGAATCGTGCGAGTTTCTCGCATGTGTGATCCCAGCCATAGAATGAGGACCTCCATTGTTCCCAAATAAAAAAATACAAACAAATCTCTAGAAGGTTGCTGTGCCTTGGTGTCCAGTCCTCCCTCTGAGGGGCATGGTAGTGGTGTAGTTTTCGATATCGCAAACTTGGCACGTATGAGTTACAATATGGACTTATATTTACAGGTGGTCACCCAGCTTTCCCAAGATCAGATAGTATTATTGTTTTCTTCTATAATTATAGCATAGCCACAAATGCAGCCAGAAAATTGCAGAAAAAGGTGAGTTATAGTTTGGTTTTTGAGATCACTGCTTGCTGTCATAGAGTGAGAACCCCTCATCCAAAGGATGAAAATGTATCCTGATGATTAAATACTGATTTCTAACTCCTGCAGGTAGTCCAGCTGACGCCGTGATACTGGAGGCCCCGTACACCAACATCATAGACGCTGGCGCCTTCCATCCCTTTGGAAGGTGAGTACAGGCTACAGTCTGAATGATGGGGACTGTGAAATCCCAGAATCGAGGACTTCTTGGTGACTCAATTATCAAAACTGACTGTAGTCATAGAACGAGGACCTAAAGTTGCCATTGATCCCTCGTCGTTCCGTCTCGCTGCCGCGCTCCATAGACTTCTATGAAAAAAAAATCTAAACTTGGTTTTCTTTTTCCTCTCTTTTGAGATTTATCACATTTTCCCAGGATATTGAGTATTTTTTCTGGACACCATGGCGCTAGATAATATCGTATTTCCCAGTGATGAAAAGTAAGCACTCTTAACATCCGTTATAAACAGTCCAATCTAAAATTGAAGTCTACTTAAAAAAAAAAAAAATATATATATATATGTATATATGTATATATATATATATATATATATATATATATATAAATATATTATAAATAGTCCAGACCAAAGTTTGGACACACCTTCTCATTAAAGATTGTCTGTATTTCATGACTATGAAAATTTTACATTCACACTGAAGGCATCAAACTATGAATTAACACATGTGGAATTATATATTACACTTTACAAAAAAATGTGAAACAACTGAAAATATGTCTTATATTCTAGTTCTTCAAAGTAGCCACCTTTGCCTTGATGACTGCTTTGCACACTCTTGGAATTCTCTTGATAAGCTTCAAGAGTGTCACCGGAAATGGTTCAGTTTAAAAGTGTGATTTCTTGCCTTTTAAATGTGGTGGGAGTTGGGAACATCAGTTGTGTTGTGCAGAAGTATGGTGGATACACAGCTGATAGTCCTACTGAATAGACTTTAGAATTTTTTATTATGGCAAGAAAAAAGCAGTAAAGAAAAACGAGTGGCCATCAGTACTTTAGGAAATGAAGGTCAGTCGATCCGAAAAATTGGGAAAACTTTAAAGTGTCCCCAAGTGCAGTTGCAAAAACCATCAAGCGCTAAAAACCTGCTCCACTGAGGACCCGCCCCAGGAAAGGAAGACCAAGAGTCACCTCTGCTTCTGAGTATAGTTTATCCGAGTCACCAACCTCAGAAAATTGCAGATTAACAGCACTCAGATTAAGACCAGGTCAAATGCCACACAGAGTTCTAGCAGCAGACACTCTACAACAACTGTTAAGAGGAGACTTTGTGCAGAGGCCTTCATGGTAAAATAGCTGCTAGGAAACCACATGCTAAGGACAGGCAACAACAGAAGAGACTTTTTTGGCAAAAAAACACAAGGAAAAAATTTAAAACCCCGGGGGAAAAATTTGGCTTTGGTTGGGAGTCCAAATTTAAATTTTTTGGGGCCCCAACCCCGGTCTTTGGCGACACAGAAAGGTAAACGGATGGCGTACATGCTTTTCCCCCCCGTGAAGCATGAGGAGGGGTTTTTGGGGGTTTTGGGGGGGTGTTTTGGGGGGGGAAAACCCTTTTTGGCTTTAAATTAAAAAAAAAGGATCCCAAAAACCCAGGGGGGCTACGAAGCACTTGCAGCGGCATGAAAATTCACCCGGTTCGCGTTTTTTTGGGGACATCTTTTAAATTTTTCCCAACGGGGACAATGCCCCAAAAAACACACCCCCAAGGTTTGAAAAAGGGTATTTGAAAAGGGGGGAGAGTGATGGGGTGCTACGCCAATGACCGGGCCTCCACATCACCAGACCTAAACCCCCAATCAGATGGTTGGGGTGAGGGGACCCAGAGTGAAGGCAAAAGGGCCAAAAAAGGGAAAAGCATTTTTGGGGAAAAATCTAAAAATTTTTGGAAGACCTTTTCCCGGTGACACCTTTGAAGCCATCAAGGAAATGCCAAGAGTGGCAAAGCGTCATCAAAAAAAAAGGGGGCTACTTTGAAGAACCTAGAAATAAAAAAAATTTTTTTCCTTCGTTCTTTGGGGGAACGGACGTGGGTGTATGCACTCCCCCTAGGGGCTGAACTAAGTAAACATAAAAAATTAGGGTCCTCCTCCCCGGTAAACCCCCCGCATGGCCGCGGCAAAAACCCCTTCATGCTTAGTGTCTTTTTGGGGGACCGTCTGGTTCCCTTTTTCCCCCCCCTTTTTTTTTTTTTTTTTCCCCCGAAGTTTGACAGGGCGCGGCCCTATTTTAAAGGGTCCCCCCTCCCCAAAAAATCAACGGGCGAGCACGGGGAAAAAATCCCCCTTTCCCTCCCCCCGGGCCCTGGGACCTAAAACCCGGGCCCCGCCCCGACCCCCCTGGGTATCGAAAAACCCAGGCTGTACGAGGCAAAAAGTCGTGCGGCCCCCCCCGCACCCCCCAAGGAAGACCCGGTTTTGCCAAGGAGGCGGGGGTGGGCCCCCTCCCCACCCCCTGAAGGGGTATGGAGTTAGGGGGCCGCACCACCCACCCCCCCTTTTTTTGGGGGAAAAACCCCTTAAAACACTGCGAAAGGGGGGGTGGGGTCTTTTTCATTTGCCCAGTGGACGGGACCCATTTTTAAAAAGGGGTTCTTCGGTCGGAAAAAGGGTTTGGGTCCCCTTGGGGCAAAGGGGAGGGTCTGGGGGGGGGCACTAAAAAAAAAAACGGGGAAAAGGGGGGGGATTCCCCCTACCCCCCCCCCTGTACCGGCAGCCGACCCCCGGGGGGGCGCCCCCAAAAATTAATCCCCGGGTTCGTGCCCCGGGGGGGCCGCGGGCTGGGTTTTGGGGCAGTGGGGGGTTTAAATTCCGGGGGGTTTCCCCCGGGGGGCGTTCTGGGCTCCCCCCCCAGCAGGTCACTTCCCGGGGGGCCCCCCCCCCTGATCCCGAGGGGCGCCCCAAAAAATTTGGCCGCGGGCCCCGGCCCCGCTAGGCCGCGGCCTAAAATTTTTCCCCCCGGGGTTCGGGGAGACAGGCCGGGGGGGGGAAATTGGGCCCCCCGGGTTTCCCCGGGCCCAGGCCCCGCCCGCGACCCCCCCCCCTAGGGCTCGTCTTTTTGGGGGAAACCCCCCCTAAAGGGGGGGGGGGGTTTTTTTGGGAAATCGGAGCTTCCATTTTCCTTTTTAACCACAGGGCCCGCAAGTGAGGGGGGAAAAAACGTTCAAGAACGTTGGGGGGAAAAGGATGGGGGAGTGCTACTCCCCCCACCCCGGTTCCCCCCTGGGTTTTTTTCTTTCCCCGCCCCCCTTTCTCCCCCCCCCGCCAACCCAAAAATTTTTTCGACGGGGGGAAAAAACGTGCAGACCGATGGGCCCGGGGTAAGACCCACACGGTGTTTTTACGTTTTTTTTGCCTGAGATCCCCCTTTTTCCCCAGCCCAAAAACAATCGGGTCTGCGAAGCGTGATCGAAGGGCCAGGAAATCCTTCCCTTTTAAAAGGGGCCAGTGCGTTTAGGTCCCGGAAGGGGCCCCTTTTCTCTTTTCAATCTGTGGCGCTTTTAAACCCGAGAATTGAGTCCTTAAAACTTTCCCCATAGGAGCAGGGGGCAGTGGGGTTTACCCGGTTTTAATTTCGCCTCAGGACCTTCCCCGCGGGGGGGCCCCTTTACCACGGACGCATGGGGAAGGGGAAAACCCTTTTGGTGGGGCCCATGCCGTCCGGAGCCGGGGGATCTTTTAGCTCATTTCCGCTTTTCCCCCTCCTTTGGGGGGAGTGACGATTCGATTCTTTTTTAAAGGGTTCTAAAACTGAGGCCGTATTGTCAGGAGACAATTGACGTTGATTGAAGCGCAATCCCCGGGGGTTTTTTTTTTTTTTTTTTTTAGAGGATGATCCATTTGGGCCCCCGGTCTTTAAGGTTCTTTAAAAACGAGCCAGACAAACTCATAAGGTTTTTGGGCTACTGATTTGAGGAGCTGGTTTCAGGCCCCCCAAAAAAAACCGGACAAGGCTTTGGGGAAAAAAAGGCCCTTTTAAAAACCGAACCCTTTTTTTCTCCCGAACTTCTAAAGGGGTGGGCAGAATCCCCTTTACAGTGATCCCCCTGTATGCGTTTAGCTTAAAACGCTTCCCCCTTTCCAAAAGGGTTTTTCCCGATCAAGGATCCAACGGTCTTTGGGTTTTAAATTTTTGGGCCCCCTAAATTTTTTGGGCATAGGCCTGCACTCTCTCCTTCTTTTGCGCGATTTGGGGGTTTTAACCCTGATTTTTGGTCGGGTCTCAAAAAAGAGCCTTCACGGTATAGAGGGTGTTTGAGGTAAGGAATCCCCCAAAGATGCTCTTGCAGGTGTTTTTTTTAAAAATTAAAAAGCTTTTTGGGCGGCAAATTGGGGGGATTAGCTGCAGCAAAAGCGTTTTTAAAGGGAAAGAGTTTTGTGGTTGAGGATTGGGGAGGGGAAATTAAAACCCCAAAAAAACCTTCGTCTTTACCCACAGAGCGGCCCATTTTTTTGGGGGAGGTTGGGTCGCTAAAATTGATGGAAGGAAAGGGAAAAAGCAATTTCCTTCCTCAGCAAAAGGAAATTTTAAAACCTTTTCGCCCACCTTCACCCCCGCTTTGGGGCCCTTTTTGAACCCCCGGTTGGCCCCCGCCGCCCCCCCCCGCTTTTTAGGTCGCCCCAATTGGGGAGAGATCCCAAAATTCCCCACAAAAAAAACCCTTTTGGGGGAAAAATGCGATCTCAAAGCAAGATCTAGAGGGTCAAAAACACAAAGTTTTTTCGGTAAAGGGACGGGGGGGCAGAATGGGAAAATTTATCCAGGAGGCGGCCGCTTCTCTGGTTCCCCCCTTTGGCTTCAATTATTCCGCAAGGGGGGGCGGGGGGTTTTTTCCCCGGGGAAAAATAAAATTTTTATCAGGGGTCTAAAAATCGTTTTTTTTTTTCCGTTTCCCCCAAAAAAAAATCCCGTTTCCGCCTTTTTCAAGGCGGTCGAATCGCTTCGGCGCAGGGGGGGCATTTTTCCCCGTTCAAGGTCGAAAGGGGTCAGGGGTTTTACTCCAAATTTTTTATAGACCCCCAAAAAGGGGTCTGTCAGACCCTTTTTTGGGGGTAAAAAAAAAATGAATCAATTTTTCAGAATTCGACGGTTTCGAATGGGATTTACCTTTGGTTTTTTCAGCCATGGGAAAAAAGGGGAATTTCTAGCATCAAAAGACATTCAGGATGCCTTCCACCCCCATATTTCCCCCAAAAAAGGTTTCTTCGGGTTTTCCCTCGGGGCCCTTTCTTCCATTCCCCAGGGTTTTCCTTCGGATAGCCCCCGCCCCCCGGGGGTTCACAAAGGGGTTTTTGGGGGGGCCCCCGTGTCCCTTCTGCACCCCCGGGGGGGGGGCATTTTTTCCTATTTGGAGATTCCCCCCTCAGGGCCTCCATCAGGCTTGCAGAAGGGTCAGCATTACGCTAGACACCCCTTTTTTTGCCGGGGTGGTGGGGAAAATTAAAAAAAACGTTCCCCCCCTGCCCCCCAAAGGGGCACCTTTTTTGGAAAAATTTTTAAACTGCTCAAGGGTTGATAACTCTTCCCCCAAAAAAGGTTGTTCTCCGTCAGGAGGGACGGGCCCTTTGCCAATACCCCAACCCCCGGTTTTTTTTAGGGGCCCCCGGGAAAGGGGGTTTGGGAGCGAAGAAGCCATTCCTTTGCCCCCGTTCCCTCCGCCCCTTCAAAAATGCCCCTTTTTTTGGGGGGGAGTTGGAAAGGGGCCCCTTTCTCCCTTTATTTTCGGCCCTCTGTCCCCCAGGTCAGACAAACGCTTTTGTGGGGGCAAGGGATGTCACTCTTCGCCGGGGGGATATTTTTCCCCCCGTCCATTGGCTGATTTGCACAAAGGACGCCCACCTTCTCGGATGGGGAGCAGGTTTTCACTATACGCTAGGGGGGTTGGTGGGGCGGCAGGGGAACGAACCCCAATAAAAATTTTGGAGTCCCCCCGGTTTTGGCTGGCTCGAGGTGTTTTCACTATTTTTGGGGGGCCGGGCCCCGTCCCCCTACAATCGGAAAAATGCCACAGCGGGGGCATAATAAATCATCGGGGGGTACTCGCGCAGAGCCATGCGCGAGGGTTTGGGCACCCTTTTTTTCCTGGGCAAAAGAAACACTCTGTTTATACAGCGGTCCCCTTTTCCCCCCGAGAAGAACTGGGGAGGGAATTTCTTTAGCCCCCCCGGGGGTAGCGTCAGGGGGGGTCGCTACAAACCCCCGGGGGTTTCCCCAGATTTGCCCCGTTGGGGAAACCCCCAAAAAGGACCCGATGGCCTCCAGGGTAAATGCCAAGGGCCAACTTTGTCTCCCCCGGGCCGGATCCGAGGCAAAATTTTTGTGGTGCCCGGTTTAAACCCTGGAATCCCTTTCATCTTCTTTCTTGTTCCACCAAAAACTCCCCCTCCCAAGGGTGATTTTGGGAAATCAGGTTAAAAGGGGGGACCCCGAATTGTCCTCCGGGTTGGCCCCCTCGCTCAGGTTTCCGAGTGGTAAAATCTGCCAGCGACGCTCCCTGGCGTCTTTTCCCAAAAAAGGGGTCTTTCCCCGGGCCCCCCTTTTCCCCAGAATTGCGGTCCTGGTTTTTAAAAAAGGGCCCGGCCGTTAATCTTGGGTTCTGACTAGGGTGGATTCTCCAAAAAAAGGGGGGGCCCCCACAATTTGGGTAGCGCCCGGGGAAAAACCCCCCCGGCCGTAACTACCCTGGTAAATTGGAAGGGGTTTTTTTTGCTGGTGCAGGGGCCCGGTTTTTCCCCCTTTTTTTTTTTAATCCCCAACATTTTCTTTTCTCCCCAAAAAGGGTTTGGGTTAGGTTTTTCTCCCCAAAAACTCTTTTTGGGGCCAAAATTTTGGCCCCTTTCGGTTTTTTTTCAGCGAAGGATCGCTTTAATTTTCGGTAAGACCCTTTTTCCCGGGGGTTTCAAAAAGTGCCCCCCTACAAAAGGGCCTTTTAAAATTTTTTGGGGCCCAAAAAGGTCTGGGGGGGTTTTGCAAGAACTCCTTTTGAGCCTTTCAGGAGGGTTTTTTCCACATCCTTTCCTGGGAAAAGGGGGTTTTTTTTGTGGCCAAACACCCCAAAAAGGGGGGTTTCGGACGGGAGCCCCATCCCCCGGCTCCGTACTTACTTTTTTTCCCCCATAAGGTAGTGCTTTTTTCCAGCACCCCCTTTTTTTTTTAAAAGGTTTTGTCCTCATTTTTCCCCCCCAAAGAGGAATTGTTTTGCCCATTTTGCCGCTCCCCCCCCACCCCCTGGAAAAAGGCCTCCATACCTGGATCTGGTGAAAAACACTTTAGGGGGATATGTATCTCGAACGGGACCCTTTGGCAGACGGGGGCGCTGTTTTTACTCCCCCCGGGTCGCAGGGGAAGGGGGGCCCCGGTCTGGTCAAAATTTAGAGATGGAAAGGGTAACCTTCAAAGAGGCCCCACCGCCTTTTTTGGGGGCGGGGGGTTCCCCCCCGGGGGAAAAAAAGGGGGATCCCCCAGGCAGTGGGTCTTCCTGGGCTCTTTTATAGGCTTCGGCGGAAAAAGGTTTTTAAAGGGAGCAACCCGGTCCAGTTTGATACTTTTTCAAAAATTAAATGTCCCTCAGGCGTCAGCGGTGCAACCGGGGGGGAAAAGGGAAATTTCAGGGCGGTACGACCTATGAGCAATGCCCGTAAAATTGCACTGTGGAGTCAGTTCCCCCCCCAAAGGGGGACTGTTTTGGGTCGCCCCCCAGCCCCGTGCCCCCCCAAAAGAGAAGGGGAAATACGGATTTTTTTTAAAATCAGTAAAATCCTTTTCCCCCAGACGCTCTTTTGGGGGGAACAGCCCCTCCTTATGGGCCGGATGGCTTTTGTTTTTTAAAAACTAATTTTGTTTTTTGGGGCATTCGTAATTTACTTCTGGATATAGTACCTTATTAACAAAGTTTTTTTTTTTTTTTTTTGCCCCTACGCTTTTTGCACTAAACGGGGGTTTTCCGCGGCCAGTGCTGAGGTTTATACGGCGGGGGGAGGGCAAAACCCTTTTTTAAATTTTCCCTTAGTGTCAGCCCCTGGGCAGTACATACACCCACCCCCCTGTGCCCCCCATGAGCGTGGGGGGGAAAAAAAGGTTTTTCCGGTAAAAAAACACAAAAATCCGTTTTTCAGTTGTTACACATTTTTTTTTTAAAAGTTATAATCCATGTGTTAATTCAAGTTTTGTTTTGCCCAGTAAAAATTTTAAAAATTAAAAAATTTTTCCTAAAAAATACGAAAATTTTTAAAAAAAAAAGGTGGCCCCAAATTTTTGGTCGTATGTTAAAAAAAAAACCTCCTTTTGGGGGGCAGGGGGTTTTGATTATTTTTAAAAAAAAAAAAAAAAAAAAAAAAAAAAGGACCTCAAAAGTGTTTTTTAAAAATTTTTGGGCAAAATTTTCACTGCCTCCCGGTGGGGAAGGGGTTTTAAATTTTTCCCCCTCTAAAAGGGAGGGGGCTCCCTTTAAAAAAACCAGACGGGGGGGACTCCAGGGGGGCCTTTTTTTTTTCTTTCTGTGCCGGATGAAGCCCCCCACCTCCTTTCCTAAAAACACCCCTCCCCCTTGTTTTAAATCTGACCTATTACCCCAAGGGGTGTGGTCATCATAACACACCCACAAAGCAGGAAGACCATGCCCACTTTTTTTAAAAAGGGGGTAGTTTTACTATGGAAAAAAAGGGGTCCCCCCAGGAACAGAGGGATCGGGAAAAAAAAGAAAAAAATGGTGGTTTCAAGAGAAAGGCTTTTCCCAGGGGGGAAAAAAAAAAATGCTTTTTTGGCAAGTGGAAGGTTTTTTTAAAAATGATTCTTGGATCAAAAAAAAAGATTCCCCCCCCTGAGAGACGGCCACTTTGCCCTTAGGCCATGTTTGATTTGCAGCCCAGCACCATGTATTTGTTGCATTCCCTACACCCCTTTTTTTAGAGTGGTGCTTTTTTTAAAAGCAGAATAAACCCAAAAAACTTGCTAGGAATTCCCAAAACTTTTGGGGTTTCTTGTCCAGCCAAAAATTATTGTTTCTGATCACACCCTAAAATTGTTTCCCTGCAGGGGAAAAAAAGCGGCACCCCCCCTTTTCCCCCCCCGCGGGGGAGCCCCTGTGGTGCCCCGTCAAGGGGGAAGAGGTAAGCAGGAGGTAGCTGGCCCAAAAAAAGGGCCAAACTTTTTGGGGCACCCCCCCCTTTCAGCCTACCCTTTTGGGGGGAAAATTTTTTTTTTCAAATTAAAGGGTTTTTAAAATTGGGGGTTGTTTTTGGGGGAAAAGGGTTTCCCCCCCTTTCCCCCAAAAGGGAAACGCTTTATTGACCCCATTTTAAAATTTTTTGGGTCTTGAAAAAACTGGGTGTCTGCTACTGGGCCCTGCGGGCCCCCCCCAAACTTTGTTTAGTTCAACCCTTTTTTGCTTGTCTCTAAAACCCCCAAAACCCAAAAAAAAAATACAAAGTCCCCCTTTTTTTTAAAACCCTGCCACCTCAGAGCACAGGTTTTGGGGTTTGGGTTTTTGCGCCCCTTATCGCTTGGGAAAAACTGTAATAGTGCACACAACCATTTTAAAAAAAATGGGGGGCATCTTTTTTTTATATTTTTAAAACATGGACCCTCATATTTTACACACTTTTTCTCGCTTTATTTGGGGATTTTCCCCTTTTTTCTTTTTAGCTCCCCCAAATTGCTGTGACTCTGTCAACCCCCAAAACCCGGGAAATTGGGGTTTTTTTTCCCCGGGAGCCGGGCTACAAAAAAATTTTTTTTAAAGGGAACCCCCCCAAATGGGGAAAAAAGCCCCGGGGGTGCCCCGATTGTGCTCACCCCAAAAAAGATTTAAAGGGAAAACTCAATTTGGGAAAGGGTAGCTTTTTCTCAAAGGGGAAAAAATGGTGTCAATTTTTTGGGACCCTTCAGATTTCTGCGCTGTTTAAACCCCCCTGCTTTCATTGGGGGGCAAAACAAACAGGAGCCAATTAAAATTCCCCCCCCTTTAAAGGGGGGTTTTTCAGAATTAAAAAGCATAGTTTAAAAAAAAAAACACCCCACCACAACTACTGATTAGTATTGCAGCCCCTTTTTTTAGTCTATAGATCTAAGCTGCAATCCAGACATGAACAAGGGGGGGGGGCCATTTTTTAAACCTGGCCAACACTCCAGTTTGGCCCCGGGGGGGCTGGGTATTGGGGGGCCCTTTTACAGGCCTTGGGGGAAAAACTTATTCAAAGGGGTTGGCAAAAAATCGAAATTGAATTGGGTCCCTTTCTTCAGGGGGGAAGTTTTAAGTCCCCTTTTTACATTTTGGTAAAATTTTTTCACTTCTTCCCAAGGATTTTTCCAAAAAACCCCCTGAAGGCAGCCGTTTATCAAGCACAGAATAATTTTGTAAATATTGTATTCTTGCTTTTCCCTTTTGTTTTGGATTTTTTGTAAGTTAGTAAGGAAAAAAAAAAAAAACACCCTACGTAAATTTTTCCCCTATTTTGACCATAACCTGGAATA
>JARQOD010000001.1:443830125-443896396 GCA_033576555.1 Oophaga sylvatica | reverse complement strand
TACAGAAGGGGCGGGGCTTTGGGCGGAGCAGGGTTTCCGCTCCATCCAAAGCGCAGGCATTCCGTACCTACCCTAAGGGGTCTCTTGTACACCATGGTAGGTGCCCTAGCTTTTATTAGCCAGTGATCCCTATTTTCCAAGAGGTCAAGGAAGAGGGACTGGGCAATAATGTTAAGGCTGGGTCTCCCTCACTGGTCCCACTCCACCTTTTAGATAGTGGGCACCAGCAGAGAGTGCCAAACCTATTAGAGAACATTGCTCTCCCCATGTAACAAAAGAGGATGAAAGCTACATATAAATTCCTTTAATGATGCGACAGTCATAACCGTACGTTTGGAACCTCATGTAGTGGCTTTATGGCCAAACAGTCGCTAAATATCCAGGACTGGATTCTGAAGATCCATGAAGGACCAACCATTGGTAGAAAAACAAATCTTGCTCTGTATCGGCCCATTGCAACAATAACAAC
This sequence comes from Oophaga sylvatica, assembly GCA_033576555.1. Classification (NCBI taxonomy): domain Eukaryota; kingdom Metazoa; phylum Chordata; class Amphibia; order Anura; family Dendrobatidae; genus Oophaga; species Oophaga sylvatica. Next base: position 443,895,927 of record JARQOD010000001.1, on the reverse strand, counting down.
AACATAATGCAAAGCAAGAGCATATAAAGCATGAAAAACATCCAGGGTCAGTCTGTGTGCCACTCAGATATGACGTAGGACTATAGGGATCTGAAGATCAATGCCAGCTTCGAATCTCCAGGCTGCACTCATTATGCCTTTACATTTGTCGGCTTTAGGTCCTCAAGGGCTTCTCTGGGTTCATTGGGTGGAGGAATTTTCAAATCAGATGGCTCAACCCCCCAGATATCCTTGGCATATTCCTTAATGGTCCGGTCACTGGAGAATTTGCCGGATGCGGCAATATTCTTGATCACCACCTTGGTCCATTCTTTTGGATTCTGCACATTACAAATCATATAATTTATATAATATATATTTATTTTTTTTAAACTAGAAAAATTACAATAACGCTGAATTACTGCAGCTTCCACTAAGGGGATCCAATGGCATCTGGTTTTATCACTGGAAACTTATACTCCCTCTAGTGGTGGCTCTGGGAGCTAAATATAGGATTATGTAGAAAAATTGTAACTTTATCAGAAATATAAAGCTCCAAACTCTACAGAACAAATACATTTAATCAGGAGAGCTTTGGATTAGTCAGTAGTGGACATTCCCTTTAAAATACTGGTTAGCAGTGCCCTGCCTACCTTGTAGAGAGCGCTGACCCGCTCCTGGCACTTGACATAGGCTTCATAGTCAGCAAACACTTTAAATCTGGCACAAATAGAAAATAAGAATTTAGGAAATGCAACTGATGTCAGTCTGAAGAGAGGAAAAAAAAAAAAAAAAAAAGTGGTGGGCAGCAAGCTTTATCTTTTACATGGCACAAACATTGTTAGGACATACTAACCTGTCATGGTAGAAGAGCATGTCCACCAGATCTTTAAAGAGGTCTGGCTTGGATGGAGAGAAGTAGCCACTTTGTATTTGGTCCATGACCTGCTTCAGTTCTGGAAGTCTATGGTAGTACTCCTGAGCATTGTACCTGCGATCATAGTAAGGGGGAGGGTAAAGTCTGGTTGAGCCTTCAGCTATTGCAGCATACATTGCCTATGGTCACACAGGTCTTAAGGTCTTACCCCTTCTTGTCCATTTCAGCCACATCCTCCACTCTCATGCCAAATATGAACAAGTTCTCTTCTCCAGCCTCCTCTGCCATCTCCACATTGGCGCCGTCCATGGTCCCAATGGTCAGTGCGCCATTCAGCATGAATTTCATGTTACCTGTGCCAGAAGCCTCAGTGCCCGCTGTGGAGATCTGTTCTGACAAGTCTGTGGCTGGGATGACTGCCAACAAAAATGCCTAGATTTGCAAAGTTTATCCAGCATTGAAAGTCATGAAAGTTTGCAAATCCCTTTAGTAGGAAATTGCATGTAAAGGGCTTCAAATCCTCCTGTCATCAGCTGCACGGATATCAGAGCATAATCATTTGGAGTACAGCGATGGGTCAGCTCCAGTCTCCTGAGCGTTCTGCTTAAACGGATCAATCTCATGCAGAAGCATCTCTGTAGAGTTAGGGACACAGGTGCCAAGCTGACCCATCACAGCCATCTGTACTCAAAGTGAGTACGTTCTGATGTCAAGGGTTTGGAATAGAGATGGGCGAACCGGAACAGTAAAGTTCGGCGTCTGTACCAAAAGCTTATTGTTCAGGCACGGACTCCGAACACTCACTTCACTAGGAAGTGTTACTGTTCAGGTTCGGCCCCCTGAACACTGGGTGTTTCTCGCACGGTCATCTACATGACAACATGAAAAACACCAGCGGCTCTGATAAGTGGCAAGATCATTACTGCCGGTGAGAGCGCTGCGGCTCCTACACTGTCAGATGACCGTGTTAGCCAACAGCTGTGATCAGGAAATTAAAAAAAAAAACATGCTTTTATTTGGTGAATCAACACATTGATGCAGGGGAGCATGTGTAGCTGTGGACAGAGCAGACAGCTGGAGGTTTGTATTCTCAGGCTGGTAAGGGGCCAAGGATATCGACCCCACCTGCCCCCAGCCTAAAAATAGCAGCCCGCTGCCATGCCAGAAAATGTGCATCTATTACATGCACCAGTTATAGTGCTTTGCCAAGCTCTTCCCACTTGCCCTGTGGTGGTGGCAAATGGGGGGGGGGGGGGGAAGGAGGGGGGAGGGAAGAGTTCATATTTTGTGGGTTAATGTCACCTTTATATTGTCCGGTGACATTAAGCCTACAGATTAGTATTGGAGAGGCGTCTATAAGACACCTATCCATTACTCATACTATAATTGTATTGCAAGTAAACACGGCAAGTATAATTTTTTTTTCTTTATCCTTTTATTTGAAATAAAAACAAAAAAAAAATTAAAGGCTTATAATGGCCATTCTATTGAAGCCATAGTCTCCTGCAAAAAAAAAAAAAATAAAAAAAATAAAGCCATTTCCCTCATCTGTCCGATGTTCTGTCCCATGCTGTAATCCATGTCTGGATTAAATAGTTTTCAACTTGGATGGTGCCAAGATGCGACCTTCCAGGCTGAGAATCACTGATGAATGACCTGCTGCGAGGTTTCGGAGGCTGTTTTCCCAGCCATGCCCTTGAATTGCAGTGACTCGCTGAGCTCAGAACTGCACAATGAGACTTTTTCTTACTAGTAGTGGTGATCTCACAGCCGTTCAAGTGCCCGGCTGTGAATGCAGTCTCAGTGACCTGTGGTAACCTCGATGTCATTGCTAGTCACTGAACCCAAGCATCTTGGCACCAGGTTGAAAAGCATTTATTCCAGACATTGATTATAGCGTTGGACAAAATCAACAGGTGTTTTTTTGTTTTTTTTTTAAAAAACAAACACAGGAGACGATGGCTTCAATGGAATGGGCATTCTACTCCTTTATCCTAACCCCCCCCCCAACCCCTAAGTGTAAGACTTTATTCTGGCCATGTTTATTTACAACACAACTATAGGATTAGTGATGGATAGGTATCTTCTAGTCACCTCTCCATTACCAATAAGCGGTCTTGATGTCACCGTACAATACAAAGGTGACATCAACCCCACAAATAAGAAAGCCACTGCCACAGGGCAAGTGGGAAAAGCTGTGCAAAGCACCAGAATTAGTGCATCTAATAGATGTGCCTTTTGTGCGTTGGCTGTGGGCAACATCCATGCCCGCTTACCAGCCTTAGAATACCTGTTTTAGCTTGACTGGTTGTCAAAAAAAAGGTAGGGGAGAGAAAGCCCACCCCCCCAATAGTTTTTTTTTTTTTGGAAGTGAGGTCCCATCTGAATACTCCCATCAGCCACCTGCTCTTACGGTTATTAGCGGCAGCAGGCCGATGAGCAGTAGTCCATCTGCTGACGCCTGTGACAGTAGGTAAAATTTTACCTTCTGTCACAGCTGAGGGCTCACGCTGTCATCTCACAGCATGTGATCCATGGCTCTCTGGCCAGTAGTAATGATTTACTACCGATCAGAGGCAGCGTTTGCTGCACTGTCATGCGTATGACAACACAGCAAACACTATGTTCGGGCCCTCCCATTCATGTGAATGGGGTCTGGGTTCGGACACCTGAACCAATTTTTATTTTTATTTTTTAAACTGTTCAGCCAAACTTAAACATACGGTGGTTCACCATCACTGAATGGAATACTCTTCCAAAAAACACCCACACCTTTCAAAAATTGCAACTTTTTTTGGACAACACTGTTTTCACACCTGTTTTGCCCAACTCTGACAAAACGGGAAGAGCCGTGTAATGGGGTGTGGTGATCCCTGCTACTCAAATTCATGATGCGCTGCAGTGTTCACTACGTCACAGTATGATTGGAGTAAGACTGCAGCGAGGCACATGGAGGAGCGAGCCACTTCATGCCTCATCTGATGTATTAAGAGGCTTGCGTCTTCATGTGTCAGGAGCCTCACCTGCCTCTCATGAAGATAGTCATGAAAGATGCTAGTCTTAATTGAGGCCTTTCTGTACAATCCTTTTAAGACTTGTTAACCTGCTACGTACAGAATATTGCAATATCCATACAATGCTGGACTGACCTTTCTCAGCAAGCGACACTCGGTAGTTCTCCAAGTAAATGACTTTCAGCTTGTTGCCTATCAAGGGGTCATTGTTCACAATCTCCCCCACGGATGTGATGAGTTTTATGATATTTTTTGCCATGTAATAGCCAGGAGCAGCCTTAAAATAAATATATGATATGGAGAAGTAAGGACATGCAGTTCTATTTTCTAGCGTTGCATAGGTGACAGCGGCACCCTTGTCCCGAGCTCATGGAGCTGCTATTGAGGACAGGGGTGTAATAGACATTTTGAAGTTAAAGGTTTAACCCCTTCACCCCCAAGGGTGGTTTGCACGTTAATGACCAGGCCAATTTTTACAATTCTGACCACTGTCTATTTATGAGGTTATAACTCTGGAACGTTTCAACGGATCTTCGCGATTCTGAGATTGTTTTCTCGTGACATATTGTACTTCATGTTAGTGGTAAAATTTCTTCAATATACCTTGCGTTTATTTTTGAAAAAAAAAAACGCAAATATGGCGAAAATTTTGAAAATTTCGCAATTTTCAAACTTTGAATTTTTTTTCCCTTAAAACAGAGAAATATGTCACACAAATAGTTAAGAAATAACATTTCCCACATGTCTACTTTACATCAGCACAATTTTGGAACCAAAATTTTTCTTTGTTAGGAAATTAGAAGGGTTAAAAGTTGACCAGTGATTTCTCATTTTTACAACAAAATTTACAAAGCCATTTTTTTTAGGGACCACCTCACATTTGAAGTCACTTTGACGGGTCTATATAGCAGAAAATACCCAAAAGTGACACCATTATAAAAACTGCACCCCTCAAGCTACTCAAAACTACATTCATGAAGTTTAATAACCCTTCAGGTGCTTCACAGGAGCTGAAGCAACGTGGATGGAAAAAAAATTAATATTTAACTTTTTAGCCACAAAAAATGATCTTTTACAAACTTTATTATTTTCACAAGGGTAAAAGGAGAAAATGGGCAGATAAAGTTGTTGTGCAATTTCTCCTGAGTACGCCAATACCCCATATGTGGGGGAAAACCACTGTTTGGGCACACGGCAGAGCTCGTAAGGGAAGGAGCGCCGTTTGACTTTTTCAAACTAAAATTGGCTGGAGTTGAGATTGGACGCCATGTCGTGTTTGGAGAGCCCCTGATACGCCTAAACCCCCAACAAGTGACACCATTTTGGAAACTAGACCCCTAAGGAACTTATCTAGATCTGTTGTGAGCACTTTGAACCCCAAAGTGTTTCACAAAAGTTTATAATGCCTGGGTGTGAAAAAAAAAAAAAAACAATTTTCCACAAAAATGATTTTTTAGTCCCAAATTTGATTTTTCCAAGGAAATTGGACCCCAAAACTTGTCCAATTTGTCCTGAGTACGCTGATACCCCATATGTGGGGGGGGAAACTGTTTGGGCGCACGGCAGGGCTTGGAAAGGAAGCAGTAACGTTTTGGAATGCAAACATTGATGGGGGTCATGTTCCGTTTGTAGTGCCCCAGATGAGCCCAAACAGTGGAAACCCCCACAGTGACCCCATTTTGGAAGCTAGACCCCCTAAGGAACTTATCTAGATCTTTAGTGAGCACTTTGAACCCCCAAGTGCTTCACACAAGTTTATAATGCCCGGGCATGAAAATAAAAAAATCCTATTTTTTTCCCACAAAAATTATCTCTTAGTCACTAATTTTTTATTTTCCCCTAGGTAACAGGGGAAATTGGACCACAAAATTTGTTGTCCAATTTGTCCTGAGTACGCTGATACCCCATATGTGAGGGGGAACCACTGTTTGGGCGCATGGCAGAGCTCGGAATGGAAGGAGCACCATTTGACTTTTTCCAACCAAAATTGGCTGGAATTGAGATCGGACGCTATGTTGCATTTGGAGAGCCCCTGATGTGCCTAAACAGTGGAAACCCCCCACAAGTGACCCCATTTGGGAAACTAGACCCCCTAAGGAACTTATCTAGATCTTTGGTGAGCAATTTGAACCCCCAAGTGCTTCACACAAGTTTATAACGTAGAGCCGTAAAATTAAAAAATAAATTTTTTTCCACAAAATTGATCTTTTCACCCCAATTTTTATTTTCCCAAGGGAAACAAGACTCCAAAAGTTATTGTGCAATTTGTCCTGAGTGCGCTGATACCCCATATGTGGGGGTAAACCACTGTTTGTGTGCATGGCAGAGTTTGGAAGGGAAGGAGCGCCGTTTGACTTTTTCAACGCAGAATTGGCTGGATGCCATGTCGCATTTGGAGAGCTCCTGATCTGCCTAAACAGTGGAAACCCCCCACAAATGACACCATTTTGGAAACTAGACCCCTCAAGGAACTTATCTAGATGTGTGGTGAGCACTTTGAACCCAAAAGTGCTTCACAGAAGTTTATAACGTACAGCTGTAAAATAAAAAAAATCTTTTTTTTGCAAAAATGATTTTTCCGCCCCCAATATTTTATTTTCACAAGGGTAACAGGAGAAATTGGACCCCAAAAGTTGTTGTCCAATTTGTCCTGAGTATGCTGATACCCAATATGTGGGAGAAAACGACTGTATGGGTGCACGTCTGGGCTCGGAAGGGAAGTAGTGATGTTTTGGATTGCAGACTTTGATGGAATGGTCTGGGGGCGTCATGTCGCATTTGGAGAGCCCCTGATGCGCCTAAACAGTGGAAACCCCCACAAGTGACTCCATTTTGGAAAATAGACCCCACAAGGAACTTATCTAGAAGTGTGGTGAGCGCTATGAAGCCCCAAGTACTTCACAGAAGTTTTATAACATACAGCCGTAAAAACAAAAAAAATCATTTTTTTTTTTTACAAAAATGATTGTCGCCCCCAGTTTTTTATTTTCCCATGGGTAACAGGAGAAATAGGCCAAATTGCACAATAACTCTTGTGGTCCAGAGTACGCTGATACCCCATATGCGGGGGTAAACTACTGTTTGGGCGCATGGCAGAGCTCAGAAGTGAAGGAGCACCATTTGACTTTTTCAACGCAGAATTGGCTGGAATTGAGATCAGACGCCATGTCACATTTGGAGAGCCCCTGATGTGCCTAAACAGCAGAAACCCCCAATTCTAACTCCAACCCTAACCCCAACACACCCCTAACCCTAGTCCCAACCCTAACCACAAACCTACACCCCAACACACCCTAACCGTAATTCCAACCCTAATCCTAACGTTAGCGCTAACCCTAACTTTAGCCGCAACCCTAACCCTAACGGGAAAATGGAAATAAATACATTTTTTAAATTTTATTATTCCCTAACTAAGGGGGTGATAAAGGGGGGTCTGATTTACTATTTATAGCGGGTTTTTATGATTGGCAGCTGTCACGCTAAAAGACGCATTTTATTGCAAAAAATAGTTTTTTGCATCGCCACATTTTGAGAGCTATATTTTTGCATATTTTGGCCCACAGAGTCATGTGAGGTCTTATTTTTTGCGGTACGAGTTGACGTTTTTATTGGCACCATTTTTGAGCACGTGACATTTTTTGATCGCTTTTTATTTCGATTTTTGGGAGGTTAGAATGAACAAAAATCAGCAATTCATGAATTTCTTTTGGGGGAGGCGTTTATACCGTTCCGCGCGTGGTAAAATTGATAAAGCAGTTTTATTCTTCGGGTCAGTACGATTACGGTGATACCTCATTTATATCATTTTTTTTTATGTTTTGGCGCTTTTATAGAATGAAAACTATTTTATATAAAAAATTAATTATTTTTGCATCGCTTTATTCTGCGAGCTATAACTTTTTTATTTTTTCGCTGATGATGCTGTATGGCGGCTCGTTTTTTGCGGGACAAGATGACATTTTCAGCGGTACCATGTTTATTTATATCCGTCTTTTTGATCGCGTGTTATTCCATTTTTTGTTCGGCGGTATGATAAAGCATTGATTTTTTTTTTTTTTTAAGGGGTTCACTAAAGGGGTTAACTAGTGGGACAGTTTTATAGGGGGGGGTCGTTACGGACGCGGCAATAGCAAATATGTGTACTTTTATTGTTTTGTTTTTTTTATTTACAGGAAAAAATGAATTTATTGGGGAATATTTTTTTTTTTTATGATTTTTTTTAGCACTTTTTATTTTTATTTTTTTTACTTTTTTACTTTGTCCCAGAGTGGGACATCACTGTATTTTAGCAGATCGCTGGTGTGACAGTGTGCACAGCACTCTGTCACACCAGCGATCGCTCTGGCAGTGCTGCAGGCTTCTCAGTGCCTGCTCTCAGCAGGCACTGAGGAAGCCGCCTCCCTGCAGGACCCCGGCGCCATCTTGGATCCGGGGACCTGGAGGGAGGACGGACCCTCGGAACAGCGCGACACATTGCGCTGCTCTGAGGGTCTCAGGGGGGCGCGCAGTGAGCCCCCTGCCTGCGCGATCCTCCCCTGTGCCCCGGGTACACCGCGATCATGTTTGATCGCGGTGTGCCAAGGGTTAATGTGCCGGGAGCGGTCCGTGACCGCTCCTGACACACAGTCACGGGTGTCAGCTGTGATAATCAGCTGACACCCGGCGGCGATCAGCTGCGCTCCCCCCGGGAGCGCAGCTGATCGCCCATGACATACTATTCCGTCCATGGGAATTAGGTCCAGGGTCACATGGACGGAATAGTACGTCTGATGGAATAAAGGGGTTAATGCCACTGATGTGATCATATAATGGCTACCTGCAGCCACCACTAGAGGGAGCTCAGTGCATATTGAGACCCCCCCTAGTGGTGGCTGCAGGAAGTCATTAAAAAAGCAGAGCTTTCATGTACAGAAAATGCTCAACATAGCCACAAATTTGTCCCAGCTCCAGTAACATCCCAAGGTATACATTTTACAAGCACTATTACAGAATTACAGAGGATAAAGAAAATTATACCTTTCCTCCAATAATGACAGTCCTTGGCACAAATTCCTTTGCGGGATTTGCTCTTATTCCTTAAAGAAAAGGAAAAAAGTTATAACTTAAGAAAACAAATACTTTAATATCTGCAGAAAGCAAAAAATATCCAGAGACCATCACCTGCAAGTCTATGTGCTTAGCTTATACTGTTGTGCGGGCCAACACTCTTTAAAGCCTTCCTGCCCACAATATGAGCAGGTATAGAGCCCCCCGCCTGCCCCGCAGAGAAATAATTACTTGCCATATCATTTTACAGCTCCAGAATAAATTTATCACCCGAGATAGATGTGAGCAATTACATACATTTGATGAATGTTCCTCCGCACTTCGTACCTCATTTCCCCAGCACTCCCCCCATAAATCATCTTGCATTGTCACATAGATCAGGATAATCAGACACCGAATGAGCCTTCCCCATAGAGAGGCACTGGGACACAGTGCAGAGGTGACAGCCGATCTGCAAAACAGTTGCTCCGTCACCTGCACCTGAAATCCCTCAGGTTGTGAGCGAAGGAGAAATCTAGTAATATTTATAACCTGCCATTACAGAAGGATGACAAATCTACAGCTGCGATTGCACCCAGGACACAACTAAGGAGTATGCCTTTGAAAGGGGCGAAAATATATATATATATATATATATATATATATATATATATATATATATATATTATATATATATATATATATATATATATATATATATCTCCACTGGTTTCAAAAGGCTGATTTGCAAATACTGTATTAGTGAGTTACAAGTTAGAGGGTGCCCTTCGTTTGGGATTCATCTATTAAAGCATCTTTCTCTGCAGGACCTGGCATGTACGTGCACTACACAGCTCGCTTATTGATTTCTATGACAACTGTAATGCTTTGGTCCACCTGCGGGGTTGCTGTAGGGAAAGTGAAAACCTATGTGCTTTTCTGATTGCTCAATTAGTTTATCAATAATCCACCAAGCCTCAAATATGCACAACTGGAGGAGTGGGAATGGTAGCACTCACGGTTGTACATGGTGATGATATGGAGACAGTTCAGCAGTTGCCTCTTATACTCATGGATTCTCTTTACTTGCACATCAAACATGGAGGACGGGTTCAGTTTTATCTTATATGCCTTCTCAAGATATTGAATAAACTTGATCTTGTTCTCCTAAAGAAAAAGGAGAAATGGATTAAAAATTACAAGATTTGCTTAAAAAAAAAAAATATTTGTTAACACCAGCTACCAAGTCCAGTACAAGACTCATATGTTAGATCCTATATTTGTGTGGCTTGATAAGAACATATGTCAGTCTATTGCTACCCATTTGTTAGTATAGAAAAGTTTGAGCATGCGTCATTTACAGGAGGAGAAGGTGAGAGGTGTCCTCTATTGTGAATCGTGGATCAGTCATTGCAATCTTGTCTATCATGATCATGAGACTCGTGAAAATTCAATTCTACAGGAAGTAAGAGCTTCATATTTAGCCTAGTGAGAACTGTAAAATTTAATTTTTTCCAAAATAAAAAAAAAAAAAAAAAAAAAAAGGGAATGTCCACCTTATATAATGTTTTAGGTCCAACACCATCAATCTGTTAATCTATGTCTTAGCAGGTTAGATCTAGGTCTAGGCAGGGAATATGGGGTTTTATGTTGGAAAAACAGAGCTACATAAATACAGACGTTCTGCACAGAACTGATGACCAATTACATACAGATGGGGAAATTCATTCTAAAAAAGATTGCAACATAAAGAAACCCCTAAAACAATAACGCACCTCCTTCACTTTGGAGACGTCCCTGATGAAGATGTTGTCATCCACGTACTTGTTCAGTTTGCTCAGCTGGCTCAGGTCCCTCACGTAGTCTTCTCCTATTTTCTGGAATACAAGGATGCAAGGGTTAACCCTACATGACAACTATGACCTGATGGCAATTGTAGTTCTGCAATAGCTGCCGTTGGTGCAGAGGTAACAGACGCACTCAGGCCCTGGTGTCAGACACCAGGACAATAAGTGGCCACATGGCGGTTGGAGGGGGCCCTGTGACAATTTATATTGGGGCCAAGTGGCAGCCTGCATCAGAACTTTAGATTTATTATTCACCTCTGCTATGAGTTCTGCAAGTCCTGGATTACACAGGAGGAGCCAGCGCCTTGGAGTGATCCCGTTTGTCTTGTTCTGGAACTTTTCTGGTTCAATTTCACTGAAGTCTTTAAACCTAGAGAATAAAAATCAGCGGCTTAATTACCCAGAGGTCCAACCCATCGCCAACATCTCTGGAGGACTCGCAATAACCGTGCATTTTATAGAAAGCCCATTCATTACAATAGGAAGTGCAATGCCTTCTTTCACCTGCGGGGGCACTGCAGGGAAAAACAACCAATCTGTAAGGAAATTTATTTTCATGCAATCACAGCTAGTCCCAACAGCCAGGCAGCACGAGATCAGAGGGTCACAGAGATCGAATGGCATGTCGTTCAGTGCTGAAGCCATTTTTTTTTTTTTTTTTTTTTTTTTTAAACCCCCTTGTTCTTGATTGGTAGAGTTACGGACCAGAGCAGCAGATGGAGAGGTTTGCCATTATCAGTAGATGGGTCTGGTTAGGAGCTGGTAACTCACACGTCATTCTTCACAATCTCAGAGTGGATTCTGGCCACCCCATTCACCGCATGGGATCCGACAATACACAAGTGAGCCATGTTAATCCTTTTGATTCCATCTTCTTCAATCAGAGACATTCTTCTCAGACGGTCAACATCTCCTGGGTACAGGGTGGAAATTCTCTGGAGGAGTAGAAAATACATAAAATTGGGCAATGCTTTATCTGAGGCTACAATTAGACTAGGTGCTCACTGGAGGCGCCTCCTCCAGTCCTTCATATGCACCCACCTCCTAGTGAAACCCATTTGTATTCCCTTATACAGCAGGATGCCCCCCACAGTACACAGCACGATGCCTTCCCCATCCCAGACTTTCCAGATTATGGAAAGAAACATTCCGCATATAATAAGTATTGGGGGAAGAGTGCTCTGCAGACTTACATCCAAATGCCTCTGGTTTATCTCGTAGATGATCTGCAGATGTCTCGGCAGCAACTTCTCCACGAGATCCACCGGCCAGCGCTCCAGAGCTTCAGGCAATACTGTGTGGTTCGTGTAAGCATAAGTGTTCTTGGTGATTTCCCAAGCCTTAAAAGTATATAAAAAATAAAAAAAAAGTTACCAATGGGAGGAGCAACTACAAATTGTACATTTTAGGATATCTATCTTTTTTTTTTAAAGTGATATGTACTGTAAAAAGTGACGCTTTAAATAAAAAAAAAAAAAAAAAAAAAGTGCAATTATAGAAAAGTACTTCACATCAAGGCTATAAATCAGACACTCAGGGGTCTTGGAGGTGGAGTGGGGGGGGTAAGCACAACACAGGTACCCCATAAAACAAAGCATTTAACAATGAGGTACATGCATTACAGGTTCAGAATAAAGTAAAGTTATCACAAATAAAAAGATATATAGCCACACAAAATAAATGCAATAGGATAAAACTAAGGAGAACAGAGCTTCACATTACCTTTTCCCAGGGAAGTTTCTCTATATCCAGGAATATCCTCATCAGCTCTGGAATCCCCAGTGCAGGGTGAGTGTCATTCAGCTGTATGGCAACCTGGAGAGAAGAAAGAAGAGAAGAGAGAAAGATAGAATAGAACTTGTTACATTGTACATACGTGCAAGAAAAAAAAAAATAATAAATCCAAATCCATCATCACAGATGGAGGAAAAAAAAAAAATTGTAATAAGTCAGAAAATTACCTTCTCCGGAAAAGCGTCAAAGCCGGTCCTCACCGAGTCCCTGCACCCGAATCTAGAGGCCTTGAATCGACGGATGATGTCTTGTAGGGAAGCCGCTACCACAAAGTACTCCTGCTTAAGGCGCAGCTCCTTCCCCTCAAAGAACTGAGAAAAGATCATAAGATGAAAGTAATATCAAGTTCTGGGAAGATTTACATTTAAAAGCCAAAAACAGAGGCCTAAACTGCAGAAAAAAATAAAATAAATAAAATAGTCAACATCCAATACTGCCCTCTAGAGTCAACTTCAAAACATTACGTCACTGTTGTATATGCTCCGTATTTAGCGGAGGAGCGGGACTCACATTATCATTTGGATACAGGACGCGGGAGATGTTCTCGGCCAGGTTCCGGTCCAGGACTGCCTGGATGTAGTCACCAACATTAACTGTAGAGGAATACAGAAGCAGAAATATGGCCACTATGTAAGGAGAGGAGGTACAAGATGTGGATTTACCAATCTACAGTATATTTTACAGATGGAACAGGGGAGAGGCAGGAATTTCAGAGGAGCCTTTGTAATCAACCACTTCCTGCCTAATGTAATAATATGGCAACCTCAGAGGAAGCAAGTCAAAGATCGGCTGACCATGAAGATTGCCATATCTGGAATTAACGAAACTTCTTCACTGAGTGCATGTGTGTCTCTTTAAGAAAAGCCAAGTTGCAGTACCAAGGAACGGCCACTACATGGTGTATGGAGCAGTACATTCCAGCACCATTCAATGGCAGCAATGGACTACTGTAAGACCTGGTAAAGCGCTGGATGATGGTGGGTACTGGGTGTTAGACCCCACTGATCATAGAATGATGCGCTAACCTAAGGTCATCAATATCAGTTAAGTGGACAACTTATTTAAAAGGTCCAGATGTCTTTAGCTGCCATACAGACGCACAACCCCAGGATCAAAAGTTTTCCCCCAGTACATAGTATTAGAAGGAGGAACACCGGCACACTGTCCTTTTAAAAGAATTGTACGCATAAGGAAGAGACCTCAGCACCACAAAAGATGGCTGCCACCTTTGCTTGAAGCATTTCCAAATCCCATGCCCCACAGAGGTCCTCCTTGACATGAAACGTCTTAGGATTTACATTATTGCTCTACTAGTTTTTGCCTACCTGCACCCGCAACAGATGTCCTCCCTGGTCAAAACGTTACACTACAGCCGTTTGTTTATTTTGTTTTTTTTTTTTACTCCTTGCTGGAGCAAACTAAATTTACATTGCAGCAAGACCTACAGTCTCATTTTCTTCTGTGGTGTGGAGGTTCGTACCTCTATCAGTACATAGCATTGTCCTGCATCTACTAAACCAACAGCCAATGGTGGCAAGAGTCAGAACTTATGGTCATCAGTGCCCGACAGCCCTGCACACTCACAGTCTCTAAGGTTGAAGTCATTGGGCGCTCTAGCAGACCAAAGTCTCATAGTATTGACCGTGTTATTCATATACCCGGGCACCGGAGTGTCGTATGGCATCGCCAGAACCACCTATAACAGAAAGGTGCGAGTATTGGAATAAAAATGGGCACAGCAACCAGATATGGAGTTCTAGCCTCATCTCCAAGCTCACCTGGGTGTCCACCCAACGGACGCCCGTCTTTGTGTTCTCCACTCGCCCATAGAAGTGAACAGGCAGCATGTACTCCGGCCGGGCCTTCTCCCAAGGATTTCCATGTCTTAGCCAGTCATCTGCTTCTTCAACCTGCACAAGATGGGTGATATATAAGCAAAGACAATATGGATTGGAGTCACATCTAGATGGGGCCATAATCATCCATCTCTGCCTCATTGGAGACAAGTGCTATCCTATGAGAGTAGGGGCTGGGATTATAGATTTTGGAGGTCCTAGTAACCTCATGTTATACCAATGAGCCTATACAGGCCTCACAGTCCTAGAACAGCTTGTACAGGTCCTTCTCAAAAAATTAGCATATAGTGCTAAATTTCATTATTTTCCATAATGTAATGATTACAATTAAACTTTCATATATTTTAGATTCATTACACACCAACTGAAATTTGTCAGGTCTTTTATTGTTTTAATACTGATGATTTTGGCATACAACTCCTGATAACCCCAAAAACCTGTCTCAAAAAATTAGCATATCAAGAAAAGGTTCTCTAAACGACCTATTACCCTAATCTTCTGAATCAACTAATTAACTCTAAACACATGCAAAAGATTCCTGAGGCTTTTAAAAACTCCCTGCCTGGTTCATTACTCAAAACCCCCATCATGGGTAAGACTAGCGACCTTACTGATGTCAAGAAGGCCATCATTGACACCCTCAAGCAAGAGGGTAAGACCCAGAAAGAAATTTCTCAACAAATAGGCTGTTCCCAGAGTGCTGTATCAAGGCACCTCAATGGGAAGTCTGTTGGAAGGAAACAATGTGGCAGAAAACGCTGTACAACGAGAAGAGGTGACCGGACCCTGAGGAAGATTGTGGAGAAGGACCGATTCCAGACCTTGGGGGACCTGAGGAAGCAGTGGACTGAGTCTGGTGTAGAAACATCCAGAGCCACCGTGCACAGGTGTGTGCAGGAAATGGGCTACAGGTGCCGCATTCCCCAGGTAAAGGCACTTTTGAACCATAAACAGCGGCAGAAGCGCCTGACCTGGGCTACAGAGAAGCAGCACTGGACTGTTGCTAAGTGGTCCCAAGTACTTTTTTCTGATGAAAGCAAATTTTGCATGTCATTCGAAAATCAAGGTGCCAGAGTCTGGAGGAAGACTGGGGAGAAGGAAATGCCAAAATGCTTGAAGTCCAGTGTCAAGTACCCACAGTCAGTGATGGTGTGGGGTGCCATGTCAGCTGCTGGTGTTGGTCCACTGTGTTTCATCAAGGGCAGGGTCAATGCAGCTAGGTATCAGGAGATTTTGGAGCACTTCATGCTTCCATCGGCTGAAATGCTTTATGGAGATGAAGATTTCATTTCTCAGCACGACCTGGCACCTGCTCACAGTGCCAAAACCACTGGTAAATGGTTTACTGACCATGGTATTACTGTGCTCAATTGGCCTGCCAACTCTCCTGACCTGAACCCCATAGAGAATCTGTGGGATATTGTGAAGAGAAAGTTGAGAGACGCAAGACCCAACACTCTGGATGAGCTTAAGGCCGCTATCGAAGCATCCTGGGCCTCCATAACACCTCAGCAGTGTCACAGGCTGATTGCCTCCATGCCACGCCGCATTGAAGCAGTCATTTCTGCAAAAGGATTCCCGACCAAGTATTGAGTGCATAACTGAACTTTATTATTTGATGGTTTTTTTGTTTGTTTTTAAAAAACACTTATTTTATTGGACGGTTGAAATATGTTAATTTTTTGAGACAGGTTTTTTGGGTTATCAGGAGTTGTATGCCAAAATCATCAGTATTAAAACAATAAAAGACCTGACAAATTTCAGTTGGTGTGTAATGATTCTAAAATATATGAAAGTTTAATTGTAATCATTACATTATGGAAAATAATGAAATTTTGCACTATATGCTAATTTTTTGAGAAGGACCTGTATGTGATCATATTCCCTGCCATGCAAGTCCTGGCCGACATGATTAGCACATTACACAGGAAATGTGGGTAACAATACGTTAACTAAGGGACCCGGCCTTGGGTAACAACCTTTGTTTTTCTTCCAAGGGCTGAGTTTCTCAATGACCCTTTACTAAATGTTTCCTGAAATGTAAAAATTATCAAATAACCACAGTGGAGAGATGGATCTAGAGTGGTGGGTCCAGTCACATAGGGTCAGAAATATGAGGAGGTACCCTAATGATCCTCTTGGTGGTGGTCACCCACTAGCTAGAAAATATCAAACCCAGGATCCCAAACAGGTGGATGGTCTCACAATTCTAGCATTATATTGGGAAACAAGCCCCTTTAGCCCCCTGGGAACACTGGCGCAGCCTATAGAAAGCCAGATTCAATTGGGATTTTCGGAAAGGAAGTCAAGAATATGAAATTAGTTTCTGACATGGTTGAATATTAGGGCAGTCGAAATACAGGAAAGATGTATATCTTTGTACTGTGTTAGCCAGTAGATAGTAGTCAGTGCCTGATGAAGAGAACTGAGTAGTCTTAAAAGCTTGCAATTTCTTTTCAGTTAGCCATTAAAAAGGTATCAACCACTGAGGACACCCAATGGAGAATGAAATAGAAATGTTAATACGCGACATCACGCACCTGCCAACCATCTCTGATTTTCTGGTTAAAAATGCCATACTCGTAGCGGATGCCATATCCGTAGGCAGCGAGACCCAAGGTAGCCATGGAGTCCAAGAAACAGGCTGGAAAACAAAAAGCTATATCACTTGGGAGAACTCAATAAGACCCTAAACTTATTAATGGGGGCAAGGCTTGTGTTGTACCAGGTAATACAAGCTTATAACCATAAGGACTGTATGGGGTTAATGCATGTTACATTAGGGCTCATTAATACCACTGTAGGCCATATTATGGAGGTCTCCTACCCTAGAAGCATGACCACCTAGAGGGCATCATGAAAGATTTGGTGAAGCCAGGACTACTACCCCCATTCCAAGTTCAGTGAAGCAGCTCCAGTTAATAAGTCACCAAGTGGAACAGCAGCACAAACAATGTATTCCCTGTGTCCTCCCGGCGGTCTTAATGTCAATGCCCTGGGTCGTCCCGAAGACTTTGTTACACACAAGTATAAATATTTAAAATTTCATGATGTTTCATGACAGATGAATAGATCACAAGAATCCGCCTTAATTGTTGTAGAATGTCTCAGCCATCTCCACTGTCCCTGGCAGACTGACCTGCAAGACGGCCAAGACCACCATTACCAAGCCCAGCATCCTCCTCCATTTCTTCCAGTTCTTCAATATCCAGTCCAAGCTACAGAACAACAAGATGCAAGAAAATCATTAAGGGAATAAACAGACTTGGAGTTTGAAGATCAAAAAGGGGAATGGGAAAAAAAAAAAAAAAAAAAAACACCTTAAAATCTGCATGAAAATAACAGGGGTTGACTATTTGCAAAAGGCGTCATTAACAGACAATCCCTTTATGGTTCGGCCTCTGATCATGCTTCATATGGAACTAGATGGGAGACAAGGAATCCCTACAACATTCAGAGGAAAATATTTCATTCTCGGCTAGTTTCCCTTTGTGCACTATAGATCTAAACTGTTAACGTTTGATTCCGATAACTGTAGGAAAATCTAGGGTATTAATCTCACTTACAGCATGTCTTTGTGCAGTCAATGGAACATTACCAGAACATGGACTAATGCATCTAAAGGAAATGTCGGATAATAGCATTTCCACCACTCCGTCCCATCATTGTCCCCTTCAATACCAGACCTCTCTAAATAGTTTTGCTTTATGGAGCTACAGAAAAAAACCCTTTCTCAATTTACCGCCCATATTTAGGGCTTTCTACAATGGGAACAGACATTTCCTGGAGTCAGAATCTCATTTATAGGAGTCTTCTTATAGGTCCTCTGGTCTGATCAACAAGCTCTTCACAGGGGAGCTGCACATTAAAAGGGTTTTTTTGCATGGTAGATCCTCTGGAGCATCAATTATTAGGACCACCATATTCTCCACTTCAGCAGTGAAGCTTTTGTACAGTTTTCTCTGTCACTGCCATAGACTTCAGTGGAGATGGTTGTGCATGTGTTCCCCAAGCTGGAAACATTGTTTAGAGATCACCTATACTCCTCTTTTCCACCCCAAGATATTATGTCATACCATAGGACTTACATGGGAATTTATATATGCAGTTAAGACTCTTCTAAAGCTCTAAATACTGAATATACTCAAATATGAGAAAGTAACTGATCAACAGGAGATGGTCCCCTGGATGTTCCACAAGACTGCACATTTCAGGATCATAAGGAGGTCTAGCAAGTCCAGACTAGTAAAGAAGCTTTCCAAAGCCCAATCCAGCTTCATACACAGGAGAATAGTCTTAATAGGCCAAGGTAATTAAGGGAATAAATATATGTATTGCTGCCAACACACATAAAAGGAAAGACACAGAACCTGCTCAAGAAGACATGTCAGTGCAAGTTAATAAGTAACGGATGCAGAACAGAGGATTTTAGTTTGGGTTCTCTATTGATTCCGAGCAGACACAGAGGAGATGGGTCTGCAGTTAGTTACTTACATAAAACATAAATTATACACAGATGAGTGGTTATGGTACTTCTGTATACTCATACACTCATCTACGAGAAGCCAAACCCCTTCGTACTTTTCACAATTTCTTTCCCTCCAGCTATGCCATCACCAGCTTCCTGTTTGGGTGACCACCACTGGAGCGCATGCTGGTACTGATGTATAGAAGTGGTCACAGGAAGTGCCATTAGCACACGTTACATCACCACGAGCACAGTGTGTTACCTGATAGATGGCTTCATCGCAAGCGTTTTGCAGCCCCAGGTTAATCATGGTGTTCTGCAGGGTCCGGCCCATGTAGAATTCCAGGGACAGGTAGTATGTTCTCTGCAAGAAGTTAAAAAAAACACTGGTGGTAAGGAATAAACACTATGGCATGCAGGACATTGTCTGCCACTTTACATACATCTAGGATGTTCCAGGTATATGGAAATCTGGGTGACAACCCCAATGGGCAAGTACCCTACACCATATTATCAGTCACATTTATCAAAAGTAGAAGTGAAGAGGCTAGTGAGATTTCACTACATCGTGCAGATCCCTACTAGTTTCAGACAAGCTCTAGATAGGATTTATTTTTCTGCACCAGTCTGACTGCAGGGCAATTGTCTGGTACAAAAAGTATCATCGGAATGCTGTTTGGGCCATTAGGACCTGCTGCTAAAATTCACTAACTTCAAGCCAAAGTAAAGAGGGGCACGAGAGGAGCTCAGAATTTGGATCCAGAAGAAATCTTGCAAACCTCCGCTCTTTGCCACTGGAACTGATATATTAACCCCATAGTGACCGGGCCAATTTTTTAAAAATTTGACGTGTCACTTTATGTACTAATAATAACTCTGCAATACTTCAAGTCCTATTGACTTTGACATTGTTTTCTCGGGACACATCATATGGTAAATTTAGGTTGATATTTTTTATAAATAAATGCAAAACAGAAATTTGACAAAAAAAGTTTGCAATTTTCAAACTCTGAATGATTATCCCTTTAATCCAGATAATCATACCACACAAAAAATCATTTATAAACAACATTACCCACATTTCTGCTTTACATCAGCACCATTTGTAAAATGTTATATTTTGCTTGCATTTTAGAAGGTTTAACAACGTAACAGGAATTTTTTTTTTTTTTTTTTTAATGAAATTTACAAAACTTGTTTTTATACTGACCAGTTCAGTTTTGAAGTGACTTTTGAAACCCTTTACATCGTTAACCCCAAAAGTGATAAATTAAAAACTGCACCCCTTCACGTATTTAAAATTGCTTTTGGGTAGTTTATTAACCCTTCAGGTGCTTTTCAGGAATTAATGCAGAGTGGCATGACAGGAACGAAAAAGTTTATTTTTAACCACCTAAATTTTCATTCTGAATAAGCCGCTGTGATCAGCAGACTTTAAGGACTAGAGTTGAGCGAATATCTTCAGTTCCCCGCTTGTTCGGCAAGCTATAGCATTCGCCAAATAAACTACAGCAAGAACCCGGCTTCCTGGATCGCGCCGGCTGATCGCTGCCGCAGCTGCATATGTCACGGCTGTGTCACAGCACATGCATGGACAGCCCTGTGTTGGGCTCTACATACATGTGCTGTGACACATGCAGTTGCGGCAGCGATCAGCCGGCGCGATCCAGGAAGCCGGGTTCTTGCTGTAGTTTATTCGGCGAATGCTATAGCTTGCCGAATAAGCGGGGAACTGAAGATATTCGCTCAACTCTACTAAGGATGCCATTTGTCAGTGAACTGCAATGGCAAACCTCAGGATCAAGATCTCAGGGTGCCAATGGGGTTAAAGAGGAAGCCCCCACACTTTGCTAGCCATCTAGATGCTGCAGACATTGATGACAGCAGTATTTAAGGGGTTAAAAGTCCATAGTCGGTGGCAACACTGATTGTGACTTATACAGCAGTTGTCCACTGTAGTGTACAGTGGTCAGCTGCTGAATTGTCACCTGTATGGGGATGCTAGTCTCTTATCACAGGTCAGTAAAAAGATGAATTAGTGGTCATTATTAAGGGGTTAATGTCTACTAATAGACATATACATATTTATTTGCAATTTGGCCTTTATTAAAAATACTCTCAAGAATGGGGGGACAGATATAATCACCTATCCCTCCATTCTTACGACTATTTTTAGGGTATGGTTCCATGTTCCGGAACCAATGCGCTTTGGATGGAGAGGAAACCCCGCTCAAAGCCCCGTCCCCTTCGGAACGCACGGTGAATCTGGATGTATCCGGATGGTTTCCGCTACGTGGAAACATACCCTAATAGAGAGCCAAAATGCATTGCTTTCCCCCTCCTCCTCTCTTCTTCAAACCCCACACCCAAGCAATTTTTGTCTGTTTTAGGCTAGGTTCACATTAGCGTTCCTCAGAGCTGCAGACTTCCTCCGTGAAGCTCCGCCCACTGCTGCACCTCCTCTGGTCAGCTCCGCCTACATACCCGTCTTTAACATTAGGTACCAGGCCATGCTGATGCCTCCGCATGCGTCATTTTGACGATGCGGCGAACAAAACATTCCAACACGGTGCGTTCGCTGCATCGTCAAAATGTTTAATGTTAAAGATAAGTACGCAGGCCACATGCAGAGCTGACCGGAGGAGGTATGGCAGTGGGCGGAGCTCCACGGAGGAAGTCCGCAGCTCCGAGGAACGCTAATGTGAACCTAGCCTTAGAAGCAGAAACGACTCCTTTATTTATGGCTTCAGAAAACATTTTCAATCTTCCAGCACACTTTCCATGTGAGTTTACACTCTCTGCTTGCTGTTATCTAATAGAGTCTTTACTTCCAGTGTTTGTGCGATGGACACACTAGGGTATCAGAGCTGAGTGTTGGGACCCCCAATTAACCTCTGTAAAACAATAATTTAGAGCTTCATCCTCTTCTAGGTCACTGGACATTGGCACCCTGACCACCCAACCGTGCAGGGAGCTGCGGTGGCACCATTCACTTTTATTGGGCCTTTGCTGCATGGGCGACACCACAGTGCAGCGGAAATACCTTAAATGGTAAGCAACATTACAGGAGGACAGTGTCCCCTTTATACTCCATGATCATAAAGTAATCATTTTCCCCACAATCCCAGCTTGCAGGCTGGCTGACTAGTCAGTCACAAAAGCACAGTGTCAGCAATGTTTAACAGTGAAGGTCAATGCTGGGATTACAAAAGCTTCACCTACTGTGTCACCAAGGAAGGCTGTCCAACAACATGCCCAGAGGAATGCAGGAGATGGGCAGGTTTCATGGTGACGCAAGAGGTTTAACCCCTCAAGCAAGAGAGCAGTACTGAACTCATATGGAATATAAGTGGAATATGTTGGGCCTATCTAGAGGAAATTGCTTGGAAATCTCACCCTCTAGGTCCACAGATCATGAACGAGTGGACTGAGAGTCACATAGTAACCCACATTACCCAACATTCAATATGCAACCAATTCTATTTTTTTTTCCTTCTTTTCGGAGAGGAGAGATGTCAAGTTCCCCAAAGAAAAAAAAAATTAAAAATTATTTCTGCATTCACTGTAGGATTTTATACTGGAGTTGGGGGTATGGAGATGAAAGTTAGCTTAAGAGTAGTCAACCTCAAAAGAACCTGGGCCCATCAAAGTATCCTCTGCAAACCCAACAGCAAAGGAATAATCCTGTTATTCTATATGATGCCTCATGCTCTGGTTATATATCCACCTATTGCAAAACTACAACTGCCAGCATGCCTTCACAGACTGTTACAAAATTGGACTAAAATCTCAGGGGTGACCAGATCGTTGGTGCAACCTATGCGGCTACACAGGGCAATTTCTACCTCCGAAGCAGATAGAATTGTGCATTATGGTGAGCTCTTGGGCTGCAGAGGACCTTATATAGTGCTTGCACTGGGTCTGTGTCCACCAGTGAGAAAAACTATTAATTTCCCCAAATCCTGATTGCAGGACCTTGGTTTAACAATTTAATAATGCAAGAACTATTTTCAGCAACCACACCCATAACACACGCAGATGACAGCAGGCACTAGAAATGTCGTTATAACTGCAGGGTCTATAGCACACAACAGACTCAGCTATCCCCTGTAGAGTGCCAAATCCTAATGCGCACAACATATCCAGCTATCCCCTATACAGTACCAACCCTAACGCACACATCACATCCAGCTATCCCCTATACGGTGCCAAATCCTAATGCGCACAGCATATCCAGCTATCCCCTATACAGTGCCAAATCCTAATGCGCACAACATATCCAGCTATCCCCTATACAGTACCAACCCTAATGCACACATCACATCCAGCTATCCCCTATACGGTGCCAAATCCTAATGTGCACAGCATATCCAGCTATCCCCTATACAGTGCCAAATCCTAATGCGCACAACATATCCAGCTATCCCCTATACAGTACCAACCCTAATGCACACATCACATCCAGCTATCCCCTATACGGTGCCAAATCCTAATGCGCACAGCATATCCAGCTATCCCCTATACAGTGCCAAATCCTAATGCGCACAGCATATCCAGCTATCCCCTATACAGTGCCAAATCCTAATGCACACAACATATCCAGCTATCCCCTATACAGTACCAACCCTAATGCACACATCATATCCAGCTATCCCCTATACGGTGCCAAATCCTAATGCGCACAGCATATCCAGCTATCCCCTATACAGTGCCAAATCCTAATGCGCACAGCATATCCAGCTATCCCCTATACAGTGCCAAATCCTAATGCGCACAACATATCCAGCTATCCCCTATACAGTACCAACCCTAATGCACACATCACATCCAGCTATCCCCTATACGGTGCCAAATCCTAATGTGCACAGCATATCCAGCTATCCCCTATACAGTGCCAAATCCTAATGCGCACAACATATCCAGCTATCCCCTATACAGTACCAACCCTAATGCACACATCACATCCAGCTATCCCCTATACGGTGCCAAATCCTAATGCGCACAGCATATCCAGCTATCCCCTATACAGTGCCAAATCCTAATGCGCACAGCATATCCAGCTATCCCCTATACAGTGCCAAATCCTAATGCGCACAACATATCCAGCTATCCCCTATACAGTGCCAAATCCTAATGCGCACAACATATCCAGCTATCCCCTATACAGTACCAACCCTAATGCACACATCACATCCAGCTATCCCCTATACGGTGCCAAATCCTAATGCGCACAGCATATCCAGCTATCCCCTATACAGTGCCAAATCCTAATGCGCACAGCATATCCAGCTATCCCCTATACAGTGCCAAATCCTAATGCACACAACATATCCAGCTATCCCCTATACAGTACCAACCCTAATGCACACATCATATCCAGCTATCCCGTATACGGTGCCAAATCCTAATGCGCACAGCATATCCAGCTATCCCCTATACAGTGCCAAATCCTAATGCGCACAGCATATCCAGCTATCCCCTATACAGTGCCAAATCCTAATGCGCACAACATATCCAGCTATCCCCTATACAGTACCAACCCTAATGCACACATCACATCCAGCTATCCCCTATACGGTGCCAAATCCTAATGCGCACATCACATCCAGCTATCCCCTATACGGTGCCAAATCCTAATGCGCACAGCATATCCAGCTATCCCCTATACAGTGCCAAATCCTAATGTGCACAGCATATCCAGCTATCCCCTATACAGTGCCAAATCCTAATGCACACAGCATATCCAGCTATCCCCTATACAGTGCCAAATCCTAATGCACACATCATATCCAGCTATCCCCTATACAGTGCCAAATCCTAATGCACACATCATATCCAGCTATCCCCTATACAGTGCCAAATCCTAATGCACACATCATATCCAGCTATCCCCTATACAGTGCCAAATCCTAATGCACACATCATATCCAGCTATCCCCTATACAGTGCCAAATCCTAATGCACACATCATATCCAGCTATCCCCTATACAGTGCCAAACCCTAATGCGCACATCATATCCAGATATCCCCTATACAGTGCCAAATCCTAATGCACACATCATATCCAGCTATCCCCTATACAGTGCCAAATCCTAATGCACACAGCATATCCAGCTATCCCCTATACAGTGCCAAATCCTAATGCACACATCATATCCAGCTATCCCCTATACAGTGCCAAATCCTAATGCACACAACATATCCAGCTATCCCCTATACAGTGCCAAATCCTAATGCACACAACATATCCAGCTATCCCCTATACAGTGCCAAATCCTAATGCGCACAACATACCCAGATATCACTTATACAGTGCCAAATCCTAATGCACACATCATACCCAGCTATCCCCTATACAGTGCCAAATCCTAATGCACACATCATATCCAGATATCACTTATACAGTGCCAAATCCTAATGCACACATCATATCCAGCTATCCCCTATACAGTGCCAAATCCTAATGCACACATCATATCCAGATATCACTTATACAGTGCCAAATCCTAATGCACACATCATACCCAGCTATCCCCTATACAGTGCCAAATCCTAATGCACACAACATATCCAGATATCCCCTATACAGTGCCAAATCCTAATGCACACATCATATCCAGATATCCCCTATACAGTGCCAAATCCTAATGCACACATCATACCCAGCTATCCCCTATACAGTGCCAAACCCTAATGCACACATCATACCCAGCTATCCCCTATACAGTGCCAAACCCTAATGCGCACAACATATCACCTATATAGTGTCAAACCCTAAGCCACATAGTCTTCTCTGCTAGAGCAAGCTGGAGGCAGTTATAGGGGCAGTTAGCCAAGCTGCTTGCATGATCTGCAGCCTGTGGATAATGGAGTCTCAGTACTTGCTGTAAGAAAGGGTTAATAGCAGGAGACAGGGGGATGTCAATAACAGGGAGTGTTGCCTCAATGTAACAACAAACATTTCCTAAAGCAGAAACAAGACCACCAAGTGTCACTGTAACAGGCACACAGCAGCCACATTCAGGACAGGGAGAGGCTCAGCTACTGCACCACCTCTTGCAGGACATATGATTGCAATGAAGCCAGTACCTTGGGGTCCTTCTCATAGTAGTACTGCTGGGTCCTGATCCACCTGCCCACCAGGTGATCCCTCACAGTGTGGGCCAGAGCAAAGTAGTAATCTCTGGTGGTGGAGACATTTCTGTCTTTGACCAGGGTGAAGTGTAAGTGCCTGTTGAAGCCTTTCTTCAGCTCAGAGACATTTTCCACCCCTACAATCCCTCTGATGCTGATCTGCCTCCTCTTCTCCTGGTCAGTCAGGGTTTGGCCATGGCTGCTGTGTGGGGCTGGTGTGCAGGGTGTGCAGTTTATAACTAATTTCCCCTGTGCTGTCTCCACCCCCAGTGTGATTATTGGGATGGGGCTGTGGCTGCAAATCCCATCCACCAATAGTGGCACAGGCCGCCTGCAGGGGGCATGGTGTTTACAGGGGGAGTGTGCCACCCTCCAGCTGACTGCAGCCCACCTGGCATGCACAGCCCACATGTAGCTGCACAATATGACCTCTGGATATTGCAAAGCGTACAACTTCAGGGCTCAGCAGGAATTACCGGTTTTTTACACCATTATTGCTGGTTATTGTGGAACTACAAGTCCCAGCATAACTTGCCCTTACTGTTTTTTGAGGTGTGCTAGGTTAGAAACGTCACATTTTACAGGGAGCAGCAGAAGCAGAGCTGCATAGGCTGCAGTTTATCGCTTCCTGTACATGATCGCTTTCTTTTGCAGGAAGTTGATTTATTTATTTACTCACTTATATAGCGTCATTATTTTCGCACTCATTATCATCGCTGTCCTCATTGGGGCTCACAATCTACATTCCCTACCAGTATGTCTTTGGAGCAGAGGTGGAAACCCATACAAACTCCTTGCACATGTCGTCCTTGGTGGGATTTAAACCCAGGACCCCAGAGCTGCACAGCACCAGTGCTAACCACTGAGCCACCGTACGGTGCTAACCACTGAGCCACCATACAGTGCTGACCACTGAGCTACCGTACAGTGCTAACCACTGAGCCACCATACAGTGCTAACCACTCAGCCACCGTACAGTGCTAACCACTGAGCCACCGTACAGTGCTGACCACTGAGCCACCGTACAGTGCTAACCACTGAGCCACCATACAGTGCTAACCACTCAGCCACCGTACAGTGCTAACCACTGAGCCACCGTACAGTGCTAACCACTGAGCCACCATACAGTGCTAACCACTGAGCCACAGTGCTGAGCTGAGTTGTTTTTCCCGTGCCAGCCACTGACTTGTAGTGCTCCTCAATGACGTAACTTAAAGGCGATTTTCTACAGCATAAAATCTCCCAACAGGGTCCCCAGCTAGTACAGGTTTTTATAAAAAAGTGTCTCTTTATAAAGACTCCAAGGCCGGGTGCCATTGCAAACCATTCACCCTCTATATATTACAGCCTCAGTGCTCATAAACTTTCTTTATAAAAAAGGTTCTGCAGCAGCTGCAGTGTGCATTTTACCAGGGGCAGACAGAGACAGAAGATGGCCCTGTAGAAAGAAGAGTATGTGGGCCCTTTGGAGTCTAAGGGCAGGTGCAGACGAGCGTAGATTCTCTCATTCGAGAGACTCGGGTCAATAATGTACCATAAATTAAACTCTGATCAGAGTGTGAGCACAGTGTGATCCAATTTTCTTATAGAGAAGATGGAGAAATATGTCAATCCATGGAAATCAGACTGCACTCATATGTCATCCAAGTGCAGTCCTATTTTTTTTCCAAGCATTCATTCACTTGCATGGCCAAGTGTGATTAAATATCAGATCTAACTCGGGCATGCAGCGATTTTTTTTCGTCAGACAGACTCAGTCCGAGGAAAAAAATCTGACAGAATAATATTGGTCCGAGTGCTATACGATATTTTGTCGGATCACACTTGGACCGAAAATACGCTGGTCTGCATGAGCCCCAATGGTTCTTAATAATGCATTTTCTCTGCAGCTTTCGAGGTGGAAATCGGCCCCCTTACCTCTTGGCCTCCTGTTTGGCTGCACAGGTTGCTCCAATAGTATGTCCACCCTTGCATTATACCATTCTGTGTACATGGCTAATATTATCTGAGGACATTGTGTGACTGTAATGCAAATGATGAGTCAACAGGGCTGTATAATCTGGAGGGTGAAATGGTCAATTGTCCATTGTTCTTCACCACATAGGGGGTCCTTTACCTTTGTTTTCATCAGTGTATCTCTGGAGAGAAGCCCCACTTCCACCATGGTTCAAGCTCTAGTGTCCCATTATGCTTTGTGGTGGGAATGTATATAAGGGTCCATTTACACAGACTGACTGGTGGCACGATACAACCACCAACATGTATACTTTTACCGATCAGAGGTCATTTGGATGCCTGGTTACACAGACAGACCAAAGTAAATGATGTGCACTGAGCCATCTATAGTAATAGGCTGCCATTGTTCTTAGGGCCCCGTCTCACATAGCGAGATCCCTAGCGAGATCGCTGCTGAGTCACAAGTTTTGTGACGCCACAGCGATCTCAGCAGCGATCTCGCTATGTCTGACACGTACCAGCGATCAGGCCCCTGCTGTGAATCGCTGGTCGTATCAGAAATGCCTGGACTTTTTTTTGATCGCTGGTCTCCCGCTGGTCAGCACGCATCGCTGCGTGTGACAGGCAGGAGACCAGCGATCAGCTGGTAACCAAGGTACACATCGGGTTTCCAGGCGCGGGGCTGTGCCTGGAAACCCGATGTGTACGTTGGATAGCAGCGCGCTGCTGCAGGGGAGCTAGTAACCAAGGTACACAGCGGGTTTCCAGGCACCGTGCAGCGCCTGGAACCCGATGTGTACCTTGGTTACCAGCTCCCTGCATCAGCGGGCTGGTATCCAACGTACACTGCGGGTAACTAGGCGACGTTACCCGCAGTGTCGCTGTCCTGATTGCTGCCTGAGCTGCCTGTTTGGCAGCTCAGCAGCGATCATGTAGCGACACACCAGCTATCCTGATCGTTGTCGGGATCGCTGGTGTGTCGCTATGTGAGACGGGGCCCTTAATGCTCCTTTATATACATGCTGAGATTGCTGAGCTTTCATGTGTTCTCAGGCCTAGAGATAATGTAGTAGCTTTATCTGCAGTCCTAGGTAGAATCACTGCTAACTAGTGTTGAGCATTCCGATACCGCAAGTATCGGGTATCGGCCGATATTCGCTGTATCGGAATTCCGATACTTAGTTCCAATACTTTTGATATATCGTATACCGGAATTGGAAGTTCCCATAATTCTTTGAGAGCAATGTGATTTTATTCAGCCAATGAGGAATCCTAAGAAGTGTGGGCACATCCTGTAATGCTGCGGTCATGTTAACTAATGGCATGGCTGTGATTGGCTGCTGAAATGATGTCAGAATGCACTATAAAAGGCGCCGCCCCATTTTAGCTTCACTGTGCTGTGAATTCAGTTAGGGACAGAACGCTGCTCTGCTGAATCTGAGGGACAGTTACATATAGCGTTTTTGTGAATTGTTCTGTAGGCAGGCTATTTGAGAAACCGCTTTGTAAATCATCCTTTTTCCTTGCAGTGTTGTTTTCACAGCTCTGTGCAAGGTGTGTGTGTGAGTGCAGGTGACGCTGCAGTTTGCTCTGCATCCAACGCTGTTTGTATTCATCTGCACGTGTCACTCACTGACTCTTTTTTTTTTTATTTTGTGGAATTGGTGCTGCTCCATTCAATTGAAATTAACAGTGATCTATTAGTGTGACGCGCTTCCATCCGTATACAATACATTGGTTGCAAACACTATAGAAGTACACAAAGGAGCCTTTCACAGCTAGTGAACAGTTGTGTGCAGTGTTCACTGTAGCCTGTGAGGTTTTGATTTTTTGAGTGCAGATCACGCTACAGTTAGTTCTTCAACCACTGCTGGTTGGAGTCTGCTGAGCATGTGTCACTGACTCATCCTTGACATTTTTCTCTAATTGGTGCTGCTCCATTCTATTTCAAAAAACTCAAATCTATTAGTGCGACGCGCTTCCATCCGTATACAAAACATTGGTTGCAAACACTATAGAAGTACACAAAGGAGCCTTTCACAGCTAGTGAACAGTTGTGTGCAGTGTTCACTGTAGTCTGTGAGGTTTTGACTTTTTGAGTGCAGATCACCTACAGTTAGTTCTTCAACCACTGCTGGTTGTAGTCTGCTGAGCGTGTGTCACTGCCTCATCCTTGACATTTTTCTCTAATTGGTGCTGCTCCATTCTATTTAAAAAAACTCAAATCTATTAGTGTGACGCGCTTCCATCCGTATACAAAACATTGGTTGCAAACACTATAGAAGTACACAAAGGAGCCTTTCACAGCTAGTGAACAGTTGTGTGCAGTGTTCACTGTAGTCTGTGAGGTTTGACTTTTTGAGTGCAGATCACCTACAGTTAGTTCTTCAATCACTGCTGGTTGGAGTCTGCTGAGCGTGTGTCACTGACTCATCCTTGACATTTTTCTCTAATGTGCTGCTCCATTCTATTTCAAAAAACTCAAATCTATTAGTGCGACGCGCTTCCATCCGTATACAAAACATTGGTTGCAAACACTATAGAAGTACACAAAGGAGCCTTTCACAGCTAGTGAACAGTTGTGTGCAGTGTTCACTGTAGTCTGTGAGGTTTTGACTTTTTGAGTGCAGATCACGCTACAGTTAGTTCTTCAACCACTGCTGGTTGTAGTCTGCTGAGCGTGTGTCACTGCCTCATCCTTGACATTTTTCTCTAATTGGTGCTGCTCCATTCTATTTAAAAAAACTCAAATCTATTAGTGTGACGCGCTTCCATCCGTATACAATACATTGGTTGCAAACACTATAGAAGTACACAAAGGGGCCTTTCACAGCTACTGAACAGTTGTCTGCAGTGTTCACTGCAGTCTCTGAGGAATAACCACACTTAGGCCTTATAACTTTTCTGACTTTCTTTATCAATCTACCAAGATGAAGAAGGCAGGGAGTAAGGCACGTGGTCGTGGCCGTGGAGTTTCAGCAGGGAGAGGACATGGGGATTCTGTGGCTGCTGCCGCCCCCAGTGACACAGCATCCACCAGTTTTCCCCGTGAGCATTCCTTTATGCGCACTTTTGTAGGAGCTCGGCGTACCCCCCTGCTGCGGGAAGAACAAATTGAAGCCGTTGTTGGTTGGATGGCAGCCAATGCATCGACTTCAATTGCTTCCACCTCCTCTCAGGACCACAGCACTGTTGAACAACCATCTGTCTCTTCACCGCCTGCCAAATTGCCCAGGCAGTCAGAGAGCTCTGTACAGGAGCCAGCTAGTCTCTGCTTCTGTTCTCAGAATCTGTTGGCTTGCAAACAGGGGCCCAGCCAAGCAGCATTCTGGAATGTGAAGAAGAGGAGTATGCAGTGATGCGCAACAGCTGTGTCTCTCTGAATCTGAAGAGGCGGGTGAGCCAGTGCCGATGGTCAGCACACCGCAGAACGCATCTGATGATGATGAGACTCAGGTGCCAGTTTCTGTTGAGCATGGTGCTGGCCAGACCACCCAACAGCAGCAGGTGTTGGAAGAGGGTAGTGGAGATGATGAAGTCCAAGACCCAACATGGCGTGAGGAACAGGAAGGTGGTGGGAGCAGCTCTGAGGAAGAGATTGCCCCAACGGTCCAAACAGGAGGGAGAGGTAGGCTGCAGACTCGGTTGCCTGTAGCCTCCAGTTTGGCACCCGTTTGGAGCAGTTCTCTTCCAAAAGCCAAAACGGGCGCTCCCAGGACTTGCACTGCGTGGTCCTTTTTTGACACACTTGCAGATGATATTTGCTATGTCAAATGCAAGCTGTGTAATCAAAAAGTAAAAAGAGGTAAAAGTGTCAGTAACCTCAATACCACAAATATGTGGAAACATGTGCGGACAAAGCACGTGGTTGAGTTACAAAGACACACTGGAGATGTAGGCCAACCTACAGCAGCACCTACATCTTCAGCTCGTGTTGGAGCCTCTTCCTCCAGCTCACACACAGCTGGTTCGGCTTCCTCACAGGATCGCCATGGAAGAACCTCTTCACTGTTGTCCAGAGACCCAGTGTTATTCACCCACAGCTGCAAGTTCCCTGTCATCTTCACACTCCCAGGCCACAAAACAGCCATCGGTAGCACAGGCATGGGATAAAAGACGGCCATACTCGGCAAACCATCCACGAGCACAGGCTCTGAATGCTGGCATTGCAAAACTCCTGTCCCTTGAAATGCTGTCATTCAGGCTGGTGGAGACTGACAGTTTCCGTAACTTAATGGCATTAGCAGTCCCACAATACAATGTGCCAAGCCGATTTTATTTCAGCAGGCAAGCCGTCCCTGGTCTGCAAAAGCATGTTGAGGGAAAAATTAAACATGCGCTACTAAACGCCGTCAGTAGCAAGGTCCACCTGACCACCGATGCGTGGACCAGTACCCATGGCCAGGGGCGATACCTTTCCCTCACTGCCCATTGGGTCAATGTTGTGGAGCCGGGTACAGATCTTGCGAGTGGCGCTGTACGTGTTCTGCCAACTCCAAGGATTGCAGGAATCCAGTCTGTACACATTGACTCCTCCTCCTACTCCAGTTCCTCAGAATCATCGCTGCAGGAGCCGTCACGGTCTACCTCCACATGGACCCGTGAACACTTACCTGTTGCGACCGATATGAGCACAGCCGTGGCCAAACGTCAACAGGCCGTCCTGAAATTAATTTCTATGGGGAATCGAAGCCACACAGCGCAGGAGCTCTGGAATGCCATCAAGCAGGAGAGCGACGTGTGGTTTTTGCCAGCGAATCTCCAGCCAGGCTTGGTAGTGTGTGACAATTGCTGAAATCTGGTGGCAGCTCTGGGCCTTGGCAACCTCACTCACATACCATGTCTGGCACATGTGCTCAACTTGGTCGTGCAGAGTTTTTTGAGGGACTATCCGGATCTTGATGCACTGCTGCACAAGGTCCGCCTAGAGTGGCTCACTTGCGACGTTCCAGCATGGCCAGATCGCGCATAGCAGCTCTGCAACGCAGATTTCGCCTTCCTGAACATAGCATCATATGTGACGTACCCACCAGGTGGAATTCCACGTTACATATGTTGGAGCGGTTGTGTGAGTAGCAGCCAGCAGTAATGGAGTATCAGCTGCATCAGGCGCAATCAACTCGCATGTAAGGTTCTTTGTCTCTGTTGACATGTTCCTTGAAACTCAGTTTTCCGTCGGCCATTTTGCTTTCTGTCTTTCTGCAGCTCTTGCCCTCAGTTAATATGGAGTTTCCAGTTTTCATGTTCCCGCCCTGATTCTTCCCTCTTGCTTCTTAAGCAGCCTCAGCTGAACAATCAGTGCTCCTGAATCAAGCCTCAGTCAGTCTGTGACCTGACTCCTGGAAGCCTTGAACTTGTACTCCAGCTATCCCCTACTGAGGAACCTTGGAACACTTTTGGACTCTGGAAACCTGCTGTTTGGTGAATCCATGTTTGCAGAGGAATTACGGTACAGAGAAGAGATCCTAACCTGTTTTGGAGATTTACTGTAGTGCTTGAAGTTACTCTGGCCTGCTGTGTCTCCTGTCGCTGTTCCTGCAAACTGTGTGAACTTTTCAGCATGCTTGTATGAAGTAATACAAGTCATTTCATTTCAACCTATGTCTCCTGTGTTTTCCTCGCACCCAAGCACAAGACGCTATAGGAACTGTACACTATACATGACAAGATTCAGGAGCCAATGTTTAGTGTCTGCTGGGTCTGGGAAAGCCGTGTCTGCTGTGACTGTGGATATCAGATGTCCGTTTAATACCTTATGTGATGACAGTGGTTGTGACTTCTCACAACCATTCCAGGTGAGCGCATTCCCTTAAAATTTTACTCTGGAGTGTTACCACAGGTAAACACTATTGTTTTTTTTTTTTTTTCCTTTCCTCTTCTCCTTCCAGCACCTCTGCCTTAAAAGATCTGGAAGATGGAGGCCCGCATAAAGGAACTTTGCGGAGTGACTGATACAATCCTTTCAGATGTACAGACTTTAAAAACCCGTTTTGCAAGCCTACAGGACCTCACTAATCATAATTTTCAAGTGTTTGGACAGACTACCCAGGAATTGCGAGCCAGGATTGAGGCTCTAGAGGAACGAGCCCAGGCTCCTGCCATAACCCCAAGTTCTGGGATCCCCAAATTACCTCCTTTTCGTTTTGGCGGTGAACGTGAGAAATTCAGGGGATTTATTAATCAATGCAATTTATTTTTCTTTGCACATGCTTCACAATTTCCCACTGAACGATCCAAAGTGCTTACTATAATCATGTTGCTTACCAATAAGGCTTTGATGTGGGCAAACCCTCTGATTGAGACTGAGGATGATTGTTTGAATCACCTTGATGCTTTTATTTCAGCCATGGGGCAGGTGTTTGATGACCCCAATCGAGGTGCAACAGCTGAAGCAGCCATGTTAACTTTGCGCCAAGGTAAGCGTTCAGTAGCCGAATATGCCCTGGATTTCAGGAGATGGGCTCTTGATACCACTTGGGACACTTCCGCTAAAAAATCTATTTTTCGGAAAGGGTTGTCTCCACTGATTAAGGATGAACTTGCTCGTGCCGACCCTCCCACTGCGTTAGGTGACTTTATCAACTATTGTATCCGTATTGATGCTCGTCTGACTGAACGCAGACAAGAGAGA
This sequence comes from Oophaga sylvatica, assembly GCA_033576555.1. Taxonomy (NCBI): domain Eukaryota; kingdom Metazoa; phylum Chordata; class Amphibia; order Anura; family Dendrobatidae; genus Oophaga; species Oophaga sylvatica. The sequence goes on along the minus strand of JARQOD010000001.1, from coordinate 443,861,345 downwards.
TGGTTCGAAAATAATCGCACTAACCTTTTACTACCTCCCTCCTCAGCTAAGGAACCTTTGAGTAGGATCACAAGGGAACCAGAACCTGAACCCATGCAGGTGGACTCTTTGCAAAGACGGGTTAGTGATGCACACAAAGAACATCGTATAAAGGAAAATCTATGTTTCTACTGTGGTAAGTCAGGGCACTTCATTATAAACTGCCCCAGCCGTTCTCGTAAGACTACTGCAGCAGTCATTCACTGTGAGTGTTGCGAGAGGAGCTCTGTCATGTCCGAGCCTCAGGCTCCAGAGAGATCTGCTGCAAGAGATCTTGATTTCTCGGACTTAAACTCTGTTAGTTCTGGGGACGATGACGGTATAAACGCTGCAATTTTTCAAGTTTCCTCAGCGGTGTCCCAGCTGAGTTGTAAAAGAAACAATTCTCATTGCTTCCTTTCCATCAAACTCTGGGTTGACTCAGTCTGGGTGTCTAGCTCTGCTATGATCGACTCAGGAGCAAGTGGAAATTTTATGGATATCTCCTTTGCTCTGAAACGGGATACGTTCAGTGAAGAAGGCTACTCCAGTACAGATGGAGACTGTGGATGGCTCTCTACTGACTTCTGGACCAGTGGATCAAGAAACAGAGCCTTTGAGGGTCCTTATGGGTAAAGATCATCAGGAGAAAATGTCTTTTTTGCTTATCTCTTCTCCCCACTTTCCCATCATTCTAGGGCTACCATGGCTGCAGGCGCAGAATCCTACGATTAACTGGGAGACCAAGGAATTACACTTTCCGGAGAAACAGATGAGTCAAGGAGTTTCAGCTTGCTCTGTTCCTAAAGGAACCATGTCAGTCCCTGAACTACCAGCTGTATACCAGGACTATGTGGATTTATGTGACAAGAAGAACGCTGACCAGCTTCCCCCTCACCGTCCATATGATTGTCCAATTGAATTATTGCCCGGAGCCGAGATACCTTTTGGTAAGATCTACCCCCTAGCGGGGCCCGAGCTAAAAGCTTTGAAGGATTATATAGATGAAAATTTAGCCAAGGGCTTCATACGCCCCTCTTCATCTCCCGCAGGTGCACCCATCTTCTTTGTGAAGAAGAAAGATGGATCTCTGAGACCCTGCATAGACTATAGGGAACTCAATAAGGTTACTATTAGAAACCGTTATCCATTGCCTTTAATCCCTGAATTGTTGGAGAGAGTGCGGCATGCCAAAATTTTCTCTAAACTGGATCTCCGTGGGGCCTATAACTTGGTCCGTATTAGACCTGGGGATGAATGGAAGACTGCTTTCAGGTCACGCTATGGACACTTTGAATATCTAGTTATGCCTTTTGGTCTGAGTACCGCCCCAGCCACTTTCCAACACTTCGTGAATGATATCTTCAGGGATCTCCTAGATACATTTGTGGTGATTTATCTGGATGATATTCTAATTTTTTCTAACTCCACAGAGGAACATCATGGACATTTGAGAATGGTCTTAGAACGCCTAAGACAAAACCATCTCTACATCAAACTTGAAAAATGTGAATTCCATAGGACCGAAATTCAATTTCTGGGGTATGTACTATTTACGCAAGGGATTAGTATGGATGGAAGCAAGACCCAAGCCATCAAGGATTGGCCAATTCCTAGAAATGTGAAGGAGGTGCAGCGTTTCATCGGGTTTGCCAACTTCTATAGACGTTTCATTAAGAATTTTTCTGAGGTAGTGTCACCTATCACCCAACTTACCCGGAAACAGTCTAGGTTCTCCTGGACCCCGCAAGCTCAGGAAGCATTTTCCTGTTTAAAGGATAAATTTACCACCGCACCTATCTTAGTACATCCCAACCCCGAGCTTGCCTTCATAATAGAGGTGGATGCTTCAGACTGTGCCGTTGGAGCTATACTCTCTCAGAGAACAGGTGAGAAGAATGTCTTGCATCCCTGTGCCTTCTTTTCCCAGCAGTTGTCTTCGGCTGAGAGGAACTACGATGTGGGCAATAGAGAATTGTTGGCCATTATTGCCGCCTTCAAGGAATGGAGACACCTTCTTCAGGGAGCTGCACAGCAAATAGTCGTCCTGACAGACCATCGTAACCTTGAATTTATCAGGTCGGCTAAGTGCCTGACTCCTCGCCAGGCTCGCTGGAATCTTTTTTTTAAACCTATTTAATTTTGTCATTTCTTATAGACCAGGATCGCGCAATGGAAAGGCTGATGCACTCTCTAGGATTCATTCAGCAGAGACACTCCACTTACTCCTCCTAAGACTATTCTTCCTGACTCTAGATTCCTGGGAGTGATTCATAATCAAGACCTACTTAAGGACATCAAGGAAGCATACCATGCGGATTCTTTGTTGGCTCAACCCCCAAGGGACGTAAGTCTTGTCTTTAAGAATGGTGTGTGGATTCAGGGACAACGTCTGTATATACCTGAAACAGTCAGATTGAGAGTATTGCAACTCATCCACGATTCCAAGATAGCCGGGCATAGGGGAATTCTAAAGACACAAGAATTTCTTTCTCGTTTCTTTTGGTGGCCCACTTACAGGAAAGATGTCTTAAACTATGTCACTTCATGTGAAGTCTGTGCAAGATGCAAAACACCTCGCTCCTCACCAACTGGTCTGTTGCAACCTCTTCCCACCCCGTCCCGCCGTCGGGATCCATTTCTATGGACTTCATTGTGGAGTTACCAACCTCTCAAGGGAAGAACACCATTCTAGTGGTGGTTGACCGTCTAACAAAGGCAGCTCATTTTATCCCTTGTGTCGGCTTACCCACTGCAAAACAGACATCAGACTTGATGATTAAGAATGTGTTTCGCTTACATGGAGTACCGGATGAGGTCATTTCGGATCGAGGGGTGCAATTCACTTCAAGGTTTTGGCAAAATTTCTGTGCAGCATTGGACATTAAAGTAAACCTTTCTTCTGCTTTTCATCCCCAGACTAATGGACAGACAGAACGAACCAATCAGACCCTGGAGCAGTATCTCCGCTGTTTTATCTGCCACCTACAGGATGATTGGGTGGATCTACTTCCACTGGCTGAGTTCTCTTTATAACAACTCTCAGAGCGCCTCCACTAAGCAGTCTCCTTTTTACTCCAATCTAGGTTATCATCCTAACATTCTTCCTCGATTTCCCATAGATACGCCCTTGCCGGCAGTGGCTAAAAGAATCACTTCTTTACAAAAGAATATGGATCTTCTAAAGGAAAATCTAGAATTGGCTCAGGAAAGGTACAAGAAAGCAGCAGATAAATTTCGTAAACCTGCACCAGCTTTCAGGTAGGAGATTTGGTCTGGCTGTCAACCAGAAATCTTAAATTAAAGATTCCATCTCTAAATTGGGACATAAGTACATTGGACCTTATAAGATCAATAAGATTATAAGTGCTGTTGCTTGTCGTCTTCAACTGCCCAGAACTATGAGAATCCACCCTGTCTTTCATGTATCCCTACTAAAGGCTGCAACACCCAATACGTTTCCTGGACGTTCTTCTCCTTGCCCTGACCCAGTGCTGGTCGATGGTCAGGAAGAATTTATGGTGGAAAGGATTCTAGATTCCAGGTTGTACAGAAATCAGTTGCATATTTGATTAAATGGCAGGGCTACCCAGTGGAGGACAACTCATGGGAACCAGTCAATAATGTAAATGCTCCTCGCCTGCTCCGCCAGTTTCATCAGAGGTACCCTGACAAGCCTGGTCTGAGGTCATCCGGAGGTTGTCCCTAAGGGGGGAGTAATGTAAGGTTCTTTGTCTCTGTTGACATGTTCCTTGAAACTCAGTTTTCCGTCGGCCATTTTGCTTTCTGTCTTTCTGCAGCTCTTGCCCTCAGTTAATATGGAGTTTCCAGTTTTCATGTTCCCGCCCTGATTCTTCCCTCTTGCTTCTTAAGCAGCCTCAGCTGAACAATCAGTGCTCCTGAATCAAGCCTCAGTCAGTCTGTGACCTGACTCCTGGAAGCCTTGGACTTGTACTCCAGCTATTCCCTACTGAGGAACCTTGGAACACTTTTGGACTCTGGAAACCTGCTGTTTGGTGAATCCATGTTTGCAGAGGAATTACGGTACAGAGAAGAGATCCTGAACCTGCTTTGGAGATTTACTGTAGTGCTTGAAGTTACTCTGGCCTGCTGTGTCTCCTGTCGCTGTTCCTGCAAACTGTGTGAACTTTTCAGCATGCTTGTATGAAGTAATACAAGTCATTTCATTTCAACCCATGTCTCCTGTGTTTTCCTCGCACCCAAGCACAAGACGCTATAGGAACTGTACACTATACATGACATCGCAATTTGCACCGTCCACACTTCACCACTACTGAGTGGGCCTCTATGAAAGACATCTGCCACGTTTTGGTGCGTTTGATGAGTCAACGCGTATGGCAAGTGCAGATGATGCACTAGTCAGCCTGACTGTCCCCCTTATCTGCCTGCTTCAAAAAACACTGCAAGCACTAAGGGATGAGGTTTTGGAAGAGTTGGAGGATGAGGAGTCACAAATTCCATCACCTTCTGGACAGTCAGCGCAACGTGGTTCCTCACAAAGGGCTGGGCAGGGCTCACTTTGTGAGGAGGATGAGGAGGAGTCAATGGAGGAGGAAGACATCGCTCCAGAGGGAGGTACACAACCTCTAGTCAGTATGTAGAGCGAGGGTGGGGTGATGCAGAGCAGGCAGAGATGACGCCTCTTGCAGGGGACAGCGTTTTTTGGCCAGTTCGGGAGTCTGCAGCACATGGTTGATTTCATGCTGCAGTGCCTGAGAAAGACCGCCGCATCGCCCACATTCTCACCACGTCAGATTATTGGGTGTACACCCTCCTAGACCCTCGCTACCGGGACAACTTACAAAGCCTCATCACACCGTTGAACCGGGAGCGTAAAATGCGTGAGTACCAAGACACACTGGTGCAATCCATAATGTTCTCCATTCCAGCCGAGAGCACTGCTGCTGCTACTGCTTTACAAAGCAGCTCTGTGCGTCGAGGCAGTGGAGACAGCTCTGCAACAAGAGGGAGCAGAAGCAGCGCCTCTGCACAGGGCAAGACCAGTATGTTCCAAATGTGGCGAAGTTTTGTGGCAGCGCCACAAATGTCTACACCATCCGAGACGGCTCCAGTCAGCAGGAGGCAACGTTTCCGTAAGATGGTGACAGACTACATGTCTTTCCCTCTCAGTGTACTCCCAGATGGCTCTTCCCCATTCAAGTTTTGGGTCTCTAAGCTGGATACATGGCCAGAGCTTAGCCAGTATGCATTGGAGGTGCTGGCTTGCCCTGCTGCCAGTGTATTATCGGAGCGCGTCTTTAGTGCTGCAGGTGGTGTACTAACAGACCGTCGCATGCGACTATCCTCCGATAATGTAGACCGGCTTACTTTTCTGAAAATGAACAAGGCATGGATCTCGCCTGAATTTGCCTGTCCGGTTTCCGATTAAATAACTGGTTGGCAACGTTATCCATGTCTCCTGTTATGTTCATCTTTCTACCACCTGAACTCTACTCCCTGGGCTACAACACTGCCAGTTGCTGCTCAGAAGTGTCGTGTCCACAGACCAATACACAAGCTATAGTGTTAGTGGGGTTCAGTAACGCCAGCTGTTCCCCTGCTGTGTGTCCGGCAAGAAGTCTCCTGTTCCCTACACATGCACAGAAAAACCCATGTCGAACATGCTCCAAATAGGGAAGAGCCGTCACCCTGATTGTTATGCTTAAAACAGGAAAGTTTGAAGTTTTCCAGGCCTAGAATGATAAATTTTTATAAGAAATATGGACAAATAATAATTTGTCATCACAGCGCATATCTGCACATGTCTATTAGAAATGGTAACAAAAACTAAAACATAGTGTTCACTTTTTGAAATTAATGCATAAAAGTACATTTCATAATTATCAATTAATGCTTTTTAAGGAACTTTATCTGTACCTGTAAGATAATGCAGTCAATGGATGTACGAATCATAAACATCATCATCATCATCCTCACGAGTTATATTTATGACAGACATAATAAAATACACAGACTGATGCCAACTGTAACTTCACACACCATATATGAAATGGCCAGCATCTAAACCTGGTAATAATGCGCAATAATAAATTATTACATCTAGAAAGTGCATCATGCATACTGACAATAGGTAGTTATACCTGCAAGTGCTGGTGAAACAACCACAACAGATATAAATTAATAATGGTATATAGGTATCACAGTGCATAGTTACTCATGGACAATGTCGATCTAATACTGTACCTCAATAAAGTCAGCGTCAACCATTATGCTTGTTTGTCTTGTAGATTGTTAAAGAGGGAACGTGCTTTTTTTGTTGCTCATAGGTGGAGTATTATACAGTAAATGATTACTGCTGTCATATTTTTGGCATCCCTAGGGCAGAATAACGCTGCGTAACGTCACATTTTAGAGAGAGTCATATAATAGACACACGCTACCCTACCCTACGCGTGACAGTAGGAAGGTAGTGTTGACGGATAAAGCCTTGCGCAACCAGACATGCTTTTCCCCTCTTCAACAGTGTACAAGCAAAAAATGCATGATTGCAGCCGCAGACTTTATTGACGTACAGTATAACATTGCCATTACCCATCAGAGGCTGTCCACTGTCTGATACAGACATAGAATATACCTTTGCTATCCGTAGCCTTTGTTTCACCTCCACTTGCAGGCACACACTTAAATTGTGACAATGCATAATGTTTTTTTAAATGTTTATTTTTTATCGTACATTATTGCGTCATCACATTGATGAGTCCATGCTGGACATGTCATACATGCTGTCAGAAGTAACAATTTTCTTAACTGAAATTATTGAAATCTGTGTGACTGTCACATATAAATTGTAATGATGATGATGAGTGACTATTACAAAATCCATTGTCTTCACTATGTTATGGTTTAACATAGCGTTCCTTACGCATTATTCCTAAATACAAAAATGGACTTTTATTCTTAAATTTACAACACTATATTTTGTAAAATAATTTTTGGGTGGTGTGTTGTTCCATTTCTTGTTGCCATGTGCTTATATGCGTTTATATTTGCAGGGTGTTTATTTTTATTCTTGGAATTGAAATTCATCATTTTATTGTCCTAGTAAAACTTCATTTATTCTTGTTTGAAGTACATACATTTGCAATGGCCACGTAACAAGGCAATAACTCAATATTTTATTTCAAAACCCTCCTTGACCCTGGGCTTCAAGACCGCCAGTTGCTGCTCAGAAGTGTTGGATACACAGATGAAAACTATCGCTGATGTGTTTGTGGGGTTCAGTAACGCCTGCTGTTCCCCTGCTGTGTGTCTGGCAAAAATTACTGCTGCTAACTCCAAATGAAACTTCCAACATCTCATACTAGGCCTCTGCCTACACCCTCCTTGACCCTGGGCTTCAACACCGCCAGTTGCTGCTCAGAAGTGTTGGATGCACAGATGAAAACAATCGCTGATGTGTTTGTGGGGTTCAGTAACGCCTGCTGTTCCCCAGCTGTGTGTCCGGCAAAAATTACTGCTAGCTACCTACACATGATGAAAAAAACATGACATGTCAAAGTGGCTAGTGCTACACATACATATGAGGCTACACCCTGATTTCTAAGCTGTAAACAAGTGAAACGTCAGCTTTAAAACCATAAAATGATTAGTCTTTGTCACAAATCTGTAACAAACTAATTGTGACATATTATTGCAGATATGCACATGTCGAACACAAATGCTAACACAAAAGCCTACTTATGCTATAGGATACTGATGGTCAACCTTGTCACTCCATAACTTAGACAAATCCAACTCACATCATGACTCAAATGCTGCAATGTTGGAAGTGTATAATGTGGGTTGAACTTTGACAACAGCTGCAGTGCGAAGGTTAGACTTCAGTGTTCTTGGCTTTTAAATAAAAGCATACAAGTAAATATAATAATTCATTGTTGATTAAGGGACGTGATATACACCTGTAATATTGTGCAAACAATGGATGTAGGAATAGTCCTCTTCAACATTACTTATATTTGTGTCATTTTAAAAAATACATATTTAATTAGAAAGTTAACAGCCCATATCATAAAGGTCCATCATGTAAACATGATAATCGGTAACAAAAATCATGCATTACCTTGTTAAAGTCAATAGTGCATAGTCACAATAGCAAAATATATACCTGCAAGTGGTGCTGAAACAACGACAACTGATAGAAAAGGTGAATGATATCTAGTTATCAGACTGAATAGCGACACATGTACAATGTCGATATAATACTGTACCTTAACAAAACAGCTGTGTCACACCTGACACGCGTTTTTCTTGTAGCTTCTTATGTAATAGGGCACATGCGTGTATGTTTCATCATAGGTGCATGTTTACTGAGTAAAGCAGTCATGACAACGCCTTTGTGTTGTCGGTACGCTAGCGATGATGAACGATGCGCAACGTGAATGTTAGTCTGCGTCATAAGACGCACAGACGCTCCAATACCCAACGCGTCACAGCAGGAAGCCAGTCTGTGCGTCCAAACAAAGGCGCAAGCATACATGCACGTACCCTGTTTTTAAGCTATATAAAAAAAAAGTATGTAGTAGTGATGCACACTTTATTGAGGTACAGTATTACATCGCCATTCACCATCTGTGGCTATGCAGTCTCATCTATATATACCTTATCTATCCGTTGTCATGCTTGCAAGTCCACAGTCAGGCATAAATAGCTATTTTCACTATGCACTATGCACTTTTTAAAGGTTATGTTTGTTAATATAAATGATTATTGGCACATATTATCAGTATTACATGATGGAAATTTTATATATTTTGATAAACTGTTTAGTGATATTATTCTGCAAATGTAACGTTTTATGAATGTCACAGATAACTTGTAATGCTGATTATGTTTTGAAGTCAGACATTCATTGTCTATACAATAAAAATGGTGTACATACTGTTACTTATCCATCATTAATGGATTCTGATATGTACTTGTATGCTTTTATTTAAAACCGTATAGCAGATTACTTAACCAATTTTTTTTGTGGTTTGCATTGCTTTTCACATGTTAATGTATGCGTTTATGTTTGTCAATTCTTTATTTATATTGATTTTTTAAAGTAAAATCATCATCTTATGGTACTAAAGGTTATCTTTCTCTTGTTTGGAGTATAGACATTTTTAATTGACACGTAACAAGGAAAATACTTGATCTAGTATTTAAACATCCTCCTTGACCCTGGGCTCCAACACCGCCAGTTGTTGCTCGGAAGTGCTGTTAGCACAGTCAACACTTGCTCCTGTGTTACTGGGGTTCAGTAATGTCAGCTGTTCCCCTGCTGTGTGAACGGCAAAAAGTCCTGCTGCCTCCACCCTGTTCTCCTCTCATCCCTGAGCTCCAACACCGCCAGTTGTTGCTCGGAAGTGCTGTTAGCACAGTCAACACTTGCTCCTGTGTTACTGGGGTTCAGTAATGTCAGCTGTTCCCCTGCTGTGTGAATGGCAAAAAGTCCTGCTGCCTCCACCCTGTTCTCTTCTCATCCCTGGGCTCCAACACCGCCAGTTGTTGCTCGGAAGTGCTGTTAGCACAGTCAACACTTGCTCCTGTGTTACTGGGGTTCAGTAATGTCAGCTGTTCCCCTGCTGTGTGAATGGCAAAAAGTCCTGCTGCCTCCACCCTGTTCTCTTCTCATCCCTGGGCTCCAACACCGCCAGTTATTGCTCGGAAGTGCTGTTAGCACAGTCAACACTTGCTCCTGTGTTACTGGGGTTCAGTAATGTCAGCTGTTCCCCTGCTGTGTGTACGGCAAAAAGTCCTGCTGCCTCCACCCTGTTCTCCTCTCATCCATGGGCTCCAACACCGCCAGTTGTTGCTCGGAAGTAATTGGCACGGGTACTCACTCCTGCCCAGCCTGGTTACAGCACGACAGCTGTTTCCTGGCAGTGTCAACGTCAATTAGCCTCCAATAAGTTGTCCTGTCGTGTTGCATTCGGGTTAGCCGACTCTATGGTGCCTGCAGTTTAGGTGCTTCCTATGTGTGCTGCGAGATATGTACAGTCAGGGCCAGAAATATTTGGACAGTGACACAATTTTCGCGAGTTGGGCTCTGCATGCCACCACATTGGATTTGAAATGAAACCTCTACAACAGAATTCAAGTGCAGATTGTAACGTTTAATTTGAAGGGTTGAACAAAAATATGTGTTAGAAAATGTAGGAATTGTACACATTTCTTTACAAACACTCCACATTTTAGGAGGTCAAAAGTAATTGGACAAATAAACATAACCCAAACAAAATATTTTTATTTTCAATATTTTGTGGCGAATCCTTTGGAGGCAATCACTGCCTTAAGTCTGGAACCCATGGACATCACCAAACGCTGGGTTTCCTCCTTCTTAATGCTTTGCCAGGCCTTTACAGCCGCAGCCTTCAGGTCTTGCTTGTTTGTGGGTCTTTCCCTCTTAAGTCTGGATTTGAGCAAGTGAAATGCATGCTCAATTGGGTTAAGATCTGGTGATTGACTTGGCCATTGAAGAATGTTCCACTTTTTTGCACTCATGAACTCCTGTGTAGCTTTGGCTGTATGCTTGGGGTCATTATCCATCTGTACTATGAAGCGCCGTCCAATCAAGTTTGCAGCATTTGGCTGAATCTGGGCTGAAAGTATATCCCGGTACACTTCAGAATTCATCCGGCTACTCTTGTCTGCTGTTATGTCATCAATAAACACAAGTGACCCAGTGCCATTGAAAGCCATGCATGCCCATGCCATCACGTTGCCTCCACCATGTTTTACAGAGGATGTGGTGTGCCTTGGATCATGTGCCGTTCCCTTTCTTCTCCAAACTTTTGGCTTCCCATCATTCTGGTACAGGTTGATCTTTGTCTCATCTGTCCATAGAATACTTTTCCAGAACTGAGCTGGCTTCTGGAGGTGTATTTCAGCAAATTTAACTCTGGCCTGTCTATTTTTGGAATTGATGAATGGTTTGCATCTAGATGTGAACCCTTTGTATTTACTTTCATGGAGTCTTCTCTTTACTGTTGACTTAGAGACAGATACACCTACTTCACTGAGAGTGTTCTGGACTTCAGTTGATGTTGTGAACGGGTTCTTCTTCACCAAAGAAAGTATGCGGCGATCATCCACCACTGTTGTCTTCCGTGGGCTCCCAGGTCTTTTTGGATTGATGAGTTCACCAGTGCTTTCTTTCTTTCTCAGGATGTACCAAATTGTAGATTTTGCCACTTCTAATGTTGTAGCAATTTCTTGGATGGGTTTTTTTCTGTTCTTGCAGCTTAAGGATGGCTTGTTTCACCTGCATGGAGAGCTCCTGTGACCGCATGTTTCCTTCACAGCAAAACCTTCCAAATGCAAACACCACACCTCAAATCAACTCCAGCCCTTTCATCTGCTTAATTGAGAATGACATAACAAAGGGATTGCCCACACCTGTCCATGAAATAGCCTTGGAGTCATTTGTCCAATTACTTTTGGTCCCTTTAAAAACAGGGTGGCACATGTTAAGGAGCTGAAACTCCTAAACCCTTCATCCAATTTTAATGTGGATACCCTCAAATGAAAGCTGAAAGTCTGAACTTCAACTGCATCTGATTTGTTTTGTTTCAAATTCATTGTGGTAATGTCTAGAACCAAAATTAGATAACTGTTGTCTCTGTCCAAATATTTATGGACCTAACTGTAAATAAAGGCTGTTTCCGTTGTGACAATAGGACAAGCACCCACTGTAGGACTGTGTGATTCGGTAACTGCGGACGGCTTGCGGACTGTCAACTTACATTTTCGTGGGTGCCTTATGATACCCGTCCGGGTTCCAGTACCGTCAGCTGGTTCTCCGCAGTACCTTTGGCCTAGGTGCCTCCATCTCGGAGTTCCAGCAACGTCTGCTGGTCCTTGGTAGTGCTTTGGAGCACAGGTACCTCCTGCTTAGTAACCGTGTCCCAGTAACGTCAGCTGGTCCTCGGTTGTGCCATTGGCTCTTTTCCTTCTGCTGCCCCTCCGGGTTCCAGTACAGTCAGCTGGTCCTCGTTACTTCCATTGGCTCTTGTACCTTCTGCTACCCGTCCGGGTTCCAGTACTGTCAGCTGGTTCTCCGCAGTGCCTTTGGCCTAGGTGCCTCCATCTCGGTATCCGAGTTCCAGCAACGTCTGCTGGTCCTTGGTAGTGTTATGATCTGCTACAAGCACTAAGGAAAGAGGGAATTCTGTCCCTACAATAGAACTAAGCTGGATCCATACGATGTAACGGGGACCTGATCCTGCGACCAGACCCGCTAAAGTCCTCAGCTAGTCTGAACGAAGACCTATAGTTGCGAGGGAGGAATCCCTACAAGATCTAGGGACTGGGGGAAAAGGTGGACACCTCCTAACAGAAATTGTAGCAGGGAAAAATAAAACAGAAAACAAATTACTTAGAGATCCTAAGATCAAGCAAAACTGACTGAGTAAGGCACCTAAGCACCCAGCTAGCTTAAGAGTAGGTAATACAATGAAGTCCAGCAAAGCCAGAAGGGCGGAGCCAGACTAAATAGGGAAAAAAGGTCATGTGACCAGCAAACTGAAACAAAACCTAACAAGAGGGTTCTAACAGTACCCTCCCTTCTAAGAGGATCCTCCGGATCCCCTAGGACTTAGGCTTATCCGGAAACCTCTTGTGAAACGCTCTGACAAGTCTAGACGCAGAAACATCATCCGCCCTCACCCATGAGTTATCCTCGGGTCCATAACCCTTCCAAGCGACGAGGTACTGCAAACTCCCTCTATACCGTCTAGAATTTAGGATGCGGGAAATCTCATATTGCCCGTCCTCCACCACCAGGGGAACAGTGGCCGAGACGTCTCCATCTGAGACCTCAGCTTTTTTCAAGAGAGAAACATGAAACACCGGATTAATCTTCCAGGAGGTGGGAAGCTCCAACTTAACAGCAGATTGGTTAATAACCTGAAGCACCTTAAAGGGCCCTACAAACTTGGGACCCAATTTCTTAGACGGAATCCTCAAGCGCAGATTCTTAGAGGACAACCAAACCATGTCACCAATAGCAAACAAAACCTCTTGTCGTTTTCTATCAAAATACACTTTGGATCTTTTGTTAGCCTCCTGAAGATTACCACGCACATCAGTCCAAACTCTCTCCAAAACACCAGAAAAATTCTCCTCTTCAGGTACAGCCGATCCCAACTTGGAAAATGACCCAAACGACGGATGTCTCCCAGTACAACAAAAAAAAGGCGAACAACCAGCAGAAGCGGATGTATGGTTGTTAAGAGCAAACTCAGCAAGTGGCAGAAACTCAGACCACCCCTCTTGATTATCAGTCACAAAACAACGCAAGAACTGCTCAACATCCTGGTTTTTCCTTTCTGTCTGGCCATTAGACTCAGGATGATATCCGGATGAAAACGACAAATGAACTCCCAACCTTTCACAAAAGGCGCGCCAAAAACGAGCCACAAACTGAGGTCCCCTATCAGAAACAATGCCAGTAGGAACACCATGTAGTCTGACTATTTCCTTGACAAAGGCCTTAGCGAGAGTCTTAGCGCAGGGCAGTTTGATGAAAGGAACCAAGTGACACATCTTGCTAAAACGGTCCACGACCACCCAGATGACAGTGAAACCCTCAGAGGGGGGAAGGTCAGTAATAAAGTCCATAGCCAAATGTGTCCAAGGTGCACTAGGGACCTCCAGAGGGCAAAGCAACCCCGCAGCAGGAGTATGAGAAGACTTAGATCTAGCACACACAGTGCATTGACGCACCCACTTAATGACTTCCTTCTGCCATCCTGGCCACCAAAAACTGCGACCCACAAGTCTCTTGGTCTCAGAGATTCCAGGATGACCTGCCAACCGAGAGTCATGACATTCATCAAACAAATCTCTCCTCAGGGTACCAGGCACAAACAACCTCCCATGCGGCGTGTTAGATGGGGCATTCTCCTGTGCTTTAAGAATCTCATCTTCCAACACGGAGTCCAAAACAGCAATAACAACCCCCTCTTGCAAGATGCTTTCCTCCTCCTCCTCAGTACCCACCGTAGGAGAAAAGCTGCGAGACAAAGCATCAGCTTTAACATTTTTAGTACCTGGGATGTAAGTAACGGTAAAATTAAACCGTGAGAAAAACAGTGCCCACCTAGCCTGACGGGCATTCAAGCGTTTGGCAGCATCAAGGTAGATCAGATTTTTATGATCGGTGAAGACTTGAACGGGAAATTCCGCTCCCTCCAAAAAATGACGCCAGTGTTCAAATGCGAGTTTAATTGCCAACAATTCCCGATTACCGATATCATAATTTAGTATAGACTCAGAAAATTTCTTTGAAAAAAAAGCACAGGGATGTACTCCATCCGTCTTTGCCTGAGACAACACCGCGCCGACCCCCACAGAAGAAGCATCAACCTCAACCAAAAATGGTTTAGTCACATCAGGCTGCGTAAGGATGGGAACAGAGCTGAACCTCTCCTTTAGCAACACAAAAGCCTCAATGGCCTCAGTAGTCCACTGAACCGCATCAGCACCTTTCCTGGTGAGATCGGTCAGAGGTTTGGCAATCACAGAAAATTTTTTTATGAATTTTCTATAATAATTGGCGAACCCCAAAAACCTCTGTATTGATTTCACACCAATAGGCCTAGGCCATTCCTGCACAGCTTGCACTTTCACCGGGTCCATCTCAAAACCTTCACTGGAGACAATGTAGCCCAAAAAACTAAGTCTCTGTACAGCGAACTCACATTTTTCTAGTTTGGCAAAAAGTGAATTATCACTCAGTAACTGTAAGGCTAAGTGCACACGTTCAGGAATATTTGCGTTTTTTTTCGCGTTTTTTCCGCTATTTTCCGTGGTAAAAACGCGAAAAAAACGCAAGCATTAAGCATCCTATACATGTTAATTGATTCCGCATGTTTTGGCCACATGTTGCGTTTTTTTCCGCGAAAAAAACGCTTCGCGGAAAAAATAGCAACATGTTCATTAATTTTGCGGAATGTAAGCGGTTCATGTGCGGTGGTACCCAGGGTCTGGAGGAGAGGAGACTCTCCTCCAGGCCCTGGGTACCATATCCCTGGTAAAACAATAATTAAAATAATAAATAATGATATTCTCACCTTCCGGCGGCCCCCACAGCCTTCCCGCCTTCAGCGACTCTTTCGGCAACTCCAGGTCCCAAGAGTCCTTTGCGAGAATCACCCAGATGGCATAGCGGTCTCGCGAGATGCTACGTCATCGGTGTGATTTGTCGCAATGCATCCTTGGGACCGGGAGTTGCCGGGAGCGTCGCTGAAGGCGGGAAGGCTGCGGGGGCCGCCGGAAGGTGAGAATATCATTATTTATTATTATTTTTATTATTTTTACATTAGATCTTTTTACTATTGATGCGACATAGGCGGCATCAATAGTAAAAAGTTGGTCACACGTGTCAAACACTATGTTTGACTCGTGTGACCAACCTGTCAATCAGTTTTCCAAGCGATGCTATAGATCGCTAGGAAAACGCTAGCATTCTGCAAGCTAATTACGCTTGCAAAACGCTATTATTCTGGCGGGAATACGCATACAAAAAAAGTGCGTATTTCCCGCGGGAGAAGTGCGGGATTGCCGCGGAAATTTCCACGGCAATTCCGCAACGTGTGAACTTGGCCTAATACTTCACGCACACTCCTCCAATGAGACTCCAAATCCAGTGAATAAATCAAAATGTCATCCAAATACACAACCACACTTCTGCCGATCAAAGGTCTAAGGATGTCATTAATAAGATTCTGAAAAAATGCAGGAGCACTGGAAAGTCCAAAAGGCATGACCAGATTCTCAAAATGACCCAGTGGAGTGTTAAACGCAGTCTTCCATTCATCCCCCTCCTTCATGCGCAACAAATTAAATGCCCCTTGAAGATCAATTTTCGAGAACCACTTGGCCCCCACTAACTGATTAAACAAATCAGGAATCAATGGCAGTGGGTAAGGATTGCGTACAGTAATCTTATTAATCTCACGAAAGTCTAGACAAGGCCGTAAACCACCGTCCTTTTTTTTAACAAAAAAAAATCCAACCGCCACAGGAGACTTAGAAGGTCTAATGTGACCGGCGGCCAAGCTTGTCTTTATGTATTCCTCCAAAGCCTTTCTCTCAGGAATGGTAAGATTAAATAAACGGCTTTTAGGAAGAGTCGCTCCAGGGACAAATTCAATTGCACAATCATAATCTCTATGAGGAGGCAATACCTGCGATTCCTTATCAGAAAAAACTTTCCAAAAATCCTGAATAGGTACAGGTAACTCCCCCTTAACTACAGCAGCAATACGGCCATTACAACACTTGTCATAACAATTAGGACTCCAGGACTTAATTTCATTGGTAGACCAATCCAGTACCGGATTGTGCAATTTTAACCAGGGTAACCCCAAAATCACCGGTGAGGGCAAATTATTCAAAACTACCAAATCCAAATTCTCTTGATGAACACCATTAATAGTAAGAGGAAATTCACAGATATGGTGAGTAACATTTTTCAAGTGAGAACCATCCACAGACACCACATTAATAGGGGAAGATAGAAGTTTGGGTTTTAATTTTAGTTTTTCCAAAAATCTCCCATCAATCACATTGAGAGTTGAACCACAATCCACAAATACCCGAAACTCCATTAATTCCTCCTCACCAGCAGTGGTAGCAGAAAGAAAGACACCTTTATTGTTTAAACAAGCTATGCGGGCGAAACTGACCTCATTTTTTTTTCTCTCTTTATTCATTCGAAGCGCACAGTTCTTAATAAAATGCTCAGATTTGCCACAATAAAAACACAAGCCCTCCGCAAATCTACGGTCTTTTTCCCGAGAGTGAGGTGTCATTGCTCCAATTTCCATCGGCTCTGTAATGTCAGTACAGTCCCTTTCCAAACTTGGAGATGACAAGGCAGATTTACTCTCATTAACCCTTGCACGCAGTCTCCTATCCACCCGTATGGCTAATTGCATAGCCTCTTGCAAGTTACCAGGTATAGGATAAGCAATCAGCAAATCTTTAACCCTTTCACTTAACCCTGCAAGAAATAAACTTTTCAAAGCTGAATCGTTCCACCCCACCTGAGTGGACCACCTTCGAAAGTGAGTACAATATTTTTCCACATTACCTGATCCCTGTCTCAAACGTCTCAATTCTGTCTCAGCTGATGAAACACAATCCGGATCGTCATACAATAACCCCAAAGCAGAAAAAAAACTATCCACTGATCTAAAGCATGGATCACTAGGCTGCAGAGAAAAGGCCCAGTCCTGAGGTTCTTTGCGCAAAAGTGACATTATGAACCCTATGCGCTGTGATTCGTCACCAGAGGATCTGGGTCTCAAACGGAAATACAACAAGCAAGCATTTTTAAAAGAAAAAAAATCTTGTTGTTCACCAAAAAATAAATCAGGCAAACGTACCTTTGGCTCCACGAAATGTGCTCCAGAACAACTACTCACGTGTTGCTGGATTTCAGCCACCTCCAGAGAAAGTCCCTGCAGGCGTTCAGCCAAATCCTGAACCGACACCATGATGGAAACAGAAAATCTTTCCTTAGTGATTTTTATTTTTTTTTTTCTTTTGGGCTGGACTTACTGTTATGATCTGCTACAAGCACTAAGGAAAGAGGGAATTCTGTCCCTACAATAGAACTAAGCTGGATCCCTACGATGTAACGGGGGACCTGATCCTGCGACCAGACCCGCTAAAGTCCTCAGCTAGTCTGAACGAAGACCTATAGTTGCGAGGGAGGAATCCCTACAAGATCTAGGGACTGGGGGAAAAGGTGGACACTCCTAACAGAAATTGTAGCAGGGAAAAATAAAACAGAAAACAAATTACTTAGAGATCCTAAGATCAAGCAAAACTGACTGAGTAAGGCACCTAAGCACCCGGCTAGCTTAAGAGTAGGTAATACAATGAAGTCCAGCAAAGCCAGAAGGGCGGAGCCAGACTAAATAGGGAAAAAAGGTCATGTGACCAGCAAACTGAAACAAAACCTAACAAGAGGGTTCTAACAGGTAGTGCTTTGGAGCACAGGTACCTCCTGCTTAGTAACCGTGTCCCAGTAACGTCAGCTGGTCCTCGGTTGTGCCATTGGCTCTTTTCCTTCTGCTGCCCTCCGGGTTCCAGTACAGTCAGCTGGTCCTCGTTACTTCCATTGGCTCTTGTACCTTCTGCTACCCGTCCGGGTTCCAGTACCGTCAGCTCGTTCTCCGCAGTGCCTTTGGCCTAGGTGCCTCCATCTCGGTATCCGAGTTCCAGCAACGTCTGCTGGTCCTTGGTAGTGCTTTGGAGCACAGGTACCTCCTGCTTAGTAACCGTGTACCAGTAACGCCAGCTGGTCCTCGGTTGTGCCATTGGCTCTTTTCCTTCTGCTGCCCCTCCGGGTTCCAGCACAGTCAGCTGGTCCTCGTTACTTCCATTGTCTCTTGTACCATCTGATACCCGTCCGGGTTCCAGTAACATCAGCTGGTTCTCGGAAGTTAGTCAGCCTTCTTGTACCTTCAACTACATTTCCAAATTGAAGATTTTTTAAATGTTTTTTTTGGGTAATCACTATGGATCTCCAACAATGAAGACGACGACCCTGATGACCACCCCGAATAAGACGACAAGCCCGAAGACGAGGACGCTGAAGACGAGGACCCTGAAAAGGACGACGACGACGACCCTGGAGACCACCCCGAAGAAGACGACAACCACAAGGACGACGAGCATCAAGCCAACCAGCCTGAACACCATCACAAAGAACAAATAAAAGATTACCCAGAAGAAGATCACCAACAGGACAAAAGAAGGTTAAGGCAAACTACAAGATACAGAACAAGAGACAGAAGAACAATAAGCAGAAGATCAAACAGCAGAAGAACATGAAGTATAAGACCAAAATTAAGAGCTAAATATATGCTCTAAATTATAAGCAGAAGAAGACTAAGCAGTGTATGGGGGTGAGTCCGTTCCTCTTCGTGGTGCCCCTGGAAAATGCCTGCTGCTGCTGCTGCAGGCTAAACTGAACGCGGACAAACACTGTTGTAATTTAAATCTTTGGTGACAGCAAGAACGGAAGGATGAAAATTTCATACTTTTACAGATTACAAGTACAGGAATCTCTGTCACAAATAAGAATATGATGAAGAAGATGAATAGGAAGAAGACGAAGAAGTAGAATATGAAGAAGAATAATAGTTTAATAAGAAGAATATGAGTAATGTTAACAAAAAGATCAATAGCAAGAAGTTTAAGAAGAAGATAAATAAGGTGAAGATGAAGAATAATTTGATGAAAAAGATGATGCTGCTGAAGATTATGAAGGAGAAAGTGTGGCAGAAGTTAAAAAAGTGAAAAGCATGGAAGTTGTGAAACATACATATTTGCCAAAATAGAAAAAAGGTTAACAACATTATCAATTTCTTCGTCAATCCGAACATCTTTAAAAAAAAAAGTATTACTGCTATTTCATTTGATTGGGTTAAACATCTACCGTGTTTCCCCGATAGTAAGACACCCCCGATTGTAAGACGTATCGGGAGTTTCAGAGGGGTCGGCTAATATAAGCCGTACCCCGAAAGTAAGACATATGTCTTACTTTCGGGGAAACACGGGGGTATTGCCGCCTCCCTCTCATAAAGCTGCGCGCTGCTTCCTGCCCACGTCAGCACCGTCCCCCTCTCCATACGTCGCCGCGTCTCATCTACCACCAGAAAAACTCAGCTGAGTTTTTCTGCAGCCGCCTTCCGCCACGGGCTCCGGCTCCCTGCAGCCGCTGGTCCCGCCGTCCTCCGTCGCTCCGTTCGCCCGCAGTCCCGGGCTGAAGTTCTCGCGCGCTCTATTTAAATTTCTTCTTCGGTCCCGAAACGTCATCACGTTGGTCACTCACGTGACCGGAGGCTGCAGTGATAGACAGTTCTCTCCGGCCTCCGGTCACGTGAGTGACCAACGTGATGACGTTTCGGGACCGAAGAAGAAATTTAAATAGAGCGCGCGAGAACTTCAGCCCGGGACTGCGGGCGAACGGAGCGACGGAGGACGGCGGGACCAGCGGCTGCAGGGAGCCGGAGCCCGTGGCGGAAGGCGGCGGTGAGTTTTTCTGGTGGTAGATGGCAGACGCGGCGACGTATACACAGTAATCATACATCAGTAAAACATATACACTGGCATACTGGGGTATCATCTGCTGTATGTAACCCAGTGGGTATCAGCAGGTGTCACACTGGATTAAATACAGCAGGTGGTACTGTATCACACTGGGTTAGATACAGGTAATTTTTTTTCAATATAAGACATACCCCGAAAGTAAGACATAGTGGGGTTTTTGGGGATAAAAAGAAAGTAAGACACTGTCTTACTATCGGGGAAACACGGTATGCCTTTAATGTCTCCTCAACCTCCCCCAATACATTCTACATTACTCTTTGTTGTTTTCCTTCATGTACAATTAACCTACAAGGCAAGAATGGGTTTTTTTTAATTCCGATATTTTGTTCCCATAGACTTACATTTGATTTCCGGTATCGGGTATAGCCGATACTTTTTGGGTATCGACGATACCCATTCCGATCCGATACTTATTGATATCGGAAAGTATCGCTCAACTCTACTGCTAACATATCAAAATGAATACCCTATAACAAGTTTATTTTACCTAAAAATACGTATGATTAAATGAATTAAAACGGTCTTCAAATGCTTTATATGTGAATATTTTTTTCATCTGTTTGCAAATAATTCAGCAGTTATTTATTATTTCACCAAAAGCAATAAACTGGCTGAGCGTCTGCGAGGAAAAGCCTGAACCTAATTATTTACCATTGCAAAGTTAAAGTGTAACTTCTGTGAATTCCAGCTTTACAATGTATAGGGATCAATGTCCAATAGAAATTACTGTACCCATTGCAGGGGACGAGAGGAAAGATCTGGTAAGACAGGGATACCCATGTGCACAGCAAAGGTTAAATGGGCTTTCAAAGATTACAGACTAGGGGTCTTAAGGTACTGCCACACTAAACGATCCCGCTAACGATCACGATAACGACGCAAACTAATGAGATCGTTGGTGTGATCGTTTTAAGGTCGCTAGTAGCTGCCAAACTGGACGATCTCATTAACGACGCATCAGCGGTTAGCGATCTCTTTAACGACTTAGGTTAAGTCATCGATATCTGATTGGTGGAGGTCTGACAATTTATAATGTGACCTCTACAGTCCGACCATAAGATCCTCTTTTGTATTGCAAAATTAGAAAGACATGGAAGCTTTCTTCCATAAATGATGCCACTCTTGTCCATGAACTGGTATTGCAGCAGTCACTATATTGCAATACCAGACTCAGCCATGAATGAATGGGGCGCTGTTTCTAGTATGTATGGGCATATGTGTTGCACAGTGCCGGTATTGTATTTATGATCCCATTGATGGCCTCCAGCCCAGGAATATGACTTAGCAAGGTAAGAACACTCACCGGAAGTGGTTACCGGAGCTCTGCCATATAATACAGATGACATAATGCCTATTTGAGGCTTTTGTCCCCATATATATGAATATAATAAAACCTCAACCTTGAAAATGGAAGTTCTTATATCTGTATCTTCATCATTTTATTTGTTTCTTGGAAAGATATGTCACATTAGGTATGCCCACCATGTCAGCTCTATAGGGGCTGTCACCAGCTTTTCCAGTCCCCTGAGCAACACTTCTACTCTTTGAAGAAATCTAATTTCAGGATCTCTTGCAATAGAGTAGATCCAGCCAGGAACAAGATATGTGGGGCCAGTCAATACTTATGCATATATCAATGAAGTCCAAGTGGCATGAAGCTTGTGGGACACAATGCAAAATCTCCACGGTGACTTCAATATCATATCTCATAAATATATACATATATAGAGAGAGAGATACACACATATACAGTCATGGCTGAAAGTGTTGGCACCCTTAAAATTGTTCCAGAAAATGAAGTATTTCTCATATATATATATATATATATATATATATATATATATATATATATACTGCTCAAAAAAATAAAGGGAACACTTAAACAGAATATAGAGGTAGCTTGACTGCCATTAGGTACTAAGATGAGATCCTCAGACCCCTTGTGAGACCATATGCTGGTGCGGTTGGCCCTGGGTTCCTCCTAATGCAGGACAATGCCAGACCTCATGTGGCTGGAGTGTCAGCAGTTCCTGCAAGATGAAGGCATTGAAGCTATGGACTGGCCTGCCTGTTCCCCAAACCTGAATCCGATTGAGCATATCTGGGACATCATGTCTCGCTCCATCCACCAACGTCACGTTGCACCACAGACTGTCCAGGAGTTGACGGATGCTTTAAGGTACTGCCACACTTAGCGATCTCGTTAGCGATCACGATAACGACGCAAGCTACCGAGATCGTTGGTGTGATCTCTTTTAGGTCGCTAGTAGCTGCCAAACAGGAGATCTCATAAACGACTCATCAGCGGTCAGCGATCTCTTTAACGACTTTGGCGGTCGTTAGGATCTGTCAGCATGTACTGAGCGCTTCTGATTCATAGGAATTTCCAGCATCGCTCCTGCTCTCTGCGTCCTGCTAGCCTGCTTTGCAACTTCTGCGATCCTCTCTGTGACGCAAAAGAGAACTTACAGATATTGCGATCCACTCCGTGACGCTAAAAACCCCTAGTCCCGCCTGCGCCGCTGTCATATGCGTCACAAACGAGGTCGCTCGTCGTTCGCAAAAGGTGCCAAACACAGCGATATAGGCTCACCAGCGGGACGCCAACGATCAAAAAACTGTCCAGAACGCTAGTGAATGATCAGCGACATCACAGTAGGGGCCACATCATTGCTACATGCCACACACAACGAGGTCACTAACGAGATTGCTAAATAGTGACGTATTAGCGATCTCGTTATCGATCTCGTTAGCAATCTCGTTTAGTGTGGCATACCCTTTAGTCCAGGTCTGGGAGGAGATCCCTCAGGAGACCATCCACTGCCTCATCAGGCGCATGCCCAGGTGTTGTAGGGAGGTCATACAGGCACGTGGAGGCCACACACACTACTGAGCATCATTTTGACTTGTTTTAAAGACATTACATTCCACTTTAATTTTGTGTGTGACTCCAAATCCAGGCCTCCATTGGTTAATAAATTTGATTTCCATCGATGATTTTTGTGAGATTTTGTTGTCAGCACATTCAACTTTGTACAGAACAAAGTATTTACTGAGAACATTTCATTCATTTAGATCTAGGATGTGTTATTTGAGAGTTCCCTTTATTTTTTTGAGCAGTGTATATATATATATATATATATATATATGTGTGTACCTTATCCTGGGCCCCATGCTGGAATATATATCCCCCATCCTGGTATATGCCCCTTAGCCTGAGCCCCATCCTGGTATATATGTCCCCATCCAGGTATATATGTCCCTTATCCTGGGCTCCATCCTGGTATATGTATCCCCCATCCTGGTATATATGTCCCTTATCCTGGCCCACATCCTGGTATATATATCCCCCATCTTGGTAATATATCCTTTTTCCAAGCCCCTGTTGTGAACACTTTTAATCTGGCTTCTGAGTTTGGGCTCCCTCTGGTGGTTGCTTCTGGTAATGGAGTTGCTCTGGCTGACAGAAGTCAATCACCTGAGGGGGATGATTGGAGATCAGGTGTTACTGACTGGGGAGATATAAGTGAGCAGCCTTCCCATAGTGGTTGCCAGTGATTTTGGTTTTCTTCCTGAGCCTTGTGGAAGTCAGCTTGCTACCTACTTTGTCCTGCATCATTCAGATTAGTTTTTGTCTGTTTAATCTGTGGTATTTTTCCCTGTTTTCTGCCTTGCTGTGTGTTCAGCCGCGCTCCCTGCGGGGACCTGTGCTGGACTCTGTTTTCATTTGCCACAGCTTATTTCAGTCATTTCAGTATTTCTAGTCCCCTGTTTTTCAGTATCTGTTGTTTTGCGTCCAGTTCACACCAGAGTTCTGATTTAGTGGGGGAGAGGTCGTGTGGCCTCAGTATTTTTGCATATCAGACGTGTTGGAATTTTTCTTGGGGTTTTTTCAGGGATTGCAGACAGTATCCTTTTCTGTTCTGTTCTATCTAGACCAGACCTGGGCAAAGTGCGGCCCGCGGGCCACATCCGGCCCTCTTGTTGTCTCAGTCCGGCCCGCGGACCGAGACAGCCGTGGGGCTGAAAACCTGAGGTCCGCAGGCTGCACCGTGCCCGCCCACTCGATGTCTCTCCCAGTGATTTTCAACCAGTGTTCCGCGGCACACTAGTGTGACGTGACACATGGTCGGCTGTGCCGTGGGGAAAGTTCCCCAAACTATGGTGCCAGGAGCCGGTGGCTGGGATCATACTCACCCCTCCCCGTGCCATCGCTGAGGGTCCCTGCAATCCTGCGTTCTCCCCGCCTCTGCAGCTCTCCAGCGCTGAGCGGTGATGTAATACCCGCTCATTAAGGTCATGTAATATGGACGCGATGCCACTCCCATGGGCGTGGCTTCCATATTCATGGCCTTAATGAGCGGTATTACGTCACCGCTCAGTGCCGGAGAGCTGCAGGAAGACAGGGAGAACGCAGGATTGCAGGGACCCTCAGCGATGGCACGGGGAGGGGTGAGTATGATGGAGGAGAGGACAAGGAGCACAGAGCTGGACGGGGGATAGAACGGTGGATAGAGGAAGCATGGAGGATGGGGGGGAGAACGGAGGATGGGGGAAGCATGGAGCAGGACGGGGGGGAGAACGGAGGACGGGGAAGCATGGAGGAGAATGGGGGGAGAACGGAGGAAGCATGGAGCAGGACGGGGGGGAGAACGGAGGACGGGGAAGCATGGAGGAGGACGGGGGAGAACGGAGGACGGGGAAGCATGGAGGAGGACGGGGGGAGAACGGAGGACGGGAAGCATGGAGCAGGACATGGGGGAGAACGGTGGACGGGGGAGAACGGTGGACGGGGGAAGCATGGAGGATGACCGGGGGGGGAGAACGGAGGACGGGGGAAGCATGGAGGAGGACGGGGGAAGCATGGAGGAGGACGGGGAAGCATGGAGGAGGACGGGGGGAGGACGGGGTAAGCATGGAGGAGGACGGGGGGAGAACGGAGGACGGGGGAGGATGGAGGAGGACAATGAGCACGGAGCAGGACGGGGGGAGGATGGAGGGCACAGAGGAGCACCGAGCAGGACGGGGGGGAGAGGATGGAGGGCACAGAGGAGCATGGAGCAGGACGAGGGGGGGCACAGGAGGACGGAGAAGGAATGGGGGAGCACAGCGGAGGACGGAGCAGGAGGGGGGAGTACAGAGGAGAATGGGGGAGCACAGAGCTGGATGGGGAGCAAGGAGCAGGACGGGGGCAGCACAGAGCAGGAGGGCAGTTTATACACCCGGCTTATACACGAGTCAATAAGTTTTCCCAGTTTTTTGTGGCAAAATTAGGGGGGTCGGCTTATACACGGGTCGGCTTATACACGAGTATATACGGTAGGTAGGAGACGTGTACAATAAGGGTGCTTTCACACGTTGCGGGTTGCAATGCGTGTTTCCTGATGCGCGCTATGTATAATATGACTGTTTTAGTGTCATTTTGTGCTATTTTGGTTGGTGGTGTGCCCCAGGATTTTCTAAGTATAAAAAGTGTGCCGCGGCTCAAAAAAGGTTGAAAATCACTGCTCTAGGCGCAGTCAGCATTGGTGGAGGAGGGGCCTCAGGCCACTTCCTCCACCAATCAGCGTGTGAAACAGCTGAAGTGATGACGTCATGTCATCGCATCAGCTGTGTACCGCCGGTGAGTCAGCGCATCGGAGACAGCAACAGCAGCAGCAGGGCGCCTGGGAACGGGACTGATGTGAGTATGTGGTGTTATTTTTTTTTTCATGTGTATGAACATGGGGATTCAATGGAAGTGAACATGGGGATTCTATGGAGGTGAACATGGGGATTCTATGGGGGTGAACGTGGGGATTCTATGGAGGTGAACGTGGGGATTCTATGGAAGTGATCATGGGGATTCTATGGGGTGAATATGGGGATTCTATGGGGTGAACATGGGGATTCTATGGGTGAACATGGGGATTCTATGGAGGTGAACATGGGGATTCTATGGAGGTGAACGTGGGGATTCTATGGAGGTGAACGTGGGGATTCTATGGAGGTGAACATGGGGATTCTATGGAGGTGAACGTGGGGATTCTATGGAGGTGAACGTGGGGATTCTATGTGGTGAACATGGGGATTCTTTGGGGGTGAACACGGGGATTCTATGAAGGTGAACATGGGAATTCTATGGGAGTGAACATGTGGATTCTATGAAAGTGAACATGGGGATTCTTTGGGGGTGAACATGGGGATTCTATGGAAGTGAACATGGGGATTCTATGGGAGTGAACATGTGGATTCTATGAAAGTGAACATGGGGATTCTATGGGGTGAACATGAGGATTCTATGGAGGTGAACATGGGAATTCTATGGAAGTAAACATGGGGATTCTATGGGGGTGAACATGGGGATTCTATAGGGGTGAACGTGGGGATTCTATGGGGGTGACGTACAGCACATGGGGATTCTATGGGGGTGACGTGCAGCACATGGGGAGGCTATGGGAAGGCTGTATACTCATGCAGTATATGGAAAGGCTGTGTGGGGCTCATGCAGTATATATATATATTATATATATATATATATATAGGGAGGCTGTGTGGCGCTCATGCAGTGTATATAGGAAGGCTGTGTGGCGCTCATGCAGTATATATAGGGAGGCTGTGGGGCTCATGCAGTGTATATAGGGGGGCTGTGTGGCACTCATGCAGTATATAGGGAGGCTGTGTGGCGCTCATGCAGTATATAGGGAGACTGTGGGGCTCATGCAGTATATATAGGGGGGCTGTGTGGCGCTCATGCAGTATATATATGGAGGCTGTGTGGGTCTCATGCAGTATATCGGGAGGCTGTGTGGGGCTCATGCTGTATATATAGGGAGGCTGTGTGAGGCTCATGCTGTATATAAGGGGCTGTGGGGGGTTCAAATATATATAGGGGGTGTCAGCATACTTAATTCTGCTCAATATTAAGTGATGCAATCAATATTAATAAGTTAATAAGTTGAGTAGAACTTAATTTCAAGCTATTGGTTCGGCCCTCCACAACAGTCATGGTCTCTCATGTGGCCCCTCGGGAAAATTAATTGCCCACCCCTGAACTAGACAGTTTGGGCCCCAGCGTTTGCTTAATCTGTTTTCTGCATGTGTTTGTGCCTCATCTGTCTCACCGGCAATATATGTTTGGGGGCTATGTATTCCTTTGGGGCTCTACTCCGGGGCAGTTAGCTTTCCCCTTTCTCTCTTTAGGCTTAGTTACCTCTTTGGCTGTGTCGAGGCGTCTAGGCATCTTAGGTACGTCCCACGGCTAATTCTAGTTGTGTTGTCAGTTTAGGGGTCTGCAATCCGCTAAGTCACCAACCTCTCTGGGTGTCTGGTTGCCTAGCCTATTTTTCTGTTATCCTCCTCAGTTACCGAATCATAACAGAATCACCGGCCCGACTGTAGATTCTAGGATACTCTAAGGCTATGTGCACACGTTGCTGATTTTTCGTGGCAAAAACGCTTAAAAAACACATGAATTAAGCATCCTATTATTTAGAATGAATTCTGCAATTTTTGTGCACATGGTACGTATTTTTCCACGAAAAAAACGCATCGTTGAAAAAAACGCATCATGTTCATTAATTTCGCGGTAAATCTGCGTATTTCCAGCTATATTATTGACCTAGAATGTTCAGGAAAAATTTGCGGTAAAAACGCGCAAAAAAACTTGCAAAAACGCGATAAAAACGCATGCGGTTTTTCTGGGAAAAAGTCCGGTTTTCCTCAGGAAATTTCTGCAAACATTCCGCAACGTGTGCACATAGCCTAAAGAAGGAAAGAATAGTAAAAAAAAAAAAAGGGTCAGAATTTTTTGCATATTTTTTCCTCTTTTTCTCTGGGGGCCGTAGGAGGATTTTTTCTTCATGGAGACTAAGCATTTGTCTGATCATGTTGAGCAGCTCGCTGCTGAAGTTTGGAGAATTTCTGCTTATCTCGCTCAGTTGTCTACTGTAGAACCTAAGATCCCTATTCCTGATTTATTTTCTGGGGATCGGTCTAAATTTTTGAACTTTAAGAATAATTGTAAATTGTTTTTTGCCTTGAAACCTAATTCCTCGGGGAACTCGGTGCAGCAGGTTAAAATTGTCATCTCCCTTCTGCGCGGCGACCCTCAGGACTGGGCTTTTTCCCTGACACCTGGGGATCCTGTTTTGGCTAATGTGGATGCGTTTTTTCAGGTTCTGGGGTTGTTGTATGATGAACCTAATGTTATTGATCAAGCCGAGTAAGCCTTATTGGCATTGAACCAGGGTCAGGAAGCGGCAGAATTGTATTGTCAGAAATTCAGAAAGTGGGCAGTCCTTACTAAATGGAACAATGATGCCCTAGCGGTTCTTTTTCGGAAAGGTCTGGCAGAGACCGTAAAGGATGTTATGGTGGGATTTCCTGTCCCCTCTGGTCTCAACGACTCTATGTCATTAGCCATTCAAATTGACAGACGTTTACGTGAACGTAAAGCAATGCGAGAGGCGGTGTTGCCTTTCGAACAAACCTCTCAGCCCATGCAGTGTGATAGGGTTGTTTCTAGGGCTCAACATCAAGAATTTAGAAGGCGTAATAAATTGTGCTTCTTTGTGGGGATGCCTCTTATACTATTTCCGTCTGCCCTAAGCGGGAAAAACGTTTTGCTCACACATTTGTTTTGGGCAATGTACAGCCTAAATTCCTTTTGACGGTTCCTTGATCTGCTCCTTATCTTCATTTTCTGCTAAGGCTTTTGTTGATTCGGGAGCAGCCATGAACCTAATGGATTTTGACTTTGCCAAATGATGTGGTTTTCCCATGGTACCCCTGCGGACTCCTATTCCTTTGAGGGGTATTGATGTGAGTCGCCCGCCAGAGCCGTGGGGTACTCGATACCGAGCCCGTTAACTTCTATAGGGGATGTCACGGCGGCGACGACCCGGTTCGTGGCCCTGGGCACTCACCAAAAAGGGAAATATATTTACAGGGGAATGACAAGTTTGTCGTAATGTTCGTGACGCCACCTGCGGTACCCAGTCAGGGTGACCAGCGCTGCGGTGCAGGTCCCCTGGAAGAGATGGTATTATGCAGCTAGTTGGTAAACCTCCCACAGGTGAGGTTATATTCTTCCAGGGCAGGTAAATGTTATATTTGGGGATGATACTAATGAATGCAGCAGAGAGAGATGTGCGTCGCTGAAATAACTCCGGGAAACAGTCCAAGTGCAATTTCAAGATTTTACTCACAGTCTGTTGCCAGCAAGACAGATGCCCGCCTGGTACTGTGTCCTCCGGGCGAGGGATCCAGCAACCCCCAGGTAACTCGGTCGCACCTGCCCAGGACTCCCGTTCTGTGTGTGTCCTTTCCTGGCCATCTCTCTCTCTCTCTGACACCTCACCAAGCAGTCTTCCAATCCAGAAACTGCGGACCCTGTCGGGTAACAGCCTAATTCTGTGCGTCCATGGCCCTATGTAGCTTCCTTCCTGGAGATGCTGCTGGTGGTTGCTAGCGATGACCCATAAAGTGATCACCCCGTCGGCTTGCTAGCGGGGCCCGAAGGTTTCCCACTAGTCTAGGGGCCGATTCCCTTATGGCCTGGTCCTTCCGATCCCGGAAAGGGCCACGGATGGAATATTCACTGTACGTGCCCAAGGACCCCTTCGCTGACTTCTCCAGAAGCTCCTCAGTCTCTTTCTCTCTCCACACGAGCTCCTATCAGCTTGAGCTGTCCTCACACAAAGTACTACTCCTACTTACTTAACTTCTCTCCTCCTATTCGGCTACTGCTAACTCCACCCATCCATACACCCCTTGCTAACCAGCCTGGGAGGAGACCATCCTCCCGTAGGGTACGTCAATATGCCCAGCTTATATGGTGTGTGTTGGATACAGGTGTTGGAGTCCTAGGGGTGCTCCCTCTTACCTGGAAGTGGGGTGGCACTCCTCTGGATGAGGTGCAACACCTCTGTGGCGACTGAACCCTCAGATGCTACCCCTTTGGCGGAGAATAAACCCCAGTTTTGGACCCAGGTGATAATGCGGTGTAGCCCCGGACCACCAAGAGAATTGTAAATTTTTGGTGTTACATAATTTACATGACATTATTGCACTGGGTTTTCCTTGGTTGCAGACCCATAATCCTGTTTTGGATTGGAAGTATTGGAAGTCTGTGTCTGTGGTTAGTTGGGGTTGTCAGTGTGTTCATAGTGACACTACTGTTTTCTCTACCTCCCCCAGTCTCAGGATGTCCCTGATTATTTGGCTGAGTTTTCTGATGTGTTTAGTGAGAGTAAGTTTGCATCCTTGCCTCCTCACAGGAGTTATGATTGCGCGATTGAGTTAGTGCCCGGTTGTAAATTTCCCAAGGGTCGGCTCTTCAATTTATCTGTACCGGAACATGATGCTATGCGATCTTATATCGAAGAGTCATTGGAGAAGGGTCATATTAGACCATCCTCTTCACCTTTAGGTGCCGTTTTTTTCTTTGTGGTCAAGAAGGATGGCTCATTCAGGCCATGTATTGACTATCGTCTCCTTAATAAGATCACTGTTAAATATCAGTATCCGTTACCCTGATTTCTGATTTATTCTCCAGAGTGAAAGGTGCTAGTTGGTTTACTAAGCTTGACCTTAGGGGTGTTATGATCTGCTACAAGCACTAAGGAAAGATGGGAATTCTGTCCCTACAATAGAACTAAGCTGGATCCCTACGATGTAACGGGGAACCTGATCCTGCGACCAGACCTCAGCTAGTCTGAACGAAGACCTATAGTTGCGAGGAAGGAATCCCTACAAGATCTAGGGACTGGGAGAAAAGGTGGACACCTCCTAACAGAAATTGTAGCAGGGAAAAATTAAACAGAAAACAAATTACTTAGAGATCAAAAGATCAAGCAAAACTGACTGAGAAAGGCACCTAAGCACCCGGCTAGCTTAAGAGTAGATAATACAATGAAGTCCAGCAAAGCCAGAAGGGCGGAGCCAGACTAAATAGGGAAAAAAGGTCATGTGACCAGCAAACTGAAACAAAACCTAACAAGAGGGTTCTAACAAGGGGGGCGTATAATCTTATTCGCATTAAGCACGGTGATGAATGGAAGACGGTG
>JARQOD010000001.1:443729407-443830025 GCA_033576555.1 Oophaga sylvatica | reverse complement strand
TCGGTCATTTTCCCTTTGTTCACTCGCCTGTCGTCTACACACACCTTAATTGAGCAAGGAGCACAGGAGATGTCGCTTTCTGAGGTAACTCCGAACAGAGATGTCGTGTGTGCTCCTCTGAGGTAACACCAACAACTCCCTAACTTTCAGCTAGATGTCTTTATCTCACTGCTGTCTCAAGGGCTCCCTCTGGTGGAACCAGGAAAAGTGTCAAAGTGTTGTGTGCTTTCAGGTATTTGTGATTACCTTTCTGTGCATACTTCTGGGAACATGTGTACCAAGCGCAGCTGGGCCACACAGATGATTGCAGACGAGAGCTGGTCATTCGGGAAAGAAAACTTGGACAAAGATGTAAACTCTGTGCCCAGAAAGGAAACCTGGGCTATGGAGAAAAAGAGAGGATCCAGGGCCCAGAAGGTGAATAGAAAAACATGTAATTGGTAAAAAAAACCCTCCACCTCAGATGAGGAATGCAGTCAGGTTAAAGTACACAGGACCAGAGGAGAACATCCCATCCAGAATCTATATTGGAAAAGTTCTTCTGAAAGAGTTTATGAAGTTTAAGGCGTCTGAGGTCTACGCTCTGATCCATGTCCCATCAGCAGGATCTATGATATCAGCTTTAAGCTCCAGTGTGATCTGGATCTGTTCTGGAACATCTATAATGACACTAGAGAAAGATGAGATCGGGGATCATCTCCATTGTATCCAGCTGTCTAAGCCGCAGGAAATTAATGGCCACTGTTCTTTTCCCAGTCTGAGGTGGTGGCACTGGCGGATCTGCAGCATGGCTGAGCCGGCAGTGCATGGTGAGAAGTCATCCCCAGAAGTTATATGATGAGGCGCAAATATGGAACAGAGGTATTCTGTGAAAATCCAGCTTCTACAAGAGAATCGTGTAACGAGACATCTGCCGCACTCCTTCTACCTGTGCTCAGAGGGGGGATATGCTACTACTCCTGTCAGCCACGTCTGTGCCATAGATGTGGGGGCAGGCACCTCGCCATGAACTGTTCGCATATAACATGCTCATTGTGTGGACAGTTCGGACATACAAAGGACAAATGCACAGGACCCGTCATCTGTAACCTGTGCTCAGGACCGGGCATACGTTCCAGAATTGCCCGTATGCAGAACATAATAAATATAATGGCCAGACCTCTTTGGAAATTATGCAAAAAGATGTCACCAGAGGTGCAGATGTTGTGCAAGAAGCCGACACTGATGAAGGTTAGAAGTCTTAGTAACGTGAACCTGCTCCAGAGTCTGATATAATATTAATGGATGCTGCACTGCTAGGACCACCAGCCACTGAAAAAATGCATAAAGCACCACCAGACACTGAGGAAATGTGGTGCCCCTGAGGGTCCAGTTGCCACAGAGGTACTACATCTCAGCCAGAGATTGTGGTATCCCACCTTTCAGGTAAGAGGGGACATCAAACCTGGTTCTGACAAACACTGCATCCATCACACACACTAGCTCAGTTCCACTCACAAGCCTGTAGCTAGCATAGGGTGTCAGATGGTGGGTGGAGCTTGTGGGTCAGAGCAGGGAGTTAGAGGGAAGAGTGAGTCTTCCCATAGGGGAAGAAGAGGAAAGATGTGCATAGGCAGCCTTCCCGTAGGGGAAGGTGGGAAGAGAATAGAAACGTGCAGCAGGCTCCAGGTCTGAGGAACTGCTCACAGCTAGAAAGATAGAAAATAAGATTCCCCATAGGGAAAAGGGATTTCTTAGAGACACGGCTGAGCAGAAGGCTACCAGTGGGGCTCGTTCCAGGCTGACGGACATCAGCTGGGAGATCCAGGTCGCAGAAGGGGACTCGGCCCCTAGCCTAGTGGAGCGTACAACAGGACTCAGCTAGCAAGCCGACAGCTGTGACAACTTTAGGGGTCACAGCCAAAAACCACAAGCATCTTCTCCGGGAAGGAAAGCTATATAGAATCAAGGAAACGCCTGGGTCACGTCCGAAAGGATTCGCAGCTACCGGACTGGGACACTGTTTGTGTGGTGCTGGGAAGGAAGAAGGAGTGGGAATCAGCACAGTGAGACAGCCAGGGAAGGCATATACTGACAGGGAGCTTTGGAACTGACTGGTGTTCTCCATCTACCTGGGAGTTGGCTGGACTCCGTACCTGGATGACGTGGCACCAAGCGGGCACCTGTACTGCATGCACCTGAACTATGAGTAAAGCTTGGAAACGGCATCTGACTGTCTCCTCTCAAGTTCTTCCTGCGGCACACACTCCACACTGCTACACCTCCCAGCACCATTACTCTCTACAACATCTCTCTGCCCTGGGACAAGCTCTGCCTGTGGAGAGCTATTCCAACTCTGCTGCATCACTCCATCTGTCCCAGAGGATCTGCATTGCAGCGCTGGTCACTGTGACCAGAAACCACAGGTGGCGTAACGAACACTTCAATACAAACTCTCTATTATCCCTTGTAAATATACCCCCTTTATTGGACGCCCAGGGCCACGGACCGGGTCACTGCGCTGTGACACATCCCTTTAAGACACCGGCCCAGTACCGAGTTAACCCACTGCCATGGCGGGCGATCCATTTTGGTGTCACGAACAGGATGAGCCGACCCTTGAACATGGTCTTGTGCGCCTAACAGAATGTGCAAAGGATTAAACCCAGTGAATTGTGATTTGGACTGTAAAGATGTGGCTATGGCGGTTCCACGAGGTCTGCAGTAGGCGGTGCCATCGTAGACAGCACCCAAAAAAGAGCGCGAACCAACATGAACCTCCCGTCTGTACTTCTATGTAACTGCATCGTGACCAACCGCTAGGGGAGTCCGTATCCTAGCGTGGTATGGCGGCAAAGGAAAAAAGACACCGCCCCTCAGGGGTGGAGAAACGTTCAGCGGCAGGAAAGCGAGCAAGGAGAAGGCAGTACACCAGACGGCCATCATGGAGAGAGGAGGGAGGCCTGAGGAGTGCGGAGGGAGAGCGAAGATTTTACCGGCTCTGTGGAAACAGGCTCCAGCTCCCAAGAAGATGTTGACCTGGCGGTGTTGTCACGGGTGTGTCGCT
This sequence comes from Oophaga sylvatica, assembly GCA_033576555.1. Lineage (NCBI taxonomy): Eukaryota > Metazoa > Chordata > Amphibia > Anura > Dendrobatidae > Oophaga > Oophaga sylvatica. The sequence goes on along the minus strand of JARQOD010000001.1, from coordinate 443,826,979 downwards.
ACGAAGATCGTCGCGATTGCACAGCCTGACTTCTCACAGCTGAGTTTCTGGTGCTGGGTGTTTTTCGGCAGTGAGGGAGTTAATTCTCCTCTCTCTGTGCTAGACGAGGCCAGCCACACCCGCTGCAATTAATGCTGCAATAATGGGATTCCTTTAAATACCTGCCAGTCTGCTAGGGAAGTGTCGGTGAAAGCATTCTGGCAGACAAACAGAACGGCTTGTGGTATTTTGGAGTTTGGAGTGAAGCGTACTTTGTGTGTGGTTTTTTCCCTTCCTCGCTTTATCATTTATCTCCTTACCCGTTGGTGTTCCCTCTGTTGTTGTGAAGTAGTTTTGTATGCAAGGTGGTTGTTGATTTTCCCCTTGTACTGTCTCGTTCGTCTAGTACTGTGTGTGGGCTTATATTATCCCATTCCCTGTTGTTGTGATCGGGGTCCTTCTCAGGACTAGATCACTGAGGTTAAGGGATCCTCAGGAGGTAGGGATTACGCTGGCGGCCTGGACCTCTGTACCTTTAACAGTACCTCCAGGTAGAGGGACTAGTCAGGGACCTAGCTTAGGGTCAGCTTAGGCCCTAACCTCCGGTACGCAGAGACAGCGTGACATTTTCACCGACCGACAAAAGATTCTCTCCAGCCTCCATGGATCCAGTAGCTAGTCTTGCTCGGCAGTTGCAGAGTTTGTCCATGGAGCTGGCGGACGTTAAGTCCAAGGTTTTGTACCCCCCGGAGCAAGCCGGACCAGAACCTAAAGTAGCTCTCCCTGACAGGTTCACTGGGGGCCGGGACAAGTTTTTTGTTTTCCGGGAGGCATGTAAATTGTACTTTCGGCTGCGGCCACAGTCATCGGGGAGTGATGAGCAAAGGGTGGGAATTGTCATCTCGCTCCTACAAGGGGACCCACAATCATGGGCGTTCTCTCTTCCCCGGGCTCCCGGCTCTCCAGTCAGTGGATAGGTTTTTTGCAGCTCTGGGTCTTGTATATGATGACCCGGATCGGGTCTCCCTTGCTGAATCTAAGTTACGTAGGATCCAGCAGGGAGCTCGTCCGGCGGAGGAATTCTGTTCGGAGTTCCGTAGGTGGGCCACGGCACCCAGTGGAATGACCCGGCTCTTAGGAGCCAGTTTTGTCAAGGTTTATCTGACAAATTAAAGGATGTGTTGGCACAGTATGACCCTCCCGCGTCACTGGAAGCCGCTATGGCCCTTGCTATTCGTATTGACAGACGGCTTCGGGAGAGGTGCGGGGTAACTCCGCCCCCGGTGATGACCCACCTTCCTCAAGGGTCCCTTATATGGAGGTTCCCTGGTCAGTCCAGAGGAGCCTATGCAATTAGGAGGGACATCATTTCGGGGGAGGGGACCGGCGGGGCGCCACAAAACAGGAAGTTGTTTCTTCTGTGGGAAAAAGGACATTTTATTGGGGGGTGTCCATCCCGTCCTTTGCAGAGTAAAGGGTCGTCGGAAAACTATTGATCCCAGATTGTGTGGTGGACGGCAAATCTGGGAGTAAGTATTTCGTCCCTAAGTTCGTCTCAGTTTCTCGTACCGGCGGAGGTGGTGGTGGGTACGAGAACTGAGAGGATATCTGTTCTTCTGGATAGTGGGGCCGGGGCTAATTTGGTGGACGCTCGGTTTGCCCGGGTTCAAGGTATGCAATTGAGTGTGTTGGCTGAACCCATCCCCATATTCTCGATCGACGCCAGACTTCTCGGTCAGGGAAGTTTTTTTACAAGCAGTGCATAACGTAAATCTTCAAGTGGGGGCGATACATAAAGAACTGTTGTCTTGTTACGTGTTGGAGGGTCTTACCACTCCTATAGTGTTGGGCCTTCCTTGGTTAACTAAGCATAACCCGGTTATTAATTGGCAATCCAGAGAGATAAGCCAATGGAGTGAATTCTGTAATAAAAACTGCATGAATGCGGTCATCGGTGCGGTCACTCCTAGGGTCTTACCTCCATTTCTGGCGGACTTTGAGGATGTATTCTCGGAGAAAGGGTTTTCAGGAACTACCTCCTCATCGCGTGTATGACTGTTCTGTAAAACTGCTCCTGAGGCCAAGTTACCTAAATCTAGGTTGTATAACCTATCTGGTCCTGAGAGGCAGGCCATGAAGGATTATATTGCTGAAAGTCTGGCTAAGGGGCGTATTAGACCTTCATCTTCCCCGGTGGCCGCGGGGTTCTTCTTTGTGAAGAAGAAAGATGGAGGCCTACGCCCTTGCCTGGATTTCCGTGAACTTAATCGGATTACGGTCCGAGATCCGTATCCGCTCCCACTTATTCCCGATCTCTTCAATCAGATCGTGGGCGCCAAATGGTTCTCTAAGTTGGATCTCAGGGGGGCGTACAATCTGATTAGGATGAAGGAGGGGGATGAGTGGAAGACGGCGTTTAAACACTCCGGAGGGCATTATGAGAACCTTGTCATGCCATTCGGTCTGACTAATGCCCCGGCGGTGTTCCAACACTTTGTAAATGACATTTTTCGCCACCAGGTGGGACAGTTTGTGGTCATATATCTGGATGATATCTTAATTTACTCGCCGGATCTTGTGTCTCATCAGGAGCATGTTAGGCAGGTGTTACAGATTTTGCGGGATAATAAACTGTACGCCAAATGGGAAAAGTGTGTGTTCGCCGTACAGGAACTCCAGTTTTTAGGCTTCCTGGTGTCAGCATCCGGTTTTCGTATGGACCCTGGGAAAGTACGGGCAGTTCTTGAGTGGGATCTGCCAGAGAATCTTAAGGCTCTACAACGTTTCCTGGGGTTTGCTAATTATTACCGGAAATTTATTCGTAATTTCTCATCCATGGTTAAACCTCTCACAGACATGACAAAAAAGGAGACGATTTTTCTAGGTGGTCTGACAAGGCTTGTCAAGCATTCTCCTCCTTGTAAAAATGCTTTGCCTGGGCACCCATACTCATTCAACCTGATGCGTCACAGCGTTCATTGTAGAGGTAGACGCTTCGAGGTAGGGGTGGGAGCAGTATTGTCACAAGGTTCGTCCCCTGGTAAGTGGCATCCGTGCGCATTTTTCTCTAAAAAAACTGTCGTCCGCTGAGACGAATTACGATGTCGGCAATAGGGAACTCTTGGCCATTAAATTGGCTTTTGAGGTGTGGCACCATTTTTTGGAGGGGGCAGTCCATCCGGTCACTGTCATCACCGATCACAAGAACCTGCTATATCTGGAGTCTGCCAAACGTCTGAATCCCAGACAAGCTAGGTGGTCATTATTTTTTACCAGGTTTAATTTTGTCGTCACATATCGTCCTGGGTCAAAAAATGTAAAGGCGGATGCCTTATCTCGTAGTTTCCCTGGGGCCGGGAATACGGAGGACCCGGTTCCTATCCTTCAGGAGGGGGTGGTGGTGTCGGCAGTATGCTCTGAGCTTGAGAAGGAGGTATTGGAGGCTCAGGGGGACGCCCCTGTAGGACCTCCAGGGAGACTGTTTGTTCCAAATCAGTTGCGACAAAAGGTGATCGAGGCACACCATAATTCAGCTTTGGCAGGACACCCAGGGAGTAAAGCAACTGAGGATCTCCTCTCGCGTCGGTTTTGGTGGCCTAACTTACATAGGGAGGTGGTAACTTTTGTCGCGTCCTGCGAGGTTTGTGCGCGCTCTAAGACACCACATACCCGTCCGTCTGGGGCCCTCTTACCTTTGAAGATCCCGGAGCGTCCGTGGACTCATCTGTCTATGGACTTCATTACGGACCTCCCGCCATCTTCGGGTAAAACAGTCATACTTGTTGTAGTGGACAGGTTCAGCAAGATGGCACATTTTATCGCTCTTCCTGCTCTTCCTAATGCTAAAACTCTTGCGCAGGTGTTCATTGGGGAGATTGTGAGACTTCACGGGGTACCCTCCGATGTGGTGTCGGATCGGGGGTCTCAGTTTGTGTCCAAATTCTGGAAGGCATTTTGTACACGGCGGGGGATGCAGTTGTCATTTTCATCGGCTTTTCATCCGCAGACCAATGGTCAGACAGAGCGTCTGAACCAGAGCTTGGAGACATATCTCCGGTGTTTTGTGTCAGAGAACCAGGAGGACTGGGCTTCTTTCTTGCCTCTGGCGGAGTTTGCCCTTAATAATAGGCGGAGCGAGTCCACTGGTAAGTCCCCGTTTTTTGGGGCATATGGTTTTCACCCCCAGTTTTGTACTTTCAATAGGGGGGGCTCTTCTGGGGTTCCTGAGGAGGAACGATTTTCGTCGTCACTTGCTTCAGTGTGGAAAGGAGTGTTGAATAATCTGAGTACATGGGGAACGATACAAACGTATGGCTGATAGGAGGAGAGTGTCTGGTCCGGACCTAAGTGTGAACGATCGGGTATAGTTGTCTACCAAGAATATAAAACTTAAGGTTCCCTCCTGGAAACTGGGTCCCAGGTTCATCGGGCCATACAGGATCAGTTCTATAATTAATCCGGTGGCATTCCGTCTTGACCTCCCTCCTACATTTAAAATTCACAATGTGTTCCACAGATCGTTGCTTAAGAGATATGTGGCGCCGGTGATACCGTCACCTTTACCTCCTCCTCCAGTGGTGGTCAATGGTAACTTGGAGTTTCAGGTGTCGAAAATCATCGATTCACGTCTGAATCGCCGGTCCCTTCAGTACCTGGTTCATTGGAGGGGGTATGGTCCTGAGGAGAGGACGTGGGTTCCTGCGGCGGATATTAACGCAGACCGATTAATTCGGGCCTTCCACACTACTCACCCAGATAAACCTGGCCCTGAGGGTCCTGAGGCCCCTCGTAGAAGGGGGGGTACTGTCACGGGTGTGTCGCTATGAAGATCGTCGCGATTGCACAGCCTGACTTCTCACACCTGAGTTTCTGGTGCTGGGTGTTTTTCGGCAGTGAGGGAGTTAATTCTCCCTCTCTCTGTGCTAGACGAGGCCAGCCACACCCAGCTGCAATTAATGGTGCAATAATGGGATTCCTTTAAATACCTGCCAGTCTGTTAGGGAAGTGTCGGTGAAAGCATTCCTGGCAGACAAACAGAGCGGCTTGTGGTATTTTGGAGTTTGGAGTGAAGCGTACTTTGTGTGTGGTTTTTTCCCTTCCTCGCTTTATCATTTATCTCCTTACCCGTTGGTGTTCCCTCTGTTGTTGTGAAGTAGTTTTGTATGCAAGGTGGTTGTTGATTTTCCCCTTGTACTGTCTCGTTCGTTTAGTACTGTGTGTGGGCTTATATTATCCCGTTCCCTGTTGTTGTGATCGGGGTCCTTCTCAGGACTAGATCACTGAGGTTAAGGGATCCTCAGGAGGTAGGGATTACGCTGGTGGCCTGGACCTCTGTACCTTTAACAGTACCTCCAGGTAGAGGGACTAGTCAGGGACCTAGCTTAGGGTCAGCTTAGGCCCCTAACCTCCGGTACGCAGAGACAGCGTGACAGGTGTGGAGCAGGAAGTACAAGAGCTGGCCCGCTGCCTAGAGAAGCAGGCGCTGCTGAGCAAAGGAGACAAGCCGCCAAGCAGGAGGCCGCCGATGCCCGGGCACCCACGCCTCCGGTACCCGAGGCCCCGGTACCCCTACCACCGGTACCCACCGCTACGGAGCCTTCCACCCTGGTACCCCCATCACCGGTACCAACGGTACCAGTCCCCGCGCCACCAGAGGCGACGACTGAGGACAGCCACACCAGGGCGCAGGTGTGGGCAGCGCCCCTGGGTCCTGGGAGGAATGGCTGGGTCCCATCGGGCTACCGCCGACCCCAAAAGCTGGTCAGCTAGTGCTGGACGAGGCCTGGGACCACAACATCGTCCCACGGGGGGGTATCCTTGAGCCTGTCCCAATACCACAACCACCTCTCATAGTGAAACACAAGCTCGAGGTCTTGATATGGGATGACCTCGGCGGAACAGATCTGATGGGGTTTCCTATCACGGATGAAGAGATCTGCCGCCAGCAAATTCAGCAGCTGGCCCAAGAGGAGAAGGACCGGCAGGCCCGACGAGAGGCCCTACAGAGGAGGGATCTCGCGGGCAAAAACCAGGTGAGGGAGAAGTTCCTTGAATATCTTGATCCCATGGGGTGGGGCGCAGTCCTCAGCTTTGATTTGGAGCAGGGACTCGGTTTCATTCAAGATTCGCGGAAAGCCCCGGATCTTTTTGTGAACAGGCAGGACATGGAGGCCCATCTGATACAGGGGGCATCCGGAGCGTGATCTATTCCCTGGAGAGCTCGTCTTCTTCACCCACAATCTTGGTGCGAGGGGATGGTACGCTCTCCATGTGCACCGGATCCCAGTGGAGCTTACACCACGCCACCACCAGGGGGCAGCAAACGCGACAGCCTCCACAACCGCAACAGCGACACCAGAGGCAGCTGCAGCACCTACAATACCACGCGTGGCAGTAGCGCCTTCAAGGGCAGGTGATGAGGTTCTCCAGGCAGCAAGTATCCAAGCTGCCCCAACTGCAACAATGCCTCTGGGAGCAACCTCATATTCCACTGCTCCCATCACTGTAGGAAGCAACGGACAACAAATTCTACCCTGGAAGCAGAAGAAACAAAATGCTTCCATCCAAACCGGGGGCTGCAAGGATCAGTCATCATCTGCGCAAAAGTCTTCTTTCATTTTGTTTTTCCGTCAGGCAAGGAACTGTAAATAGTTAGCCCCAGGAGGGTTCTGCAAAAATGTTTTAAAAGTTGTTTTGATTTTCTAGTATTAATCAATGACAGACTCTGTGATCATGAACAGTGAGTGATCCAAAAACTCTCCCTTGTAAATAGTTTTGCACCTCTTTAGGTGTTCCTTCTTGGTTTTACAAGCACTTTTATAAAAAAGGTCCCATCATTGCACAACTACAGAGCAGAAGAAAAACCCATTAGGTGTGGCCGAAGATGAGGTCCTTGGGGGAGACCAGTTATGTCTTACAGGCTACAGCCCACCCAAGACCAACGTTGCAGGTTTTGAGCGGGTCCTCCACAAAGCACAAGGATATTTGAAGATACCCCGGCTGGGAAAGTATCTGCCACCTACCTCATATGATGACAGCTTTTGATTGTGTATTAATAAAAATGTTATTATACTTGTATATTATGCTTAAAGTGAAGTAAGAATTGTTTTGTATTGCAGAGTTATTGAATATCACTTATAGATAAATGTCATGACAATTGTTGGTAACAGGTACCACTTAATAACTGAAAGCACTTTTGTAGAGTATTTTCTAAGAATAATAGTAGGAAGAAAAGTATTGTTGCAGGGACAAGATGTCCAGATTGAGTAGCGAACCTTGTAGTGACGGTTGCTACCCAGAAAGCCTAGAAGAAACGAATGAGTGTTAATTTAGTGACAGTACTTTTGTAAGGAAAAAAAAACAATGTAAATATAATGGTATTTCTACAGGGATAGTATGCCCTGTCCTAGTGGCGAACTTGAAAGTTTAATGGTTGTTGCCAAAAGCACTTTTAGAGTAAATAATGTAAGGTAATGTTATTATGTAACGTTTAAAGTCAAAGTGCCTCCCATAAAGGGAAGTTGTGTTTTAACGTATTTTATACCTGTTAGAATGCAGTCTCAAAAATTTTGTATGTTTCCCGTAACATAATTTACTCTGTTTCAGCCCACGGACGTGCTGCGTTTAACACGGGGGGTATGTGGCGCCCCTGAGGGTCCAGTCACCACACAGACGTACTGCATCTCAGCCAGAGATGTGGTATCCTACCTTTCAGGTAAGATGGGGACATCAAACCTGGCTCTGACAACACTGCATCCATCACACACACTAGCTCAGTTCCACTCACATGCCTGTAGCTAGTAAAGGGTGTCAGATGGTGGGTGGAGCTTGTGGGTCAGAGCAGGAGTTAGAGGGAAGTAAGAGTGAGTCTTCCCATAGGGGAAGAAGAAAGATGTGTATAGGCAGCCTTCCTGTAGGGAAGGTGGGAAGAGATAGAAATGTGCAGCAGGCTCCAGGTCCTGAGGAGCTGCTCACAGATAGAAAGATAGAAAAGAAGATTCCCTGTAGGGAAAAGGGATTTCTCAGAGGCACGGCTGAGCAGAAGGCTACCCGTGGGGCTCGTTCCAGGCTGACGGACGTCAGCTGGGAGAATCCAGGTTGCAGAAGGGACTCGGCCCCTAGCCTAGTGGAGCGTACAACATGAGTCAGCTAGCAAGCCGACAGCTGTGACAACTTTAGGGGTCACAGCCAACAACGACAAGCATCTTCTCTGGGAAGGAAAGCTATATAGAATCAAGGAAACGCCTGGGTCACGTTGTCTGACAGGATTCGCAGCTACCGGACTGGGACACTGTTTGTGTGGTGCTGGGAAGGAAGAAGGAGTGGGAATCAGCACAGTGAGATGGCCAGGGAAGGCATATACTGACAGGGAGCTTTGGACTGGTGTTCTCCAACTACCTGGGAGTTGGCTGGACTCCATACCTGGAGGACGTGGCACCAAGCGGACACCTGTACTGCATGCACCTGAACTGTGAGTAAAGCTTGGAAACTGTATCTGACTGTCTCCTCTCAAGTTCTTCCTGCAGCACACACTCCACACTGCTACATCTCCCAGCACCATTACTCTCTACAACATCTCTCTGCCCTGGGACAACAAGCTCTGCCTGTAGAGAGCTATTCCAACTCTGCTGCATCACACCATCTGTCCCAGAGGATCTGCACTGCAGCGCTGGTCACCTCTGACCAAAAACCACAGGTGGCGTCACGAACACTACAATACAAACTCTATTATCCCTTGTAAAATATACCCCCTTTATTGGATGCCCAGGGCCACGGACCGGGTCACTGCCGCTGTGACACATCCCTTTAAGACACCGGCCCGGTACCGAGTAACCCACTGCCCTGGCGGGCGATCCAGAAACATCTAAAGTGCCACCAGCCTCTGAAGAACCATGTAAAGTATATTCAGATGCTAAGGTAAGACATAAACCACCATGATTGGCCACGAAAGTAAGATCTAAACAATGGTCAGCCACTAAAGTCAGGCCTAAAATACCAGTAACTAAAATGATACCTAAGGTGTCCAGGAAACCTGTCGCCAAACCGTCCCAGCAGCAGCCTAGTACATCTGTAAAAACAGGTAATGTTCTGCAGTGTCCAGTGTGGATGTGGGAGGTTTTTTGACTGTAAAAAGGAGAAAAGCCTATGTGGATGCCTTCAGAAAAGTCTTAGCAGCACAGAAAACCTCCGATCCTCCAGAGCTGGCGATAAGTCCGGGACGTTACAATGTACTGAGAGAAGACAAAGAAGAGCACAAATGGAGCAAAGTTCTACATACATCATAGAAAATGTCTCTGATGAGGTGGATCCTGACCCTCGCGTGTCCACGAAGAGATGGGGCACTGCAGGTGACAGCAGTGGAAGGAGGAAGAAGACCAGAAAGTCTAAGTGATCAGGATGCGGCTGAGAATAAACTCTATTAATGTGAACAGTGAGACGTATCTGAAGTGCAATGCCCATGTGAATACGGCCAAGAGAGACTGGAGACCGGGTCCTTCATTCTGGTCCTTCGGTCTGGAGAGAAATGACAGTGTGGGGATTCTTTGTAATAACATGGATATCCAGGTGGACGGAGTCCTGGAGATCTGTCTGGTCGCTGTCTGATGCTGGACTCTACACTGGACCCCATACATTATAGAGAGACAAACATTTATGTTCTGTAGACCAGGAAAGAGCGGGCGGAACTGTTGGGATTTATCAATGTGTTCTCTTGCTATTGCGTATGTGATGTAACAATGCAATATTTATTTCCTTTATTTATTATTTTGTGATTTTCATGTAAATATTCTGTAATATATGGTTGTGAGTTTTAAATAAAAAGATCATTATAGTAGTTATATTCATGTACATAGGGAGCAGTATTATAGTAGTTATATTCTTGTACATAGGGGACAGTATTATAGTAGTTATATTCTTGTACATAGGGGCAGTATTATAGTAGTTATATTCTTGTACATAGTGGGCAGTATTATAGTAGTTATATTCTTGTACATAGGGGCAGTATTATAGTAGTTATATTCTTGTACATAGGGGCAGCATTATAGTAGTTATATTCTTGTACATAAGAGCGGTATTATAGTATTTATATTCTTGCACATAGGGGCAGTATTATAGAAGTTATATTCTTGTACATAGGGGCAGAATTATAGCAGTTATATTCTCGTACATAGGAGCAGTATTATAGTAGTTATATTCATGTACATAGGGAGCGGTACTTTAGTAGTTATATTCTTGTACATAGGAGGCAGTATTATAGCAGTTATATTCTTGTATGTAGGGGCAGTATTATAGTAATATTCTTGTACATAGGGGCAGTATTATAATAGTTATATTCTTGTACATAGGGAGCGGTATTATAGTTATATTCTTGTACATAGGGGCAGTATTATACTAGTTATATTATTGTACATAGGAGCAGTATTATAGTAGTTATAATATTTTACATAGGAGCAGTATTATAGTAGTTATATTTTTTTACATACAGAGCGGTATTAAAGTAGTTATATTTTTGTACATAGGAGGCGGTATTATAGTAGTTATATCCTTGTACATAGGGGCAGTATCCAGTAGTAATATTCTCGTACATAGGGGCAGTATTATAGAAGTTATATTCTTGTACATAGGGGCAGTATTATTGCAGTTATATTCTTGTACATAGGAGCAGTATTATAGTAGTTATATTCTTGTACATAGGGGCAGTATTATAGCAGTTATATTCTTGTACATAGGGAGCGGTATTATAATAGTAATATTCTTGTACATAGGGGCAGTATTAGGCCGGGGTCACACTTGCGAGTGCAATGCGAGAGACTTGCAAGAGTCTCTCGCATCAATATCCGGCACTGCCGCCAGCACTCGGGACCGGAGTGTGCTGCTGCATGTATTTCTATGCAGTTGAACGCTCTGGTCCGAGTGGTGGCGGCAGTGCCGGATATTGATGCTAGAGACTAACGCGAGTCTCGCGCACTACACTCACAAGTGTGACCCCGGCCTTAAAGTAGTTAAATTCTTGTACATAGGGGCAGCATTATAGTATTTATATTTTTTTTACATAGGGGGCAGTATTATAGTATTTATATTCTTGTAAATAGGGGGCAGTATTATGCTAGTTATGTTCTTGTACAAAGGAACATTATAGTAATTATATTTTTGTTCATAGAGGAAGTATTATAGTAGTTATATTCTTGTACATAGGAGCAGTATTATAGTAGTTTTATTCTTGTACATGGGGCAGTATTATAGTAGTTATATTCTTGTTCATAGGGAGCAGTATTATAGTAGTTATATTCTTGTTCATAGGGGGCAGTATTATAGTAGTTATATTCTTGTACATAGGGGCAGTATTACACTAGTTATATTTTTGTACATAGGGGGCACTATTCTAGTAGCTATACTCTTGTACATAGGAGCAGTATTATAGAAGTTATATTTTTGTACATAGGGCCAGTATTATATTATTTATATTCTTGTACATAGGAGCCATATTATAGTAGTTATATTCTTGTACATAGGAGCAGTATTATAGAAGTTATATTCTTGTACATATGTAGCGGTATTGAAGTAGCTATATTCTTGTACATAGGGGGCACTATTATAGTAGTTATATTTTTGGACATAGGAGGCAGTATTATAGCAGTTATTTTCTTATATGTAGGGGGCAATATTATTCTAGTAATATTCTTGTACATAGTGGCAGTATTATAATAGTTATATTCTAGTACATAGGGAGCGTTATAGTAGTAATATTCTTGTACATAGGTGGCGGTATTATAGTAGTTATATTCTTGTACATAGGGGGAGTATTATAGTAGTTATACTCTTGTACATAGGGAGCGTTTTTATAGTAGTTATATTCTTGTACATAGGTGGCGGTATTATAGTAGTTATATTTTTGTACATGGGGCAGTATTATAGTATTTATATTCTTGTACATAGGGGGCAGTATTATACTAGTTATATTCTTGTACATAGGAGCAGTATTATAGTAGTTATATTCTTGTACATAGGAGCAGTATTATAGTAGTTATATTCTTGTACATAGGAGCGGTATTATAGTAGTTATATTCTTGTACAAATGGAGCGGTATTAAAGTAGTTATATTCTTGTACATATGGAGCAGTATTAAAGTACGGTAGTTAAATTCTTGTACATAGGGGGCGGTATTATAGTAGCTATATCCTTCTACATAGGAGCAGTATTCTAGTAGTAATATTCTCGTACATAGGGGCAGTATTAGGCCGGGGTCACACATGCGAGTGGAATGTGAAACTCGCGCGAGTCTCTCGCATCAATACCCGGAACTGCCGCCGGCACTCTGGACCTGAGTATGCGGCTGCATATATTTCTAAGCAGCTTAACGCTCTGGTCAGAGTGCCGGAAGCAGTGCTGGATATTGATGCGAGAGACTCTCGCGAGTCTCTCGCATTGCACTTGCAAGTGTGACCCTGGCCTTATTGTAGTTAAATTCTTGTACAAAGGTAGCAGTATTCTATTAGTTATATTCTTGTATATAGGAGCAGTATTATAGTAGTTATATTCTTGTACATAGGAGCAGTATTATAGTAGTTATATTCTTGTACATAGGAGCAGTAATACAGTATTCATTATTGTACATAGCTGGCAGTATTATAGTAGTTTTTTTCTTGTACATAGGAGCAGTATTATAGTAGTTATATTCTTGTACATAGGGGGTAGTATTAGAGTATATTATTTTGAATTCCCATTAGTTTTGTTAGATTTACCAGGCATCTAACATATTCTGTGTAACATCATTGAAAGTCTACAACAATTGTAGACATGATGGAGCTGTCCAGCTCTGGCGTTTTCATGGTGAAAGGGAGACAGAATCTAAGTGAACATGACAGGCACATTAATCTTCAGAATCGTCTGATCAGACACCATTAATACGACACAGCGGCTCTCCTGCATTCTGGCACATAAGCCTCAACCCCTAAAGGGCTGAACCCTCCTGTGTACTTTGCTCGGCATGTTAATCGGGCAGGGCCATTAGATTAAACAATCCGATTGTAGTTCGCATTTCTTGCGGCAAATATTGCTTCTTGATTTCAATCTTCTGTCAATAAAACTTAATGATTATTTTTTGTGCTTCAAGATCCCTGTTTCATGTGAGTGAATGGAAACATTCAATGTTTGCATGTCTGTACACCTTAGGTAATCGAATATTTGGCTGACTGCTATCATTGCCAAATTCTTCATACAAATGCTCACTCAGTCTGGCTGAGCATGCATGCGTTTTCAAATCAGAGAGTGCAATAAGCCGCTGCCAAACATCTCTAGCTTAGTTTGGATATGTAACATTTCCTCTAATGACTTGCGGCTTACAACCTGCTCCTTGCAGAAAATACTACATAATAACTTAATGCTGGGAGACGCCATGTATTATGCACATTTCATAAAAATGTCACTAGAAGAATGGATGGTGGTGGTTCCGCTTGACCGCAGAGCAATATATACGTGTTACGGTGCAGCGCGTTGTCTCTGTATATCAGAGCACAGTGAGACGTTACAGGAGATGTGCTTTATGTCGGGACTTTACAATTTGCCGTAAATCCTGGTTCTGTGAGGTCGTTCCTCGCTTTCCAGCAGCTGTGACTATGGAGTAGCAAGATAATAACTAGGGGACAACATCAACCAATAATAAAATGTTTTCCATCTGTGTTGTTCCTGTCTTCGCTGGTCACTCAGCTCAGGGCCGGCTCCAGGTTTTTATGGGCCCCGGGTGAAGGAGCCTCAGTGGGCCCCTTTAACACAGACCACGATTCATGATGCACAGATACAGCAGAGAAATATGGGTACAGTACAATGCCAAATACTTCTCTTCTTACATTACATGAGTGATATCTATTGTAAATTGTACAATAGCTCAAAAACCGCCAAATCCTCACAGCGCACAGAACAGACTGGACAGTACAGTCCTCCATACAATATTATGGGCACCACAGTCTCCCCCTCATCACCCATATAATACCCCATGCAGGATGTCACCCCCCATATAATGCTCCATACAGAATACTGGACCCAATATAATGCTCCATACAGGATACTGGACCCAATATAATGCTCCATACAGGATACTGGTCCCCATATAATGCTCCATACAGGATACTGGTCCCATATAATGCTCCATACAAAATATGGAGCTCTCCTCTGCGCTGTACTGCGTTCTGCACTGTTACGGCTCAGGAAAGGGCGCTGTGGAAAGACTCCCCATTATCATAATGATTGCCTCCCCATCATCATCATTGTCTCATCATCTTCATTGCCTCCCCATCATCATCATGGCCTCCCCATTATCATCAATGCCTGCCCATCATCATCATCTCCTCCCCATCATCATCATTGCCTGCCCATCATCATCTTCTCCCCATCATCAATGCCTGCCCACAGGGGTGGGATTCAAATTTTTAACAACAGGTTCTGTGTTTGTGCGTCGGTAAACCACACCACACGTATTTTAAGCCACACCCTTTTTAAGCCACACCCATTTTTGAAGCCACACCCCCGAAGCCTGCGGAATGGGATTCCCTCAAGAGGTTCTGCAGCAGCTGGGTTGTGATTCATACATATATGTTCCCTCCGCAGCTGCAGAACCTCTTTTTAAAGAAGGGGGAGGTATAGCTAGTCAGAGGCTGAAGGATTACATCACTGCTCCCCACGTTCTGCTGGGACTTGTAGTCCTGGAGGAACTGCAGGATCCAGGTGTGATAAATTTTTTCCACATAAAAGGTTTTAGGCAAAAACAGGTTCTGCAGAAGCAAGGCAGCCCCTCATAGCTTCACAAAAACCACTCCACTCTCCTTCCCTTCCCTCTTTAAAATGAGGTTCTGCAGCAGCTAAGGAGCCGCAGGCAAGAAGGAAGGGCTCCTGACACTGAATGTGCCTAAATAATACAGTGCCCAAATAATACAGTCACAGAGTGCCCAAATAATACCGTCACATAATGCTCAAACAATACAGTGCCCAAATAATATCATCACATAGTGCTCATATAATACCTCATACAGTGCCCAAATAATACAGTGACATACTGCCCAAATAGCACATACTGCCCAAATATTCTCTTGTCCAGGCCAGGCCAGCCCCAGGCAGCGCCGCAGCTCAGGCAGCTGCTCACACTGTCATACAGTGCTGAGGGCCCACTGCCCAGCCCCAAATAATACAGTGACATACTACACTCACTGCCCAAATAGAACTTAGCACATACTGCCCAAATAGTCTCCAGGCCAGGCCAGCCCCAGGTAGCGCCGCAGCTCAGGCAGCTGCTAACACTGTCATACAGTGCTGAGGGCCCACTGCCCAGCCCCAAATAATACAGTGACATACTACACTCACTGCCCAAATAGAACTTAGCACATACTGCCCAAATAGTCTCCAGGCCAGGCCAGCCCCAGGCAGCGCCGCAGCTGAGGCAGCTGCTCACACACACAGTACCTCAGAGACTCTGCAGCTCTGCCTCGCAGCCTCTGCTCTCTCCTCTCTCTTCAGCTCCTCCTCGTGACTGAAGATGGCCGCGGTGCGCCGCTACCCAATCGCCGCACTGCAGAGATCAGTCCGCGGGGGCTGGGGCTGGCGGTGTGTTGCGGCCAGAGGCGTATCTAGGCTTTCTGGCACCCGGGGCAAGAATTTGTTTCGGCGCCCCCCCCCCCCACCGCACACATGCGATTTGCACACTTAGTCATGTACCGACGAGCTGCTCTCCCTAATGCTCTCAATGTTCAGTGAAAAACTGAGAGAAGCAGGAGGAGAAGCTCGTTGTCACTGGACCATAAGTATGAAAATGGCATGAGTGAAGTGTCCGTGTGATGACTGCTGGAACCTGCAGAGCTGAATCCTGACATTGCAGCTTCTGAATTCTCACAACTAATGCACTGCACACTTTTAGGATTCTCCCTTACCGGTGGCGAGAGTACACGGTCATGTCAGCACAAGCATGTGATTTATATACTTCTGGCCACATTCCGACTAGACGTGCCCGGCCTCGCTCCGTTCCTTTTCATTGAGTGAGGCCACACATGTCTAGTCAGCATGTGACCGCATGTATGTAAATCACCGGCACGAGAAAATCCTGACAGCGTGCAATGCGCACTGTGAGAATTCAGAAATTGACTAATTCTCATGTTTTTATTTATGTTAGGAGCATTAAAGGGGCTGTCCAGGTTTGTGCTAAGTCTGCAGTCATTCTATGTGACACAGACCTGGAGAACCCCTTTAATGCTCCTAACAAATAAAGACATGAGAATTAGTCAATTTCACAAATAATATTTACATCCAGGTACCTTATAGATGACGTCGTCTCTGGAGTCGTTCTCCTTTTCTTCATCTTGTCAAGATCCCATGATGAGTTTTCTAATCCACAGCCGTCTCTACAGACTTCCATCTTCTCCGCTCTTCTGCACCAACTCTCCACACGATGCCCTTAAAGACAGAAGAGTCATTATAATGCCCCTAAATAAAAATTATCTGCAATATACTGTCGCCTCACACTATTCCCTCCCTCCTCACACTGTCTCTCTCCCTGTTCAGCATACTGTCTCCTCATATATTTACCCCTCACTATACTGTCTGCTCACACATACCCCTGACTCCCATACTGTGTCCACATACATTCACCGTTCACCCATACTGTCTGCAACCATCCCCATACTGTTTCCTCATACATACATACTCTTCAGTACCCTCAAATCCCCCACACATATTAAATACCCCATCCCCACTCCAAATCCCCGCTCCCCACACATAAAATAGCCCCCCATCCCCACTCCAAATCCCCCACACATAAAATAGCCCCCCATCCCCACTCCAAATCCCCCACACATAAAACAGCCCCCCATCCCCCTCCAAATCCCCCCACACATAAAATAGTCCCCATCCCCACTCCAAATCCCCCCACACATAAAACAGCCCCCATCCCCACTCCAAATCCCCCCACACATAAAATAGTCCCCCATCCCCACTCCAAATCCCCCCACACATAAAACAGCCCCCCATCCCCACTCCAAATCCCCCCACACATAAAACAGCCCCCCATCCCCACTCCAAATCCCCCACACATAAAATAGTCCCCCATCCCCACTCCAAATCCCCCACACATAAAATAGTCCCCCATCCCCACTCCAAATCCCCCCACACATAAAATAGTCCCCACTCCAAATCCCAGCCCCCACACATAAAACAGCCCCCCATCCCCACTCCAAATCCCCCCCCACACATAAAATTAGCCCCCCATCCCCACTCCAAATCCCCCCACACATAAAAACAGTCCCCCATCCCCACTCCAAATCCCCCCACACATAAAACAGCCCCCATCCCCACTCCAAATCCCCCCACACATAAAACAGCCCCCCATCCCCACTCCAAATCCCCCCACACATAAAATAGTCCCCCATCCCCACTCCAAATCCCTTCCACACATAAAATAGTCCCCCATCCCCACTCCAAATCCCCAGCCCCCACACATAAAACAGCCCCCCATCCCCACTCCAAATCCCCCCACACATAAAACAGCCCCCCATCCCCACTCCAAATCCCCAGCCCCCACACATAAAATAGCCCCCTATCCCCAAATCCCCCCACACATAAAGTAACCCCCATCCCCACTCTAAATTCACCCCCCCATACACACACATTATGCCCCCCCCATCTTCGGTGGTATCTTCAGCTCCATATTGGAGCACACTTACCACCATCGTTCCCCCACCTTGCCGCCGCCGGCCAGTGACGTCAGCAGCGTGATCACATGACCTGATCACGCTGCTGGCATCGCTCTGACCCGCAGTCAGAGCTTCAATTGTACTGGCCAGTGCAATTGATCCCTGGGAGCCGGCACGCAGCAGCTTCTCTGCGCCGGCTGTCAGCTTGACAGCCGGCACAGGGAACCGCCGACTCTCAGGCGCAAAATAGTTCCGGATCGCCGCTCTCATTCTCCCCGGTTCGGGGAACCGGCTGCTTTTTGAACAACCGGTTCCATCGAACCGGGGAGAACCGGCTGAATCCCACCCCTGCCTGCCCATTATCATCAATGCCTGCCCATTATCATCATCTTCTCCCCATCATCATCAATGCCTCCCCATTATCAGCAATGCCTGCCCATCATCATCTCCTCCCCATCATCATCAATGCCTGCCCATCATCATCTTCTCCCCATCATCAATGCCTGCCCATTATCATCATCTTCTCCCCATCATCATCAATGCCTCCCCATTATCAGCAATGCCTGCCCATCATCATCTTCTCCCCATCATCAATGCCTGCCCATTATCATCAATGCCTGCCCATTATCATCATCTTCTCCCCATTATCAGCAATGCCTGCCCATCATCACACACAGACAGCACACAAGCACTCTCTCACATACTTATACACACACACACGCAAAGCACCGCACTACATACACACAGACACACACAGAGACACACACACACACAACGTCTTACCTGTCCGACGTCCGCGCGCTCTCTGCCACAGCCGGCCGCTGAATGATGACGTCATTCAGCGGCGCTGCTGTGAGAGGAAGCGCCGGCGCCCCCTGGAGCCTGGAGCTGCAGCAGCGGAGGCACGGGAGAGGTAAGTATTGTGCCAGCTGATGCCGGGGCCCTGAGCAAGCGGGGGGGCCCAGTGGCGGCGCTGACACCGCTCTCCTCCGCTAACGGGCGCGGGGGTGCCAGACGGCGAGTGGGCCCCCCCGCCTGCTCAGGGCACCAGCACTTGCCCGGGTGTGCCGGGTGCTGATGCCGGCCCTGACTCAGCTGAAACCATAGTAGACGGCAACTTTATTATTTACAGTATGTACATGTCTATGGCACGTGCCCGAGCTGGTCTGCGATTTATCTATGGCCGATATCTATACTTACACGTAACCCTTTTAACCCCAACCCTAGCCCCAACTGTTATGATTTGGTAGCCGAGGAGGACAGTAGCCAAAATAGCCAAGGCAACCAGACACCCAGAGAGGTTGCTAACTAGCGGATTGCAGACCCCTAAACTGACAGCACAACTAGAAGCAGCCGTGGGATGTACCTACGATGACCTAGACGCCTTGACACAGCCGGAGAGTTAACTAAGCCTAAAGAGAGAAAGGGGAAAGCTAACTGCCCCGGATTAGCGCCCAAAGGAATAGGTAGCCCCCACACATATATTGGCGGCAAGACAAGATGAAATACAAACACAGGCAGAAAATAGAGCAAGCAAACGCTGGGGCCCAAACTGTCTAGATAGAACAGGACAGGAAAGAATACTGTCTGCAATCCAGCAAAAATTTCAACACGTCTGATTTCCAAAAATACTGAGACCACACTGTTATGTTTTGGTAGCTGAGGAGAGTAAGCAAAAACGGCAATACACCAGGGAGGCTGGAACCTATTGGATTGCAGTAACCTGAACTAACCACACAACTAGAGGTAGCCGTGGAGCGTTCCTACGTTGATCCTAGACGCCTCGTCACAGCCTGAGAGATAACTACACCTAAAGGCAGAAAGATGAAAGCTATCTGCCCCGGAGCAGATCCCCAAAGAAAATAGGAAGCCCCCAAACATGTAATGGCGGTTAGACAAGAGGAAGCACGGACACAGACAGAAAATAGAATGAGCAAACGCTGGGGCCCAATCTGTCTAGACAGAAAAGTACAGGAAAGGATACTTACTGCAATCCAAAAAAAACCCTAAAAAATACCAACTCTACTGATTGCAAAAACACCTGAGATCACACGACCTCTACCACCTAAATCAGTTCTCTGGTGTAACAAAACTAAGCCGCAGCCACTGAAAAAACAGGAAAAAGCAAATGAACAAACAACAGTGGCTCCAGATAAACTGAGAGGAGCACAAGTCCCCCGGAGGGGACCTGGCTGACCTCCACAGAAGTGCAGGGAACAATGCAAAAAGCAAGCACAAAAATAAAAGCAGAAAATATCTTATATGATAGCAGAAGATGCAGGCAAGACTCAGCACGTTTCCAAATGAACCAGGAACCACAATTGAGACAAGAACAATTGATCACCGGCAACCATCATGGGAGGGAACCTCCCTTATATCAGACCAGTCCGTGATCCCAGATTGACATTCCACGCTGAAAGGTTCAGTACTGTTAGTAATCACCAGAGGGGGCCTCTGCTCAGAAACAATTTTTAGCACATTCACAACAGTACCCCCCCTTGAGGAGGGGTCACCGAACCCTCACTTGTGCAAACAGGCCGATCAGGATGAGCTCGGTGATAGGCACGGATCAGTCTCCTAGCATGGATGTCTGAAGCAAACACCCAAGAATTGTCCTCCTGACCATAACCTCTCCACTTAACCAAATACTGGAGTTTCCGTCTAGAAAAACGAGAATCCAATATTTTCTCAACCACATACTCCAGATTGCCCTCAACCAAAACAGGGTCAGGAGGCGCAGCCACAGGAACCACTGGCTTGACAAACCTCTTCAATAAGGACTTGTGGAACAAATTATGGATCTTAAATGTCCCTGGAAGAAGCAAACGGAAGAAAACAGGATTAAGAATCTCGCTAATAAGAAAAATAAACACTGGCGCTAAACCTAAAAAATGTGTATATCTCAAGGTGAGCGTAAGAAACTATGAACACAAAAGGAAAAAAAAAAAAAAAATGAAAATCTTAGTGGCTTAGAAGCTGCTGGCAATTAAAAGTAGGCTCTGTGCTAACCTACTAGGGTTAATAAACAAAAAATATAAAAATAAATGCCGCGCTAACTAGGAACACCTGATAGAAACTAACAATATTGGACAAAGAGAATAAAAAGAGGAGAACTCACTGTCAAAAGTAGGATTGCTTGAAAATTGTAGATTATCGACTTTGGGTAAATGCTAAAATAATAATAAAATAACCAGTGAATTATTAAATAAAGCAAAATGTTAAGTTATACCTCATATATTGTACTTACTAGTACTTATGAAATGGATACTCACAAGATGAAGCTAGATGTGTACATGGATGATAGAACACACTGAGTGACCAAATTCAGTGGTGCCACAGTAGGAGATTGTATATACTTGCGTAGATAGGATAAATGCCTATAACAGATGGAACTTTGCTAGTAATTAACTGCTTATTCGAAGTAGTGATTAGTTGCAGTGATGTTATACTCACTGCGGTGCCAGAGGGAGAAGTATATATCCCGACGTGGACTTTAAGAAGATGAGTGTCTGTACCAAGTAATTGCTAATCCTGGGAGCTTGCTATAATGAGCGTTAGAAAATGATTGTATGTTCATGCAGCGGGTTCATATGATAATGGCAAGTGCCATTGTACTCACTGAGTGAAGATTGGATCTGTGTGACTGCAGGAAAAGCCTCTGCATAGAGAGCGTTGGTGCGGTGGAGGTCGGCAAAACATTCGGCGCGCCCCGGCCGGAAGCAGCGCCGAGGTAGCGACAAGAAGGGGCGGGACAATGGGGTGACGTCACCAATTTGTCTTGCGCACATAAGATTGCATAAGATTACAGGGGCTAAGTTCGGCTGACGCGTTTCTAGGGACTGCTATCCCTCTTCATCAGAGCTTCCGGCCGGGGCGCCCTCATAGGGATATTTCTTGAGGACAACCAAACCAAGTCCCCCACTTTAAACCAAGGACCATCAGTCCTATGCCGGTTGGCAAACCGTTGGGCCTTCTCCTGAGAGAGAGACAACCTCTCCACTACCTGGTCCCAAATCTGCTGCATTCGCTCCACAAGAGTCAACACCCGGACAGACAGAAGCCTCGCCTGTCCCGAAGAAAATCGAGGGTGAAACCCAAAATTGCAGAAAAATGGAGACATCAAGGTGGCAGAGCTAGCCCTATTATTAAGAGCAAACTCAGCCAAAGGCAAAAAAGAGACCCAGTCATCTTGATCAGCAGACACAAAACATCTCAAATAAGTCTCCAAAGTCTGGTTTGTTCTCTCGGTTTGTCCATTGGTCTGAGGATGAAAAGCAGAGGAGAAAGATAATTGAACACCAAGTTTAGAACAAAATGTCCTCCAAAATCTGGAAACAAACTGGACTCCTCTGTCAGACACAATGTTCTCAGGAATGCCATGTAACCGAACCACGTGCTGAAGGAACAAAGGCACCAATTCGGAGGAGGAAGGTAACTTAGGTAATGGCACAAGATGTATCATCTTGGAAAACCTATCACAGATTACCCAGATAACGGTCATTCTCTGAGAAACAGGGAGGTCGGTAATAAAATCCATAGAGATATGGGTCCATGGCCTCTTGGGCACAGGTAATGGCATTAACAAACCACTAGAGCGAGAGCAAGGCTTGGAGCGAGAGCAAGTCCCACAGGACTGCACAAACTCCCTGACGTCACGAGACAAAGTAGGCCACCAAAAGGACCGATTCACCAAGTCTCTGGTACCAAAAATCCCGGGATGACCAGCCAACGCGGAACAATGAATCTCAGACATCACACTCTTCTTCCACTGGTCTGGGACAAACAATTTCCCAATAGGGCAGCTCTCAGGTTTATCCTCCTGACACACTTCCAGAGCCAGTCTCAAATTGGGCGAAATGGCGGAAAGAACTACACCCTCTTTCAAAATAACAGTAGGATCAGATAACTCAGGAGATTCCGCAAAGAAACTCCTCGAGAGGGCATCCGCCTTAACATTCTTAGTGCCAGGAAGAAAAGAAACCACAAAATTAAAACGTGTGAAAAACAAGGCCCACCTGGCCTGTCTAGGATTAAGTCGCTTGGCTGATTCGAGATAAGCCAGATTCTTATTGTCCGTGAGGACCACCACCTGATGTTTGGCTCCTTCCAGCCAATGTCTCCACTCTTCAAAGGCCCACTTCATGGCCAATAACTCCCGATTACCCACGTCATAATTACGTTCAGTTGGAGAAAATTTTCAAGAGAAAAAGGCACAAGGGTTACTCTTAGAGTTCTCTGGATCTCTTTGGGACAAAACGGCACCTGCCCCAATTTCAGAGGCATCAACCTCCACTGAAATGGTAGAGAAACATCAGGCTGCCGTAGAACAGGAGAAGTGAATCTCTGCTTAAGTTCCTGAAACGCAGAGACTGCCTCAGGAGGCTAATTCACCACATCAGAACCCTTTTTTCAAATCAGTCAATGGTTTAACAATACCGGAGAAATTACCAATAAATTTACGATAAAAATTGGCAAAACCCAAAAATCTCTGAAGAGCCTTTAATGAAGTAGGTTGGACCCAATCACAGATGGCCTGAACCTTGACCGGGTCCATTTCAATAACAGACGGAGACAAAATGAATCCCAGAAATAGACCTTCTGTACGCCAAAAAGACACTTTGGTCCCTTCACATACAGTGCATTCTCTCTCAAAATCTGGAACACAGTCCGAACATGTTTCACATGAGAGTCCCAGTCATTGGAAAAAATCAAGATATCATCCAAATAAACAATCAGAAATTTATCCACAAAATCCCTGAAAATATCATTCATGAAGGATTGGAAGACGGAAGGAGCATTAGTGAGCCCAAAGGGCATCACTAGGTACTCAAAATGCCCCTCTGGGTAGTAAACGCCATCTTCCATTCATCCCCGTGCTTAATGCGAATAAGGTTTATTACGCCCCCCTGAGGTCAAGCTTGGTAAACAACTAGCACTTTTCACCCTGGAAAACAGGTCAGAAATCAAGGGTAACGGATATTATACTTCACAGTGATCTTATTCAAGAGATGATAATCAATACACGGCCTCAATGAACCATCCTTTTTGGCCACAAAGAAAAAACCGGCACCCAAGGGTGAAGAGGATGGTCTGATATGACCCTTCTCCAATGACTCCTTGATATAAGATCGCATAGCGTCATGTTCAGGTACAGACAAGTTAAAAAGGCGACCTTTAGGAAATTTACCACCAGGCACTAATTCAATAGCGCAGTCATAGCTCCTATGGGGAGGTAAGGATGCAGATTTACTTTCGCTAAACACATCAGAAAAATCAATCAAAAACTCAGGAACATCCTGAGCCTGGGGGGAGGCAGAAAAAACAGGAGTGTCGGCATTAACACATTAGCAACCCCAACTGGTCACAGACACAGATTTCCAATCCAAAACAGGATTATGAGACTGTAACCAAGGGAAACCTAGTACAATAATGTCATGCAGATTATACAGCACCAGAAATTTGCAACTCTCCTGATGATCTGGTTCAACCCTCATTATCACCTGAGTAGAAAACTTGGGGTTTATTCTCGCCAAAGGCGTAGAATCAATGCCCAGTAGGGGAATAGACTTCCGCAGGGGTATCATGGGAAACCCACAACGTTTGGCAAAGTCAAAATCCATCAGGTTAATAGCTGCTCCTGAATCAACAAAAGCCTGAGCAGAAAATGTGGACAGGGAGCAAATCAGGGTAACAGTCTCTCTCTGATGTGCTAGATCACTGAGAAAAAAAATGCGAATGCGTGATGCAGGGGCGGGGGGTGGTGCTCAGGGACACGGCCCAGGTGAGGAGGCTGAACCCAACCACCACTGAACAAGATACAGAAGGGAAAACATCAAGACTGGGCCAAGAAATGTCTAAAGACAGATTGTTTAAAGGTTTTATGGACTGATGAGAGGAAACTGGGTACTGCTGTGAGCTGGTATTATTAAAGATGAGCTAGTTGGACTTTTTAGAGTTGAAGATGGACTCAATATCACCTCCAAATTTGCTGCCAGTTTTTAGAACACACTTTCTTCAAGCAGTGGAGCAGAAAAAAAGTTTGCATCTCTCAAGAAACCAGGATTCTTATGCAAGACAAGTCTCCATCGCAGCATCAAAGCCTCCACTGTTCGGTGCCAGGAATGGCCTTAAAGATGGAGAATAATGACCCGACCTTTCCTCACCTGACCTAAACCCTGGTGAGAACTTGTGGCCCTTCGTACATGGAGAAGGAGAACAGTAACCTATCTGATCAGTGTAAGGGGGCCATGGTTGGTGCCAGTTAAAAAAGATTGCGAAACTAATGGACGGCTTATGACTGTTGCTAAAAAGAAGGGAGGTTATATTACTATATTATATTACTATATTGGCCACTGAGATTTTTTGGGAATTGCCAGAAATGTTTTATTGTACATTTTGAGTTGTTTGGTTCTTTTTCTCACTTTAACAGACGAAAATAAAGAATTCAGATGCAAAACTTACTATTTTCATTTAGTTTCATAAAAAATCTGCACAGAGATATTCTCCAAAGATAGAAAAAAAACGCACATTTACTTTCTTAAATATTCAGGTTTATTAACAGCGATGAGCGAGCGTGCTCAGATATCGTGCTATCTAAGCATGTTCTGGTGTTATCCTAGTATCTTGGGTGTGCTCGAATAATATGATCCAGTCCCTGCGGCTGCATGTCTCGTGAATGTTTGACAGCCACAGCACATGCAGGGATTCCCTAACAAGCAGGACATGCAGCCGCAGGGACTCGAACACATTATTCGAGAATGCCCAAGATACTAGGATAACACCCGAGCATGCTCACTCATCACTATTTATTAACCTTTTGCATTGATGACAGCACTGAGTTGTTCAATAATATACAGTTAGGTCCATAAATATTTGGACAGAGACAACATTTATCTAATTTTGGTTCTAGACATTACCACAATGAATTTGAAAGCAAAACAAATCAGATTTAGTTGAAGTCCAGACTTTCAGCTTTCATTTGAGGGTATCCACATTAAAATTGGATGAAGGGTTTAGGAGTTTCAGCTCCTTAACATGTGCCACCCTGTTTTTAAAGGGACCAAAAGTAATTGGACAAATGACTCCAAGGCTATTTCATGGACAGGTGTGGGCAATCCCTTTGTTATGTCATTCTCAATTAAGCAGATGAAAGGGCCGGAGTTGATTTGAGGTGTGGTGTTTGCATTTGGAAGGTTTTGCTGTGAAGGAAACATGTGGTCACAGGAGCTCTCCATGCAGGTGAAACAAGCCATCCTTAAGCTGCAAGAACAGAAAAAAACCCATCCAAGAAATTGCTACAACATTAGAAGTGGCAAAATCTACAATTTGGTACATCCTGAGAAAGAAAGAAAGCACTGGTGAACTCATCAATCCAAAAAGACCTGGGAGCCCACGGAAGACAACAGTGGTGGATGATCGCCGCATACTTTCTTTGGTGAAGAAAAACCTGTTCACAACATCAACTGAAGTCCAGAACACTCTCAGTGAAGTAGGTGTATCTGTCTCTAAGTCAACAGTAAAGAGAAGACTCCATGAAAGTAAATACAAAGGGTTCACATCTAGATGCAAACCATTCATCAATTCCAAAAATAGACAGGCCAGAGTTAAATTTGCTGAAAAACACCTCCAGAAGCCAGCTCAGTTCTGGAAAAGTATTCTATGGACAGATGAGACAAAGATCAACCTGTACCAGAATGATGGAAGCCAAAAGTTTGGAGAAGAAAGGGAACGGCACATGATCCAAGGCACACCACATCCTCTGTAAAACATGGTGGAGGCAACGTGATGGCATGGCCATGCATGGCTTTCAATGGCACTGGGTCACTTGTGTTTATTGATGACATAACAGCAGACAAGAGTGGCCGGATGAATTCTGAAGTGTACCGGGATATACTTTCAGCCCAGATTCAGCCAAATGCTGCAAACTTGATTGGACGGCGCTTCATAGTACAGATGGATAATGACCCCAAGCATACAGCCAAAGCTACACAGGAGTTCATGAGTGCAAAAAAGTGGAACATTCTTCAATGGCCAAGTCAATCACCAGATCTTAACCCAATTGAGCATGCATTTCACTTGCTCAAATCCAGACTTAAGAGGGAAAGACCCACAAACAAGCAAGACCTGAAGGCTGCGGCTGTAAAGGCCTGGCAAAGCATTAAGAAGGAGGAAACCCAGCGTTTGGTGATAGTCCATGGGTTCCAGACTTAAGGCAGTGATTGCCTCCAAAGGATTCGCCACAAAATTTTGAAAATAAAAATATTTTGTTTGGGTTATGATTATTTGTCCAATTACTTTTGACCTCCTAAAATGTGGAGTGTTTGTAAAGAAATGTGTACAATTCCTACATTTTCTAACACATATTTTTGTTCAACCCTTCAAATTAAACGTTACAATCTGCACTTGAATTCTGTTGTAGAGGTTTCATTTCAAATCCAATGTGGTGGCATGCAGAGCCCAACTCGCGAAAATTGTGTCACTGTCCAAATATTACTGGCCCTGACTGTAAATCATCAAAAATACAAATTGCTTAATAATTCCACAATAAATCCACATTAAAATTCACACGTTTTTCATACATATTTAGCCACATACTTCACTTTAAGGGTGAAATTAATATTAAAAGTATTATGTCGTGGATAATAATGATCCATATTCAGTGTGAAAAATCTGCAGTGAAATATGTCCCCTGCAAAGTAAATGACATTTTTAAATATCTCATCTACATTTTGTGGATATTTTCTGCACGTACGTTTACCTGCAGTACGGATTTTGACATCCTCAGCATACCAACTCTTGTTGCAGATCTTCATTTCGGATACATGTTTTCCAATGCTTGGGGTGAAATCCACAAGCATTCAAATCTGTTATGTGTGCAGCAACCCCAAGGGCTTATTCACACATTGCGTTTTTGCTACACTTTTTCCGTGGGAAAAAAAAAATCTTACGGTACCAGCAAAGTGTGTGAGATTTCTGAAATCTGCTGCTTATTTTTTCCTTGCAAATTTGCAGAAATTTCAAATCTGCACATGTCAATTCTTTCAGCATTCTTTTTGCATCAAAAGCAAAGAGTGGTCAACTGAGACTCGTCAGCCAAGGACATTGCATCAACCTGGAGACGGCCCTGATCCGAAATATCAAAATCATCATTGTAGATAACTGGAAACTCAGAGTATTCAGAGATACCAAGAACTCCCAGCAGGTGGCAGTCTTCATGCTTATTTAGATACCTGTAGATAAGACATGAGGGGCACTATAGTGAGGTGACTGCTAGAGATGGTGTGAATCCTTTAACCATCAGCCACACCAGTAGCTGTGACCGATGGCCAGGAGCCCTGAGAACTGCCTTTTATCATCCTGGCATCCACAGCTCTTCTTTTAATTACCAGGCCTGGGGCAATGTCATCATTGTTGCGTAACTCATGTGATGTCTCGCCTGGCCAGCTAATGAAAAAAGAGCCATGGATGCCATCACGTAAGAGGTGATTCTCAATCTCCCCTCGTCCAGCAACCACAGTTTGCAGAGGGGGCCGCTGAATCGGCTCCTATGAATCGATTGGCAACATCTCCAATCAGTCATGTATGTAACTGTCCTTTAACCAAGTGAGTCGCCCTCCAGAGCAATGGGAACTTGGATCTGAGCCTATAGACTTCTATGGGGGATGTCACGGCAACACAGCTCAGTCCGTGGCTCTGGCGCTCACCCGTGAATGTGGGATATTTACAGGGGAATTGAATGTTGGTTTGGGCATTCGTGACGCCACCTGTGGTACCTGGTCAGGGTGACCAGCGCTGCAGTGCAGATTCACTGAAGGGTTGGTGTTGTGCAGCTATAGGTGTTAAACCTCCCACAGGTGAGGCTGAGTCCTTCAAGGCAGATAGATGGGAGGGATGCAGGACAGAAGGGAACCCGGCAGTTAGGGGTCAGAAATAGGACACACAGACAAGTCACTTTGGTACCTTTACTGAAGATGTTGCAGGCACATCCCGAAGCACTGTAGGGTGAAGGGTGCACATGCAGAGTCTCCCACTGAGTAGGTTTTTTGGTTCCTGTTCCTTGCCTTTCTGCAATGAAGTCCTGGCCTGCATGTAGCTGGGTGTTATGAATGTGCTAGAGATGGTTTCTGAGCAGAGGCTCCCTCTGGTGGTTACAGACAGTACTGAACCTTTCAGCGATGAGTGGCAATCAGGGATCACGGACTGGTCTGATATAAGGGAGGTTCCCTCCCATGATGGTTGCCGGTGACCAATTGTTCTTGTCTCAATTGTGGTTCCTGGTTCATTTGGAAGTTTGCTGGAGTCTTGCCTGCATCTCCGCTTTCAGATATTTTTTGCTTTTCTTTTTGTGCTTGCTTTTTGCATTGTTTTCTGCACTTTTGTGGAGGACAGCCAGGTCCCCTCCTGGGGCCTGAGCTCCTCAGTTTATCTGCAGCCACTGTTATTTGCTCATTTGCTATTTCCTGTTTTTTCAGCGGCTGCAGCTTGGTTTTGTTCACACTGAGATCTGATTTAGCGGGTGGCGAGATCGTGTGATCTCAGTATTTTTATAATCAGAATTGTTGGATTTTTGTAGGGTTTTCTGGGTTGCAGAAAGTAATCTCTCCTTTCCTATCCTATTTAGTCAGCTTGTGGCCCCTGCATTTGCTCAATCTATTTTCTGCCTATGTTTGTGTTTTCATCTTGTCTAACCGCCATTATATGTTTGGGGGCTTCCTATTTTCTTTGGGATCTGCTCCGGGGCAGATAGCTTTCATCTTTCTGCCTTTAGGTGTAGTTATCTCTCTGGCTGTGACAAGGCGTCTAGGATCAACGTAGGAACGCTCCACGGCTACCTCTAGTTGTGTCGTTAGTTTAGGAATCTGCAACCCATCAGTTACCAACATCTCAGGTGTTCTGCTGCCCTGCTGTTGTTTCTGTCCTCCTCAGCTACCGAAACACAACAGTATCACCGGCCATAACTGAAAATTATATGGTACTCACAGAAGGGAAAAATAGTGTGGAAAGAAAAAAGTTGTCAGAGTTGTCAGAGATTTTTTTATTTTTTTTCTGTCTGTTGCATTTTTTCCCTCTTTTTCTCTGGGTGCTGAGGAGGATTTTTTTTTCTTTCAATGGAGTTTGCACAGTTGTCTGGCCATGTGGATCAGCTTGCCACTGAGGTTCGGAGTATTGCTACCTATCTTGCTAGGTTGCCGGTTGTGGAACCTAGGATTCCAATGCCAGATTTGTTTTTGGGGGATCGGGCTAAATTTCTGAATTTCAAAAATAACTGTAAGTTGTTTTTTGCCTTAAAGCCTAAGTCCTCAGGTAACGCAGCACAGCAGGTTCAAATTGTCATCTCTCTCCTGCGCGGCGATCCTCAGGATTGGGCTTTTTCCCTGACACCTGGGATCCTGTTTTGAATGATATTGATGCATTTTTTCTGGCTCTGGGGTTATTGTACGATGAACCTAATGTCACTGATCAAGCTGAAAAAACCTTGTTGGCATTAAATCAGGGTCTTGAAGACGCTGAGTTGTACTGTCAGAAATTCCGAAAGTGGGCAGTCCTGACCAAATGGAATGATGATGCTTTGGCAGCCCTTTTTCGGAAGGGGCTGTCAGAGAATGTAAAGGATGTTATGGTGGGATTCCCTGCTCCCTCTGGTCTCAATGTATGGCTATTCAAATTGACAGACGTTTGCGTGAGCGCAGAGGTATGTGTGAGATGATGTTGCCTTGTGAGCCAGCTTCTGAGCCCATGCAGTGTGATAGAGTGACTTCTGGGGCACAGCATCATGAGTTTAGAAAGCGCAATGGGTTATGTTTCTACTGTGGTGATGCCTCTCATGCTATTTCAGTCTGCCCTAAGCGGGGAAGATGTTTTGCACGCTCAGTTGTCTTGGGTAGTGTTCAGACTAAATTTCTGTTGACTTTTACCCTGATTTGCTCCCTGTCCACATTTTCTGCTCAGGCTTTTGTTGATTCAGGAGCAGCTATTAACCTGATGGATTTTGACTTTGCCAAACGTTGTGGGTTTCCCATGATACCCCTGCGGAAGTCTATTCCCCTACTGGGCATTGATTCTACCCCTTTGGCGGAGAATAAACCCCAGTTTTCTACTCAGGTGATAATGAGGGTTGAACCAGATCATCAGGAGAGTTGCAAATTTCTGGTGCTGTATAATCTGCATGACATTATTGTACTAGGTTTCCCTTGGTTACAGTCTCATAATCCTGTTTTGGATTGGAAATCTGTGTCTGTGACCAGTTGGGGCTGCCAATGTGTTAATGCCGACACTCCTGTTTTTTCTGCCTCTCCCAAGTCTCAGGATGTTCCTGACTTTTTGACTGATTTTTCGGATGTATTTAGTGAAAGTAAATCTGCATCTTTGCCTCCTCACAGGAGCTACGATTGCGCTATTGAATTAGTGCCTGGTGGTAAATTTCCTAAAGGTCGCCTTTTTAACTTGTCTGTACCTGAACACGATGCTATGCGATCTTATATCAAGGAGTCATTGGAGAAGGGTCATATCAGACCATCCTCTTCACCCTTGGGTGCCGGTTTTTTTCTTTGTGGCCAAAAAGGATGGTTCATTGAGGCCGTGTATTGATTATCGTCTCTTGAATAAAATCACTGTGAAGTATCAATATCC
This sequence comes from Oophaga sylvatica, assembly GCA_033576555.1. Taxonomy (NCBI): domain Eukaryota; kingdom Metazoa; phylum Chordata; class Amphibia; order Anura; family Dendrobatidae; genus Oophaga; species Oophaga sylvatica. The sequence continues at coordinate 443,795,702 of JARQOD010000001.1, read as the reverse complement.
GTTACCCTTGATTTCTGAACTGTTTTCCAGGGTGAAAAGTGCTACGTTGGTTTACCAAGCTTGACCTCAGGGGGGCGTATAACCTTATTCGCATTAAGCATGGATGAATGGAAGACGGTGTTTAATACCCCAGAGGGGCATTTTGAGTACCTAGTGATGCCCTTTGGGCTCACTAATGCTCCTTCCGTCTTCCAATCCTTCATGAATGATATTTTCAGGGATTTTGTGGATAAATTTCTGATTGTTTATTTGGATGATATCTTGATTTTTTCCAATGACTGGGACTCTCATGTGAAACATGTTCGGACTGTGTTCCAGATTTTGAGAGAGAATGCACTGTATGTGAAGGGATCAAAGTGTCTTTTTGGCGTACAGAAGGTCTCATTTCTGGGATTCATTTTGTCTCCGTCTGTTATTGAAATGGACCCGGTCAAGGTTCAGGCCATCTGTGATTGGGTCCAAACTACTTCATTAAAGACTCTTCAGAGATTTTTGGGTTTTGCCAATTTTTATCGTAAATTTATTGGTAATTTCTCCGGTATTGTTAAACCATTGACTGATTTGACCAAAAAGGGTTCTGATGTGGTGAATTGGCGTCCTGAGGCAGTCTCTGCGTTTCAGGAACTTAAACAGAGATTCACTTCTGCTCCTGTTCTACGGCAGCCTGATGTTTCTCTACCGTTTCAGGTGGAGGTTGATGCCTCTGAAATTGGGGCAGGTGCTGTTTTGTCCCAAAGAGATCCAGAGACATCTAAGAGTAACCCTTGTGCCTTTTTCTCTTGCAAATTTTCTCCAACTGAACGTAATTATGACAATTATCAGAATTGTTGGATTTTTGTAGGGTTTTCTGGGTTGCAGAAAGTAATCTCTCCTTTCCTATCCTATTTAGTCAGCTTGTGGCCCCTGCGTTTGCTCAATCTATTTTCTGCCTATGTTTGTGTTTTCATCTTGTCTAACCGCCATTATATGTTTGGGGGCTTCCTATTCTTGTTTCTTTGCTGTTGTTCCTGTCCTCCTCAGCTACAGAAACACAACAGCTGGGCCTAACTTAGTCTCCGTCTTGCACCTGGCTGACCTTGTGATTGGACCTTCTCTGAAAGGACAGGGCCCCCGATGGCCGGATCCTGCCGGACTCCGTCCTCCTGATCCTGCTACGTATCAGCTCTGTGGTACTCCTGGGACTTGTAGTCCTCCAGGAACTCCGGTGTTCTCCTAATGGGTCATGGAGATCCCTATAGGCTCAGACCCCGGCGTCCGGTAAATACTTGTTGAGGTGAACTATGAAGGCTCCTCTGCCTCTTTCACTTCTCTTTCCACTCGCCTTCGCCTACTCGGGCCCTCACACGATTACACACACTGGCAGTTGGTGGGCCGCTTCTTCGCAGCTCTCTGAGCGTCGGCACGCTCCTGGCTCTCAACTTGTGCTCCGGAGTCCCTCGCTGCAAACTCCACTCGTCTGCTCTGTCTGCAGACTACTCGCTTGTTTCAGCTCTGACTAGACTGGAATGGATTCAGTTCCACTCTACTAGCCTCCACTTTGCTGAACTGAACTGCTCTGCAGTCTCTCTAATCTGACTGAACTGAGCTGCAGTCTCTCAGAATCTGACTGAACTGAGCTGCAGTCTCTCAGAATCTGAGCCCTCTTTTCTGTCTTCACCCTCCTTTTATATGTCTATACAGCTCCCTCTGGTGGTCTTAGGGATGGGTGAAGGTGTGTGAATGTATATTGAGACCTCTAGTGGTGAATTCCTTCTGCGCACCCTTCTGGGAGATATGAATCCAGACGCAGCTGGGCTCCACACAAGCATAAATTAATTTTGTCCTCATCCCTTTAAATGGTGGCTGTCATTTAAGAAACTTTGGAATATTTCTTATTATAGAAATCTGCTTCTTTCTCCGCTAAGGAGCCACTTCAATTCCTCCTCCAATGTCCTGAACTTATTTACTCTGCAAAATGACAAGTGACTAAAAGCTACCGTAATTGATAGATCAGATTACTGCTGCCTCCTGAAGTCTATGGCGAGGGCAAACGTGAGACACCAGGACACACAGATGGCACCGCTGCTGTCTAGTATTTATCTCTTCCCAGAGCTGGATTCACAGCTATACTACTCAGTACTGCTGAATATTTGCCTATATGCTGCTGCTTTCACACCAGGGCTGGATTCACAACTATACTGCTCACTATGGTACATGATGTCCTGTATGCTACTGCTTTCTCGTAAATGTTTTACCTTACCTCAGGTCCAGACTCATAGCTATACTGTTCAATACTGTTGTATAAATGTCTTCTTTGATGCTGCTTACTACACCATGTTCGAAATTATTATGCAAATTATATTTTTCTCTGATTTTCCTAAGTGGTCGGTGCAAATGACAGTCAGTCTAATAAAAGTCATCACCCATTAGAGTATACATCGAATTTTATTGAGGAAACCTCCCAATGATAACAATATAATCTCCAAAATGATTAAAAACTCAAAATGCACTGTTCCAAATTATTAGGCATGACGGGGTCGTCTCGTCAATCACTCGTCCTCCAGTCACTCCAAATTCAGGCTAAGAGCATGAGTCGACTTATCAAAGAATGAGTCAGACAATCAAGCTGGTTCAAACTTAGACCATGCTCAGAAGGGTACTAGCAGGCACCGATCTCAGCAATGTTCTACTTTATTTCCGCATACACGAGATTATATAGCCAAAACACATCATACGATGTCATATGTAGCAAACAGGATAACAGGGTGGGGGTAAAGGGTAAAACAGTATATTGCTAACACCTGCAAGCGTGGGCAAACGATATATGTCTAGCATTACCATCTCTGATTGGTTAGGTCTTATTCAAGCAGGCTGTAAATGTAACAGCAGGAAAATGTAGCCGCGTGGGCACAGTTCTATGTCTATATGATATTCAGCAGATATGACATTTCATGTAAAGTTCAGCAGTTGTAACACTTCTTGTTGTGTATACACCAAAGAAAGGAGTAAAGACATCATCATTTTATAAAAATACAAAGGCTTTATTAATAAACAACAATATGCCAACAAATAGTGGCCTACAATACAGAGATAAAATATGGAGGCAAAAAAACTGCGGGTATAGCAGCAGGGTAGCACAGACACATAAGTAACCAGGGTATATCAGGAATATAGTTTGTCACTTAAATAGTGTGCAGATTGGTGCATATCACTACATATAAATATATAGCACAAGACTCATTAGGCCACAAATAGCCCATTAGTAGTCATAATACAACATAATAAGCATCAAAATGTCTGGTCATTGTTCTTACCCATATTAGCTGGTTCGGACTGTGCGTCCCCGGCGACCCCCTGACGCGCGTTTCGCGACAGTGCTTTCTCAAAAGGGATGCCAGAATGTCAAAACCCCAGGATATATATGCTAACCATAATTGGGATTAAAATAGTACCGGTGTGTAGCGGCGCACATGCGTCTGACATCACACGCCCAACACATGCCACCTCCTTCCCCCTCCTTCTGTTGTGGTCTTGTTCAGCCGTAGTGACATTTCCTCAGAGGAAACAGGTGTGGGAGTTGGTTGATGCTGGTGCCTTCTTAGCTCAAGCTTCTGTTTCTGATATATCTGATATAATACTCGACAAGGGAAACTTATTGTTTTCACAAAATGGTAGCAGTGAAACAAAATGGAAGCAAAGCATAACAGTATAGGAATATTTACCTTGACAATCCCCCCTAAACACTAAGTTTTCCCTTGACGCGGTGACCTTTGAGACTGTCCATGTGTGGGGAGAGGGGAGGTGGATTTCTTCACCCAGCTATCTCAGAGACTGTCCCCTTGCGAGACGCCCCCAGACAACTGGGTCCCTACGTTGGTTAACACATGGAGTTCTCCCATCTGTCCCTAAACTAACTCTCTTGTTTGTATCTTGTCATAGAGGGTTTTGCCAAGTTTGTTAGGCAGGGTGTATGTTTCCATATCCCCTTCGTTCATATACATGTCTTCTTGATAAAGGAAAATACCTGAGGGGTCTGTTGCATTGGTTACAGCTTTCCTGTATATGGGTACCACACAACACAGAATTATCAATCCTATGACTAGAAGCCCGGCTACCACCAAACAGGCCTGTTGGAGAAATCCTTTGAAGCCTCCCAACCATTCTGAGAAGAAAGAGGTGTCAACTCCTGCATTCTCTTTCACCTCCCGAGCCAGCTTTTTAATTTTTGTGAGGGCCACCATAGTTTTTCCATTGTCTCCAGAGTTTTGAGGGATATAAGTACAACATTCTTCTCCTATCATCCCACAGACCCCACCTTTTTCAGCTAGGATCATATCGATGGCCAGTCTATTTTGAAGAGTCATTCTTGTGTTGGGGCCCAGTTCCTCAACTATACCCTGGAAAGCATCTCGACTAAAATTGATAAATCTCTGCTCGGTGTAGTATATATAGTTTATCCAGTCTACATTTCTATTGATCTGTATCATTGGGATAAGAGAGAGAAAGCCTGCTGTGATTTTGGGCCTTGTATTTGTCAGGGACCCCCTAGGAACACCTATGGAATCTATATAAACTTTGAAATATTACTCATCATGCACCATCCACTAAAGCTAAGTGGTGTCTAATAAACCTGTTATCATCACCATCTACACGGCTAAGTCTGTTCCAAGCATCCGTTACTACAAGGATGCAAGCAAATGTCATTAGTAGCATCATTCCTCTTCTGGAGGCTCTCCAAGGATCTTCTTACAATGCGATGCGTAGATCCAAGTTTCCTTGCCTTGTAGCTTGACTGCGGTACTTGTCGTCAGTAGAACTTGAAAAGGTCCATCAAATCTCGGATCCAGACTCTTTCTCACGTGTCTTTTAATGACTACCCAGTCTCCGGGCTGCAGGCTGTGACTCCCAGGATCCTGGTTCGGATCTGGAAGAGAACTAAAGACATTATCATGTACTTTCTTGAGTCTTTTATGCAAATCCCTTACATATGAGCTTAATACATGGTTACTCATTTCCAGTGCTTGGGGAAAGAAACATCCTAAACTAGACACTTTGCCAAATAGTACTTTATACGGAGAAAGTCCAGTTTTTCTATTTGGAGTGTACCTTACTGAGTATAGGGCTAATGGTAAACATTCAGGCCAAGATTTCCCTGTTTCAGCCATGGCCTTTTGGATTTTTTTTTTTTTTTAACTTCAATGTCCCATTTAGTCTTTCTACTTTTCCACTGCTTTGTGGATGATATGGGGTGTGGAAAGCTTGTTGAATTCCCAGAGCTGTCAAGACTTCATTCATTATTTCACCTGTGAAATGTGTACCTCTGTCACTTTCGATCACCTCTGGTACTCCATACCTGCACACCACCTCCGCAAGCAGCTTCTTTGCGGTTGCCGCAGCCGTAGCCTTGGCAATCGGGAAAGCCTCCGGCCAACCTGAGAATAAATCAAAACACACCAACACATACTCCCATGACCCTGATTTTGGCAGCTGAATATAATCAATATGCAGTCTCTGGAAAGGATAGAGGGGCCGAGGGCGTGTTTGGGTGGTGTCTTGACTACCCTTCCCTAATTATGTGTAGCACATACCATGCATCCTGGATCAAACCTTCTATACAGGTGGAAAAGCCTGGTGCCACCCAATGCTTCTGCATCACGCTCATTACAGCAGTTTTGGACTGGTGGGTTGGCCCATGTAACATCTGGGCAACCGCAGGGTACAACGCCCTTGGAAGGCATCGACGCATTCCTCTTCCCCATACCCCATTTGCTTCATTCAGACATGCACCTTCTTTTTCCCACTTTTCTACTTCCTCCTGGCGCACCTGAGCCTGCATCTGGGATAAGGCATCCTCCGACACAAAGGGATTTTTGGGACGCTTACCTGGTGCATCGTTACCCCTTGGAGTGGTCTACTGGCTGCTGTTTTTGCTGCTGCATCGGCCATTGCGTTTCCTTTACTCACCTGATCAGTGCATCTGGTATGTGCTTTAACTTTTATGACAGCTACTTCTTTTGGTAATTGTAATGCATCAATTAACTGCTGGACTGCGTCAGCATTTTTAATGGGATGTCCTGCTGCCATCAGGAATCCTCTAGATTTCCAAATTGGACCAAAATCATGAGCTATACCGAATGCGTATCTAGAATCTGTGTAGATGTTAACAATTCTACCTTCAGCTATCTTACAGGCCTCGGTCAGAGCCTTAAGTTCAGCCTCCTGGGCCGACTGATATGGGAGCATTGGTTCTGCTTTGATTACTGCATTCAGGGAGACGATGGCATACCTGGTGTGGAAGGTACCTGAGTCATCTTGGTGGCGAGATCCATCTACAAAAGATTCAAAATCAGCATTAAGTCTTTCAGTTTCAAACACTGTGGGTAGGCCTGCTGTTCCCTGTGCCATAAGCTGAACACAATCATAAGGAATCTCCTCTCTTGGATCTTCTTTGTACAATACCGTACCTGACCTCTCCCCAGATCCAAGAGAGGCAACAATGTGGCAGGATTAAGTGTGGTACATCTCTGCAAAGAAACATTTGGAGGCATTAAAAGTGCACATTGCAATCAAAGGTGACGTGCAGCTGAAAGATGTGCCGGCTGCACCTGGTTCAGTATGGTGTATACATCATGAGGTGTAAGTACTGTCAGTGGATGATCAAGCACAATGTCTGACGATTTGTGGAGCAATAGTCCTACAGCATGTACTGCCGTACACAGGACGGGGCACCCTAGCCACTGCATCTAGTCTTCCACTGAAATAGGCTACAGGCCTTTGATTGTCACTATGTAACTGAGTCAATACTCCTGCGCGTGTCCCTGCTGTTCATGGAGATACAGGGTGAATGGTAGTTCATAGTTGGGGGTTCCTAGTGCTGGAGCTGCCACAATCCTGTTTTTGAGGGAATAAAAACAGTCTATACCTTCAGGAGTTAGTTTAAAAAGGTACAATGGTGATACAGTCATAGAGAGGCTGCAGGGCTGCAGTAGGAAACCTGTCCAAGAAATATCCTAAGAGCGGCAACATTAACAGGAATAGTAAAATTCTGTACAGCTTCTTTGCGAGCGCTGGTCAGATGTCGAGCCCCCGCGTAATGCAATGTCCCAAAAAGATAACTGAAGATTTACAAAATTGCAGTTTATCCTTTGACGCTTTACAACCAGCTTGGTACAGAAACAACATGAGTAATATTGTTGCAATGCGACACTGTTTCCTGGAGGGGGCACAAATCAGTAAGTCATCAACATATTATAAAAATAACATTGGCAAAATCAATAACTGTGAACCAAGCAGCATCCTGAAATATCTGGAACAAAAGTATATATATATATATTGTACCAGCCAATACATAGAGGGTTAAATCTGGTAGTTGAAGGGGGAAGCTGAAATTGGAATTTTTACTGTCAAGGCTACTGATAAGGAGCCTAGCTGCAGAGATGCCGAAGGTGGGGGCTAGGTTTTAACTAAAACACCCCTTGCTACCAGTTTCTGCAATCTCTCCTGAAATGTCCTGGTTTCCTGCACTCGTGGCACAGTCTCCCCTCCCTGTTGTTTGCAGGACGAGCACCCACAGCATGCATCCTTGCTCCTCTCTTGCCCGCACCAAATCATATTGTGCCCCTTGTGCTATTCTGGCTAGATCCTCTGCTTTAACTGATCTCCAATCTGGTCTACTTACTTTCACCTTGTCTAGGGGAGTGCTAACCTTCTCTCCTGTCTATCTTTACATGCTTTTTTCAACACTTCTGTAAACATATCCCCTGTTTCTGCGTCATTAACTTCTGCATTATCAGGTCCGGTCCTACCAACATAACACTTGTATGTCTCATCTATCAGTCTATCGTATCTAGCTTCATCTGCCAATTTTCCTTCTTCTGTGTTCCATCCCACATCTGACCAATAATAACAGTTTTCATTCCCTGGGCGGGTGACACAGAGATAAAATGTCCCTTTCCCCCAAGTCTGGTGCGCTGATCCCTTGAAATCATTTCTATCACAGTTGAATATTTGACAGAAATCGAACTTAAAGATAACCACAGGGGTTGTAGTATTAACCCAGAAGGTGGGCATGCTGGCACTACTGGAGATCAGGATACAGCCCAAAAGGATATATATATATATCAGAAACTTCATGACTGCTGACTAGTCTTATCCTTTTTACAGGGGGAAGGCGTGAATCCAGGTGTTCTTGCCCTCAAGCTTCAGGGCAGTAGGAGTGGTCAGGACCACAGTGTAGGGACCCTCAAATCTGGGCTGGAGACAGTCTCTTCTCACAAACTTTTTCACGTACACAAGGTCACCAGGCGAGAAGTTGTGTACCGTGTCACCTGTAGATTCTGGGAGAGAAGCAGACACTGTAGAGTGGGTGTTAGTCAATTCTTTAGACAAAGCAATCACAAATTTTACCACTTTATCATTAATTTCTGACAGCTCCTGGTGCCTAATTTCTCCTATCTTGGGAGGGGCACCCACTGGGAACAGAGGTAGTGCAGTAGCTTCCGGATTAGGAACAGAGGCAGGGGCTGAAGAACCAAGCCCTGAGACAGGGGCCTCAGCGACGGGGACTAAAACCTTTTCCCGCGGTGGTTGGTAGTAGGTGCCGGAAGGCGTCAGAAGGGGATATAGGCCTGACTGGGTGGTTCCGGGTGTCCCAAGATGGCAGCTGGGTGTCCCAAGATGGCTGCTAGGTGTCCCAAGATGGCTGCTGGAGGAAGTGGGAGGGGTGCTGTCTGGGGGCGTCCCACTGTTGGGTATGGAAGGGGCATTGGGCTGGGCATTACACCAGGGGCGACCGCCCCACAGACACGGCAGATCTCCACCCAGGGCGGATTCTGTTCACCACACGCACACACGACAAGTCCATCCCCCTGGTGATTTTACGTCGGCACCATTATAGGGCGGTGGCCGGGGGCTTGGAACCGTGACAGGCATAAGGGGTGCAGCGGCCATTTTAGTTACATCAACAAAATCACATTCTGATCATTTCACATATCCGAACAATGGCTCAGCAGCTTCTGATCCTCCTGCACCATCTACTTCCTTCCAGCCCTCAACTTCAAATCATTTGCTACTCTGAGATGTGCCTGAGCCTGATGCAGGAGTCCCTCATCACCCAACTTCCTTTTCTTCTGTCCTACATAATCTTTCCACACTGAAGGCTGGAGTCTCCCTGTACTGGGCAGACCCATCATTTTATACAAACTCCTCTCATTTTTAACAGCCTTCTTGCCTGCCCATGACTCAACCAGCTCACTGACTCCCAAAGCACCACCCTCTAACTTGTGGGGTTTTTCTGATTTAAACATGCGCATCATGATGTTAACAGAGTGCAATGATCTGTCGCGACTCAGACCACCGGCGTCACTTGCAGGTCACCACCCGTCAGCACAGAGTCCCCCTCGATATGCTGACAAGACAAAGAGTCCTCCTCTAATCTGTCCCTTCCCTAACTGTGGATGGTGACTTTACAGCACAGCTCACCGTGACACTCTACACAGCACAGAGTCCCCCTCGATATGCTGACACCGGGGCTTCTCCTAATGAGGCTTCCCGGGTTAGACAAAGAGCCCTCCTCAATTTTCCTGACAAAGAGTCCTCCTCAATTTGTCACTTCTCAGACGAAGAGACCTGCCTCAATTTGCCACTGATAAGACAGAGAGCACTCCTCAATCTGTCTTCCTGAGAAATTTGATTATGCGCACCCCTACCACAATTTTCTACAAGATACTAGAAATTTGGACACTTTCAAATTGTCACGGGAGGCAACTATCTAAGACGGAAGTGCTGCACACGAGTACAAGCAGGCACGCGACGTCACTCACTATAAGATACAGTGACAGGAGGAAGAAGTGGTGCACACGAGTACGCGCAGGCACGCGACGTCACTCGCTCTGACAGTGCTGGTTCGGGACGTGGCACGGGGTCACTCACGGTCTCACCACTCGACCGGTCACTCACCCAGACCCAAACAGAAAACACAACAGGACCTACAGTGACTGACACACAGGCAAGTGAGACATATAAATATATGCTCTCAACTTACCGTGCTCGATGGAGGGTGATCAGTCCTCGAATTCAGTCACCGCAGGTACCACCGGGAAGTCCACAGGACGGGTCTGGCAAGTAGCGAGCCGTTCGCCACACCCACGTTGTGGCGCCAATTGACGGGGTCGTCTCGTCAATCACTCGTCCTCCAGTCACTCCAAATTCAGGCTAAGAGCATGAGTCGACTTATCAAAGAATAAGTCAGACAATCAAGCTGGTTCAAACTTAGACCATGCTCAGAAGGGTACTAGCAGGCACCGATCTCAGCAATGTTCTACTTTATTTCCGCATACACGAGATTATATAGCCAAAACACATCATACGATGTCGGGTGGGGTAAAGGGTAAAACAGTATATTGCTAACACCTGCAAGCGTGGGCAAACGATATATGTCTAGTATCTACCATTCTGATTGGTTAGGTCTTATTCAAGCAGGCTGTAAATTTAACAGCAGGAAAAGTAGCCGCGTGGGCACAGTTCTATGTCTATATGATATTCAGCAGATATGACATTTCATGTAAAGTTCAGCAGTTGTAACACTTCTTGTTGTGGTCTTGTTCAGCCGTAGTGACATTTCCTCAGAGGAAACAGGTGTGGGAGTTGGTTGATGCTGGTGCCTTCTTAGCTCAAGCTTCTGTTTCTGATATATCTGATATAATACTCGACAAGGGAAACTTATTGTTTTCACAAAATGGTAGCAGTGAAACAAAATGGAAGCAAAGCATAACAGTATAGGAATATTTACCTTGACAGGCACAGTAGAATTTCTGAACATTTGATCTGTTTTAAAGAACTGAAAATGCTCATTTGTGGAATTTGCAGCATTAGGAGGTCACATTCACTGAACAAAAAAGCTACTTAACTCCAAAACATCCTAACAGTCCAAGTTGCATGTTAACATAGGAACCCTTCTTTGATATCACCTTCACAATTCTTGCATCCATTGAACTTGTGAGTTTTTGGAGAGTTTCTTCTTGTATTTCTTTGCATGAAGCCTCCCAGAGCTGCTGTTTTGATGTGAACTTCCTCCCACCCTCATAGATCTTTTGCTTGATGATACTCCAAAGGTTCTCTATAGGGTTGAGGTCGGGAAGATGGTGACCACACCATGTGTTTATCTCCTTTTATGCCCATAGCAGCCAATGACTCAGAGGTATTCTTTGCAGCATGAGATGGTGCATTGTCATGCATGAAGATGATTTTGCTCCTGAAGACACGTTTCTGCTTTTTATACCATGGAAGGATGTTGTCAGTCAGAAACTCTACATTCTTTGCAGAGGTCATTTTCACACGTTCAGAAACCTTAAAGGGCACTACCAGCTGTTTCCCCATGATTCCGGCCCAAAACATGACTCCTCCACCTCCTCGCTGACGTCGCAGCCTTGTTGGGACATGGTGGCCATCCACCAACCATCCACTACTCCATCCATCTGGACCATCCAGGGTTGCTCAACACTCATCAGTAAACAAGACTGTTTGAAAATTAGTCTTCATGTATGTCTGGGCCCACTGCAACCGTTTCTGCTTGTGAGCACTGTTTAGGTGTGGCGGAAAAGTAGGTTTATGCACCACAGCAAGCGTTTGAAGGATCCCACATCTTGTGGTTCGAGGGACTCCAGAGGCACCAGCAGCTTCAAATATCTGTTTGCTGGTTTGTAATGGCTTTTTAGCATCTGCTCTCTTAATCCGATGAACTTGCCTGACAGAAACCTTCCTCATTCTGCCTTTATCAGCACAAACACATCTGTGCTCAGAATCAGCCACAAATCTCTTAACAGTACGATGATAACACTTAAGTTTTCGGGAAATATGTAATGTTTTCATCCCTTCACCAAGGCATTGCACTATTTGATGCTTTTCAGCAGCAGAGAGATCCTTTTTCTTTCCCATGTTATTAGAAAACTCTGGCCTGCTTAAAAGTGTGGAACATCCAGTTTTCCTTTTATTGGGCTCACATGGCAAACTAATTATCACAGGTATCTGAGATTGATTTCAGTGATCCAAAGAACCCTGAGACACAATACCATCAATTGGTTTCATTTACAAAAAAAAACAAAAAAAAAAACGCTATGACACTTAAAACCAATTTGAATAATAATTTGGAACATGGTGTATTAAGTGTTAATCTGTCATCATAGCTGGATTTTCTGCTACACTGCTCAGTACTGCCATAAAATGTACGCCATGCTGCTTCTACTTTCAGTTAAACGGGTTATGTGGGACTATTTTTTATTCACAATGTGCCTAAGAACTGACTGATCCTCCTGGCAATTCAGTGGCTTCTACTGATGTCACGTCGACAGAGCAGTGGCTTGTCATCTGCTCTGTTCTGTTGACGGGGTGTGACTGACGATGTAATGCTAATTGACAGCTGGCTGCCTGACTGTGGGAAGCCGGCTGTTAAATCACCATGACGTCGGAAGTCACAAGTGTTGACCGACTACCCAGGAAAATTAAGAGCTGCTCTGCTGATGTGAAGCAGCTGAATTTCTGGCAGAAGCGCTTGGTGCCTTTGTTAGCAACTACCTGCCTGTTAGTTTTTAGGCCCATAGTTAAATCTCACCCTAGTTCTGAATTCACAACTACACTGCTCAGTACTGCTGGATAATGTCCTCTTTGCTGCAGCATTCTAGTAAGTGTTAACCTGTCATCAAAGTTGGATTCACAGCTACACTGTTCGACACTTCTGTATAATGTTCTTCATGCTGCTGCTGCTTTCTGTTATGTGTTTTATATCACCCTAGTTTTGGATTCACAGCTACACTGCTCAGTGCTGCTAGATAATGTCCTCTGCATGCTGCTTTCGCTTCTGTATGTGTTCTACATAGAAACAGGAGAGCAGGAATTCCTCATGTCTGTGTGCGATGCGCATGGGATACATCATCGTAGCTAGTATCCACCCACTAACGCAGAGACAACCTGTGGAGGGGAAAGTTGGTGGAAAAAGTAGCATAAAAGTCATAATGGGCAGAACTAGGTGTCATTGCTCATGTACACACAGGACAGCTTATTCTTAACAGTCAGATGAAACCACAGGAACGTTTTAACACGAGCGGAAAATAAAACACTTGCAGACGGGCAGCGATTTCCCTCATAAAATTAATTTATTGGTAACGGCAAACATAATTTCTTGTCTTGAGTACAGCGTCTGCAGAGGGCGAGAGCTACATATACAAACGAACTATGCGATACAAGTCACTAGGAATTCCATAAGCCTCGTCAGGACGACTACTCACCACGGGCGGTGAAGAAGCTCGGAGTGGCCCAGCCATTGCTTCTCATCAGAAAAATAATCTTAAACATCAGCGTTGTCCCGCAACAGGGATTTTCTGTACCTAAGATTAGCTAATGGGTACATGGTAGGAGGACAGATTGGCACCTGCCCAAAATAAATTAGGGTATACTCTCTACATCGATATCCAACGCGCAGACACACACGGCTAAAACCACATATGTACATTCGTTTCATGGGAATGGGTGATCAGCAGACTGTGTCCGCTATTGCTGGTTATAACAGCCGGGTGATCCTTATAACCATGGTGTGGGCATTTTGGATCAAGCAGTTCTAAAATACGAGCACCGGGTAGGAGACTATATTGGCACTCTCTTTGGAAAGGCAGCGGTTTCAGGCTGGGTGTAAAATTGGGAACCAGTGTGCGGATCGGACTCCAGGGCGCATGCGTTAAAAACGTGCGCATTGTCAGATAAGCGCAAAGTCGCGGGGGGAACTTTTAATACGAGGTTAATGCCACCTGAAGCTCAACGGGCGGACCTGCAGCTAATAGTTGACTGCACTGCCCCATTAAGCTCATGCAAGCCTCCTATTATAGCAACATTTTAAGATCTTTTCTTAGACCTTTACATTGCTCAGCACCTCAGTAACTCCTCCTGGAAAGGTAGTAATAAACTGACAACTGGGTGTTACCATTTTCCTTGTCAATGAAGTGAGTCTTTGCACTGTCTAATCAGAGCTGCTAATGAAAAAGAGAATGGTAAAACCCTTCTTATCTATAGATTGCCAGGAGGAATAATAGGGGGATTGCACAATAGAAGTTTGAACGCAATCATTTATTAAAAAAAATAGATATGTCAAGGAGAGCGGACAGCTCCACTGTAGTGTAAATGAAAAGTTCTTTGCCTTGGTTGTAGGGGTATAATTGCTTAAATAAACAGTAATATCATACAAACTATTTCATAATACTGACGTGGAGACCCCAATTTGGCACTATGGCTCTATGGACCAGAACTAAGCATGAATAATAAAGTATTACTAGGGTGGTGTGACTGAATGGAAAGGGTATATCAAGTAAAATGTAATAGAGCCAGATGTGTTTTGGGTGAAGTTGCCCTTTAAATCCCAAACATGTAAAAAGTTATCTTCATCCAAACAAGTGACATCTGGTTGAGGACATCTCCATGCCCACTGGACCCTCCAGCAATGATCCCTGCCCAGCGCAGGGTAAATGTGTCATCACGTTATACAGTATATGGCAGCTATAGGTATCCAGTGGATCAGTCTTAGTAATGCCCCCATCCACTTGCCTCCTTAGCCAGTAGCCTCTATTGTCTAATGGGTGCGGCCTCTATATACAAGGGTGGTGGGCACTCACTTTTATATCATTAGAAAATCCTATAGAAGTTTGCAATTTCTAAAATTTTCTTTTACAAGCACCATAAAGATGACAGCCTTAAAATTAAGGAGGTCGCACTACATTCCGCAAGATATTAGGAAATACAATGGTGCGTCATCCAGATTACGGACATGACCTCGGCGGAGGTGCACACAGCTGTCTGATTCAGTACTGGGATCGAAGTAACCAAAGTTTACAGCTTTAGGGTCTTCGGAAGGGGAAGCAGCAGCAGCAGCGGGTAAAACAACAGGAAGAATGACAATGTATATACACGGTAATGAGAGTCTGAAGAATAAAATAAATAGCAATGACCAAGGACCGGGGGAAAAACAATGATTCAGTCTGATGAGGTCATCACCGCCGGACGCCATGAGGACACGGAAGATGGTTGTAGATACCCTGTGTCATGTGAACACCATAGGTGGACATCTTGGGAGACCACGTGAACAGGCAAGAAGTTGGCATCATGAAGATGTATTGTGCAGGAAAATGGAAAGTTGTACATTATAAGGTCTTCTATGAAGAGCTGATAGATGGGCATCATAGACAGATGCGGCGGCCAGAGCTGGAGAGTTGTAAGCTGGACATCTTGGAGAGTTAAGGTGCCGACACTCTGGATACAGCCGGGCACCATGTAGATTTGTGACACAAGGTCAACAAATGAAACAGAGGAAATGAACATGAATATGGGATATAATGAAAAGGCATGGTCTGGAGAACACCCTGGACAGAGCTGGAGAAGTAAGCGCCCGTCATCGGGAGAAATCACTGGGAGAAGGTCAACGTCATTGTGTGAGCACCCCATATAATCCGCCCCTTTTAGGTATTTACAGATTGTTTTCTGTTGTAAGAATTATTTGCTGCTTTGAAGTCAAATGTGATAATCATCGGGGTCTTTAGAAGAGATTTTAGTCCTTGTGGCACTTTTAAGATGCTATGGAGGCTCTGGACGAGTAGAAACCAGGAATCGGCAAACCGGTATGAAGTGTTACCTGTATGGTGTGAAAATCAAAAGTCAAGAAATATTTGTCATTTTTCCACTGGATTTACTGGGGAATCATTTTATGATTACACCTCTTGGTAAGACAGGGTACATACTGTATGTGTATAGAGCTTGATATAGCGTGATGCAGTGATATATTCACTATGGCAGTATATTACCATATTTAGCTATGATTTCTAGCTTACAGCCAGAGCAGAAACTAGATGACCACCATGCATTTATAGTTGAGCCAAAAGACTTGCAGGGCCCCTCGTCCAGTGGCCACATTGGTAGTCTATGGCTCTCAGACTGGATCCCTACAATATTCCTCCTACCTGCCGGCATCACCAGACACCTCTTCTGATGTTTGCCTTTCGCCGCAACTAATCAGAAGAGACCCCAGGGATGTCCAATTTTTACGTACGAGTGCTTTCCATGTTTTTCATGGATAGCACTCGAACCTGTGATAGTCTGTGGGGCCATTCACATGTCTGATTTTTCACATACCAAGAGTTCTGCAGAAAATGGTGGAGATATGTCTGATTTTCATCATAGGAACAGATCAAAATCAGCAATGCAAGTCAATGGATCCGTGAAAAAAATTAGACTATGCTCGGATGACATCGAAAGATAGAGAAAGTTTTTATTTTTAATTTCTTGATGTATGAGAAAAATGGATGACACTCAGACCACACTCTGCTCTGATCAGAGTAATCGGTCAGTTTTTCTTGTACGTTGAAAAAATCAGACGTGTGAACGAGTCTTTCAGCTGGAGGTGCACAGCATTCTGGTCCAGTGGATACAGACTATCAGAATGCAAAGTCCTACAGATCTTTTTGCTCAGCTATACAATTAATGCATGGACATCTTAGTTCTCCAGAATAAAAGATCTGTTTTGTAGCTGCTCTTTATGTACAGGTGCTTCTCACAAAATTAGAATACCATCATAAAGTTAATTTATTTCAGTTCTTCAATACAAAAAGTGAAACTCATATATTATATAGAGTAATTACATACAGAGTGATCTATTTCAAGTGTTTATTTCTGTTAATGTTGATGATTATACATCACTCTGTTTCTAATGACTAAATAATATACGAGTTTCATGTTTTGTATTGAAGAACAGAAATAAATTTACTTTTTGATGATGTTCTAATTTTGTGAGAAGCAACTGTATGTCCTATCCCAGGGTATCAGGATTGGGTCACATAACAACCCCACCTAAGGGTCACCAAAGACCTGGAAGTTCAATTAACTCCAAACCCAACTAACATTTTGCAGGTAAAGAAAATTAAAGCAAACAATAACACTAAGAAAGGAACCCCTTGTCCTCATGACCTGAAGGAACATCAGATAAATATATACATTCAGGTTTTAAAGGGGTTTTCCACTTTTAGGAAAGTGGACCCGCAAACACCGATACAGCTAAAACATCAAGATACAAGGAGTGGCAAAGTGCCAGCGCTGGCTAAAGAGAGCATGAGTAATTGCTCGGTTTGTTATTTTAGGTGGTTTGAGTTCAATTTCCTAAAATGGGAAGCCCCTGTAAGTATTGGTGCCTGCACATTTCTAGATAAAATATTAGTACCTGCACATTCCTATTGAGGCTCACAGCTGGAAACAACAGGCCCTCCATGCTCTCAAACGCCACAGGCCCCTGCTGCTCTTCATTGATGGAGAAGGTCAACGTTCTCCTTGTAAAGTCTAAGAGGATCCCAACCGTGGCACCCTTGGTGATGCCTCCTTCAGTCCTATGATAAAGCAGAACTATCACATTAGTATCATGGCTGCAGACTTCCCAGTCATACAGCCTGATGAACATACCTGTTTGTGTGGGAATTGTTGTGCATGAACCAGCTGCGGTTGTTGTCCACGTACATGGCCCAAGCTTTGTCATCTTTCCCGAGCATGACGTCCTTCATGACTTCAACCGGGCCACCCCGAAGGCAGGATCTGGGTGATTGTCGTATCTGTCAATGGTCAGTTCCCAATAGTGAACTCCTCTGGAGAAACCAGTTTTCCCCAGGACTACTCTGTCATCATAGCTGTTACATGTGACGGTCAGGTTGTCATTGGAGAAGATGATGTCCGAATGTGCTGAACCAGGGTCGAAGGCAAACCAGGCCACTGTCATCACGAAAACACAACATGGACATTCAGTCAGTGACCACTGTTGGACCCTGAAATACTTAATACTCCAGGTTCAATACAATGAGTCAATAAGACATTAATTATGCAACATGAACAAATGGTAATCCTCAAGCCAAGATCCCTCCACCAATCTGACAATGATGATGTCCCTTTCTCAGTCCTAGACGAAGAGTTGACTACACATGCATTGAAAGGCTTTCATGACTGCCATTCATTTCAATGAAGACTGACCAGATTGCCAGGACTGCTGGGTCATCAAGGAAGGAGACAACCTCTATTAATACAATCTTACCAAAATGTTCAACTTTGTCCTTTGACAATTCTTACAGAAATTATAGAAAATTCTGGTGCCAGATTAACAAAGGCCCCAGTGCCGTGCGTGATCCGTTGTACAATGGATACCAATGGCACCAAATGGAACCCATTGACTTGGTGTCCGGTGGGTTCCATCATGATGTTTGTCATACTATTCTTACAGTCAAATGTGAAGGAACTGACAAATTCTGCTGTGTGAACAAAGCCTTGAAAGGGTTGAGAGAGCAGACACCATCTAAGTCAGACACAATCCCTTCAATTTTCAATATAGCTGTCCTCATGTCAATACTAAACATTCTAGGTCAATTTTGCCAAAAATCTTCTTTGATTATAATAAATTGGGGCCTTTTGTGGCTTTTGTAACAGAAAAGGATCATCAGATGATTTGGTGCGCCAAAAATGTCAACATACAAGCCATGCACGTCCTAGGATTTCCATGCACAAGCGTTGCACCATACCTGCCACCAGTTTTTTTATGTCAACTGTGAGATGTCCGATGAAGAGCATGCGGGGTAGAAAAAGGATGTTAGTATGTTAGAGTTCATGAAGAACTAACACCACCAGATGTCTGTTCCACCCCTGTAGGACTGTCTCTTCTAGACAATTTTTTTTTGTTAGATTCTTCCTTGTTGGAAATGTTATGATGTACATCCAGGCTAGCTGTACGCTTGTAGGCCATTATGTTGGGGCAACATGACAGCAAGTCCGATCAGGAGCCAATGTGCAACAGAATGGACAACCCTCATCCCTTATGGCACCTTAAGGCTATATATACAGTACAGACCAAAAGTTTGGACACACCTTCTCATTTAAAGATTTTTCTGTATTTTCATGACTTTGAAAATTGTACATTCACACTGAAGGCATCAAAACTATGAATTAACACATGTGGAATTATATACTTAACAAAAAAGTGTGTAACAACTGAAATTATGTCTTATATTCTAGGTTCTTCAAATTAGCCACTTTTTGCTTTTGCTTTGATGACTGCTTTGCACACTCTTGGCATTCTCTTGATGAGCTTCAAGAGGTAGTCACTGGAAATGGTTTTCACCTCACAGGTGTGACCTGTCAGGTTTAATAAGTGGGATTTCTGGCCTTATAAATGGGGTTGGGACCATCAGTTGTGTTGTGCAGAAGTCTGGTGGATACACAGCTGATAGTCCTACTGAATAGACTGTTAGAATTTGTATTATGGCAAGAAAAAAGCAGCTAAGTAAAGAAAAACGAGTGGCCATCATTACTTTAAGAAATGAAGGTCAATCAGTCCGAAAAATTGGGAAAACTTTGGAAGTGTCCCCAAGTGCAGTTGCAAAAATCATCAAGCGCTACAAAGAAACTGGCTCACATGAGGACCGCCCCAGGATAGGAAGACCAAGAGTCACCTCTGCTTCTGAGGATAAGTTTATCCGAGTCACCAGCCTCAGAAATCGCAGGTTAACAGCAGCCCAGATTAGAGACCAGGTCAATGCCACACAGAGTTCTAGCAGCAGACACATCTCTACAACAACTGTTAAGAGGAGACTTTGTGCAGCAGGCCTTCATGGTAAAATAGCTGCTAGGAAACCACTGCTAAGGACAGGCAACAAGAAGAAGAGACTTGTTTGGGCTAAAGAAGACAAGGAATGGACATTAGACCAGAGGAAATCTGTGCTTTGGTCTGATGAGTCCAAATTTGAGATCTTTGGTTCCAACCACCGTGTCTTTGTGCGACGCAGAAAAGGTGAACAGATGGACTCTACATGCCTGGTTCCCACCGTGAAGCATGGAGGAGGAGGTGTGATGGTGTGGGGGTGCTTTGCTGGTGACACTGTTGGGGATTTATTCAAAATTGAAGGCATACTGAACCAGCATGGCTACCACAGCATCTTGCAGCGGTATGCTATTCCGTCCGGTTTGCGTTTAGTTGGACCATCATTTATTTTTCAACAGGACAATGACCCCAAACACACCTCGAGGCTGTGTAAGGGCTATTTGACCAAGAGGGAGAGTGATGGGGTGCTACGCCAGATGACCTGGCCTCCACAGTCACCAGACCAGAACCCAATCGAGATGGTTTGGGGTGAGCTGGACCGCAGAGTGAAGGCAAAAGGGCCAACAAGTGCTAAGCATCTTTGGGAACTCCTTCAAGACTGTTGGAAGACCACTTCCAGTTACTACCTCTTGAAGCTCATCAAGAGAATGCCAAGAGTGTGCAAAGCATTCATCAAAGCAAAAGGTGGCTACTTTGAAGACCCTAGAATATAAGACATATTTTCAGTTGTTTCACACTTTTTTGTTAAGTATATAATTCCACATGTGTTAATTCATAGTTTTGATGCCTTCAGTGTGAATGTACAATTTTCAGAGTCATGAAAATACAGAAAAATCTTTGAATGAGGTGTGTCCAAACTTTTGGTCTGTACTGTATATATAGCGGACGTAGCTAGCACTGTCACTGATTATAGGGACATTACTTCACACTCTGCATAGGGTACTTTTTAACTAACACTGTTTATGGAGTAACTTTCGCTTGCACTGGTTATGAGGACACGTTATGACTTGCCCTATATGTGGAGGCACTCTGTCGGGCACTGTATGCAGGCTCTTTTTATAGGGGCACTCAGGCACGGTGTATAGCGGCACGTTTTTTAATAGTACTCTTTATGGCGCTATCTTGGTTGGCACTGGCTATGAGGCCGCTTTATGACAATATATGGGCATTCTGATACTGCATATGGGAATGTCTTTTTGTCTTGCACCGGTTTTGGCTTACAAATACTGATGTAAAATACTGATAGTGTGAAGGTGGCCTTAGTGTAAATCTCCACACAGGGTTCCTGCTTTTTTCTAGAGCGCCACATCTGTCCATGAGTTGTGTCTGGTATTGCACTTCAGCTCCACTAAGGCCGGGGTCACACTGGCGACAAAATTGGACGACTGCAATGCGATGAAATATCGCATTGCAGTCGGACCAATGTTAATCTATGGAGCAGCTCCCAGTATCAGATTTTTTGTGGTCCGTTTTAAACGTGCAAGTGCAATCGCAGCATGCTGCGATTGTCACCGATTGTGGGTCGACTATCGCCAATGCAAGTCAATGGGAGCGCTGAAAAATCGGATTACAAACGGACCGCACGTGACTTACGATAAAATCGCACCGGTGTCCTTTAGAAAAGCCGGCAATTCATCCCGGCTATACTGTAAAAGCACACTGACAGCTTTAATAAAGAATATAAAGAATACATATACACACATAGAATACATATATATACATGTCATTGTGACATATATATACATATATTTATAGTTCATAGACTTCTACATACTGTAATAGCCACTAATTCAATTGCCGGCTTTTGTGAAATTACAGAACCCGACATGAAATGACACATGGTTTACATACAGTTAACCATGTCATTTCATGTAGTTTTATATATGGTTTAAACTTACAATTACATGAGTGTATGTGTGCAAAATTGCAGACATGTAAGGGTTAATTAAAGGTGTAAATTCGTTGAAAAAAAATGCTTGGGCTCCCGCTGTATTTTCTCCACCAGACAGACAAAGCCAGTGAGTGGGGGCAGATAATAATAGCCCAGGGAGGGAGCATTTATTTTGTGCCCCCCCTGGCTACTAACATCTGCCCCCAGACACCCCAGAAAAGGCAAATCTAGAATTAGATTAGCCCTTTCTGGCACTTTGCCCGTCTATTCCCATTGCCCTGTAGCGGTGGCGAATGGATTAATAAGGGGTTAAAGCCACCTTGCTATTGAAAGGTGACTTTAAGCCAGGTTAATAATTGAGAGCTGTCAATTAGACAACTATCAATTATTAATCCTATTGTATGAAAGAAAAATCAAAAACACACACTTTAATAAAAATCATTTTAATTAAATAAGCAAACAGTTTTTGACCATCTTTTATTTTCCTGCTAAAACCATTTCCTATAATAAAAATAAAATAAAAAAGCAAAATGATTCTTACCTATCTGATGCACAGTCAGGTCCCACGCTGTAATCCATCAGAAAGGGTTAACAGGTTACAGCTAGCAGGCAGCTAATGCTGCCTGCTGAGCTGTTACCCTCTGAATGAATAAGTTCCT
Source organism: Oophaga sylvatica (assembly GCA_033576555.1). Lineage (NCBI taxonomy): Eukaryota > Metazoa > Chordata > Amphibia > Anura > Dendrobatidae > Oophaga > Oophaga sylvatica. Next base: position 443,773,516 of record JARQOD010000001.1, on the reverse strand, counting down.
CTCCTGGCGACAGGAGAGGAAGTGATTAATGTGTGAAGCTTAATTGATAGCTTCCCACAGTAATCAGTTCAGGTCAGGTCACCCGGGGACACCACACAGCAGCAGTGACATCAGAGGGAGTCCCCGGGTGACCTGATTACTGTGGGAAGCAATCAATTAAGCTTCACACATTAATCACTTTCTCTCCTGTTGCCAGGAGAGGAACTTATTCATTCAGGGGGTAACAGCTCAGCAGGCAGCATTAGCTGCCTGCTAGCTGTAACCTGTTACCCCTTTCTGATGGATTACAGCGTGTGACCTGACTGTGCATCGGATAGGTAAGAATCATTTTGCTTTTTTATTTTATTTTTATTATAGGAAATGGTTTTAGCAGGAAAATAAAAGATGGTCAAAAACTGTTTGCTTATTTCATTAAAATGATTTTTTATTAAAGTGTGTGTGTTTGATTTTTCTGCTATTATTATCTGCCCCCACTCACTGGCTTTGTCTGTCTGGTGGAGAAAATGCAGCGGGAGCCCACGCATTTTTTTCAATGAATTTACACCTTTAATTAACCCCTACATCTCTGCAATTTTGCACACATACACTCATGTAATTGTAAGTTTAAACCATGTATAAAACTACATGAAATGACATGGTTAACTGTATGTAAACCATGTGTCATTTCATGTCGGCTCTGTACTTTCACAAAAGCCGGCAATTGAATTAGCGGCTATTACAGTATGTAGAAGTCTATGAACTATAAATATATATATATATATATATACATGTCACAATGACATGTATATATATATATATATATATATATATAATATATATATGTGTATATATCTATTCTTTCTTTTGTGATTTAAATACTATTCATTTGGATCCATTATATGTCGGTTTTGCAAGCCTGCGAGAAAATCTCGCAAGTCGGATGTAAATCGGATGTTACAACTACGGTCAGATGCGACTAAATCGCATCTTTCCAGGAAAATCGGATTCCAGACGGATGACTGTTCATGACATTTTGCTGCAATAATCGACCGACTAAAACGGTCAGCTTTTTTAGTCGGTGTGTGTGACCCCAGCCTAAGAGTGAATGAGGCTGAGCTGCAATACCACACACGCCCTGTGTACAAGTGTGGCGCTATTTTACAAACCCTACCTACAATAGTTTCTCTTTAAGGCTATGTGCACACGTTGCGGAATTGCCATGGAAATTTCCGCGGCAATTCCGCACCTCCCTGCCGCGGGAAATCCGCATATAATAGGTATGCGTATTCCCGCTAAAAACTAGCGTTTTGCAAGCGGAATTAGCTTGCAGAATGCTAGCGTTTTACAAGCTATCTGACAGGTTGGTCACACGAGTCAAACAAGTGTTTGACAAGTGTGAGCAACTTTTACTGTTGATGCCGCCTATGCCGCATCAATAGTAAAAAGATCTAATGTAAAAATAATAAAAAAAAATAATAAATAATGATATTATCACCTTCCGGCGGCCCCCGCAGCTTTCCCGCCTTCAGCGACGCTCCCGCAATTCCGTTCCCAGGAGTACTTTGCGGCAATCATCCCGATGACGTAGCATCTCGCGGAACCGCTACGCCATCTGGGTGATCTCGCAATGCACTCCTGGGAACGCGATTGGCGGGAGCGTCGCTGAAGGCGGGAAAGCTGCGGGGGACGCCGGAAGGTGAGAATATCATTTTTTTTTAATTTTAATTATTGTTTTTACAGGGATATGGTACCCAGGGCCTGGAGGAGAGTCTCCTCTCCTCCAGGCCCTGGGTACCATCGCACATGAACCGCTTACTTTCCGCATGGTGGGCACAGCCACATGCGGAAAGTAATTGGTTCAATGCATTCCTATGGCGGCGGAATCGCCGCGGTTCCGCAAAAAAGAATGAGCATGCTGCGGATTCTCCCGCGATGCGATTCCGCCGCGGAAAAACCCGCAGCATGTGCACAGCATTGCGGAATCTCATAGGTCATAATGAGTTGTATTGTGTAAGCGGTTTTGCCGCGGTTTCGCAAAACCGCTAAGAAACCGCAACGTGTGCACATAGCCTAAGGGACACAACATTATTCTGAACCAGTGCCACAAACAAGACTTTTCTCATCTGGCAGGTTGGGATTAATATAAGCCCTGCTCTTTCCATCTGCATCCCAGTGTTACGCTGATTATAGAAATTCCCCAGATAGAATTTACGGACACAAGACTAATGGGACGGTATCACAGGGCGGGGGATCCGCAATCAATGTCATCAGAGATACTCCACAAAGAAGGAGAAGGGGAAATCATAGATCAAAAATGTCCCTGCCGCTGCTCATAGCTGATTACACTCATCTAATCGGATGGCGTCAACGGCATCTATACGGAAAAATCCCCAAAAGTCCTTGAATTATCCCTATATGACTCTTCTTGGAGACCTAGGACAGATTTTCCAGGCTCATAAATGGATTATGCGGCAAAACTGTGCCCGAGGCTGTTAAGGCATGCTGGGAGTTGTAGTTTTGCAGCATCTGTTGCTCCCACTTTTGAGCCAGTGCCGGACCCAATAACAGTTATTCATATCATAGATCCTACAAATGTCTTGGCAATGTAAAGGAGGCACATTTTTTTTGCCTTCTGTTTTCCCTGACGCGGAGGTTGAGGTATCTCCTGCGTTGCCGTGGAAACCGCTCTAGGCCTCGATTCCCACACACGCAGCCATTAGCCCCCGCAGCTATCCTCAGGAGGATGAAGACATATTCCTGTGACATGGTTGCGACCATAAATGAAAACCCTCTTTTTTCCTCTTTCTCTCAGAAAACAACGCCGATAATTACTCCTATCGTTACCGCAGATCTCGAATAACCACGTACGAAACCGAAAATGGCGATTTTCGTATCTACACACATGGCAGAGCTGCGTTTGCCAGTGAGTAGTTTGATGCAGATTTAACGCATGACAAACAATGCTCGGCTTCGCTGACAAACATAGCTCTGCTTTAATGCTGCGTAAAAAAAAATAAGGAAATTAAGATTGCGGTGGTGGGGGTCACTGGGGACCAGGAATGATGGGGACGGGGACGATCCCTGTACAGTGCTGGGGTGGGCAGGTATATGAATGCTTTCAGCATGTGAAGAGTTAACTGGCCCACGATCCAACAATGCGAGTCCAGACAAAGCAGCCATGGCTGACGCCTCTGGCCGTGCACCGCTGACACACAGATTCATTTGGAGTGTGCTCATGGTAAAGATCTTTAACTCTTAGGTATCAGCTGGGGATAAAGACGAAAATCATTCTGAATTCCTGCAGAAAACACGCTGCCGGCTCTGTGGCACGAGAAATATGCAATGTTCTAAGGGAAGAATAGCTAATGCATTACCACAAAAGAGCTAATCTGTCTTCATGCTCCAGGCCCGGCAGGTAGACAAAATGGTGGGGAGAAGAATGCTGTTGCTGCAAGCTGCCTCCCAGTAAGGCACGAGGGAGAAGATATAAAGAGGCTGCGGGTCTACTGACGCCCTTCATGCTGAGAGTTGGGGTGTACGTGGTAATTATACATTTTAACGCTTTTTATTTTTCGTTTTTGCATTTCTGTTTTTCCTCTCTTTCTTTCAAAAGCCGTAACTATTATTTATCCGGTCAACATCATCATTGCATTTGCGGGACCAGTTAAGGCTATGTTCACACTTTGCGTTTTTGCAGCTTTTTATGCTGCTTTTATTGTGAAAATTTTCAGATGCTTTTCACAGTACCAGTAAAGTTTTAATTAATTTTTTGGTTTTAATTTTCCTGATCGACTTGGAAAACGGCTATTTTTGAAAACTGCGGCATGTTACTTTTTTCAGCATATTTGCAGCATTTTTTCACCCATAGGAAACAATAGGTAAGTGCAAAAACGCAGGTATCAGTTTTTGCAGCAAAAACCTGAGGAAGTTAAATCAGGCTATTGGGGGGGGGGCAACTAAACTTTGTCAACAAGCACAAGAGACAACAAAAACGCAGCAGTAAAAAGCAGCAAGACCTGCTCTTTGTAAGCAGCTTAAAATTTGCATTAAAAAACGCAGCAAAAATGTAACGTGTGAACATAACCTTATTGTTGTGAATGGCACCATTTACTTTACCATATAAAGTACTGGAAAACAGAGAAAAAATTCCAAGTATTGAGAAAAAAATGCAACTCCACCATTGTTATTTTGGGGTCTTGCTTTTTCGACTTTTTTGCGCAAATGATTTTCCAGGTCACTACGATACCAAACTTACATAATTTATTTGCTTTATATTACTGGTGAAAAACCCCCTTTGTAATCTGTAAAGAAACAAAACAAAACTGGGATCTGTAACTGTTTTACTTTTCTGTTGAAGGACCTGCATGAAGATTTGTTTTTTTGTACAATGTCCTGTAGTTTTATTGGTATAATTTTGTGGTACACTTTTTTTTCCGTTTTTTATTACATTTTTGCAAGTAGAAGTGGCGACCGAAAAACGGCATTTCTGAAATGTAATATTTTTTTAAATTCTTTATAGCATTTACTGTAGAGTTAATATGGTAATATGGTACATCATTTTATATTTTGATAGTTACTGATGGGGCGAAACTGAATATGTTTTAATTTTTTCTTATTTTATCATTTCTATATTTTTAAATGGGTGGGGGATGCTTTGAATTTTTTCATATTTTTAAAAACCTTATTTCCTTTTAAGTCCCCTTGAACCTGCGATTGTTTGATTGCTTGGGCTATACAGTGTATATACCAAGATATTGCAGTATATAGTAAGAATGATAGTCCTCTACTAAGCCCAGCTTCTAGGGTCTATGGTCTTCACAGGAGTACCAAATGGTAGCAACGGGGGGTCTTCATGACAACTCAACAACACCCCAGTCATGCAGATGAAGCGGGAGCTGGATGGGCTCCCGAATGGGTATGCCAGGGGATCGTGACCCTTAAATGACAGTGATTGATAGCGGCATAGTGGCAGATGTCCGTAGAACGCAGACCCGACATGTGCCATACATGTATGGTGGATGTCTCGAAGGAGATATTTTATGTCAAGTGTTAACTGACGGGTTGCGACTGAATGCATTGACGTGTCTGAGGTTCAAAACAGATGACATGGCCGCCTCTGCAAGAAAGTACAAGCACAATAATGTGACAACGCATTAGGCCTCACTTATAAGAGCTGCCTCATAGGCCTCGTTACCAATAGCAACCCATAAGAGCTCAGCTTTCGTTTAAAAAAATAAAAGGCACCCACAAGTTGCTAGACAGTTTCTGACAAATGTTTGACCAACGTTGACCACTTTTACGTTCGGTCATGAGGGAAGTGAAAGCCATTTTACCTGGAGACACACAAGTTTCCTGTTCCGAGTTTTGGAGGAACTCGAGAGGAGAGGGCATGGTGTTGATTTGCAAACGAGCTGCAAGAGAGGCTGACATTCGAGGATAGGGACCTGCATAAGCAAAGACATGCATAGAAATGTCAGCGTGCATTAGGTGTATATACATATCATTCACAGCTGAGGAAGGAGACCAGGAGGTAGCCATTTTGTTCAGCTATTTATTAGGGATCCATCCATTCCACATGCAGAATGCCACGAAAAGGAGATGATAAAATCACATCCATTTTTAATAAAATACTCAAAATTCATAAATATAGACATATATAAACATTATCCCATAGATGTTCTTATCGCATTAGTTTTTTCACTAACTGCTTTCAGAATCACACAAAATGGCAGCCTCCGTCGGTCAAGGAAAATGCATTGTCATCCCTCATACCTGAGGAGATGAAAGCCACCCCCATCGATCAATAATGACCTAATCTTTACCTCAACGTCCAAATATACAGAAATCATACATAAAACCGAAAAAGTGCAAACATAGCGCAAACACTTGTGCGTGTCTATCGAGCAACAAATCAAAAATCGGAAAGAAATGAAGGGGACGAATTGTATGACAAGTATGGGGACCACCACAAGCAACGAACGATGATGACTGCACAAAGATATACAACAAACACGGTCATGATGACGTCACTGATAACGCATGATCGCGACAATCAGCGTGAAAACAAAAAAATGCAAATCTGTAAAATGCCAACAATGCACATAAAAGGATGTAAAATGCAAGAAAAAATAGAACACAGCAAACATTTTATTTAGTAAAACTCAATGAGGTTTATCGTCCCGGCTCACAGTGAACAGCCTGCAGGAACCACAGCTTCAGTGACTAGCGGTAACCTCTATGACGTCTCCGTTCATCATTGAAGCTGCAGCTCATTGTGTCCTGATTTTTCAGCCTGGATGGTTGCATCATGGCACCGTTCCTTTTGAAAGTCAAATGTCACAGAGATGAATTACAGCGTGGAACAGTATGGATTCTATTCACTTCGGACAGGTAAGGATATGGTTGTTTATAATTTTTTTTTTTTTTTTTACAGGAGACATGAGCTTCGATTTAATAGGCGTAAAGGTGAGTATAACTTCGCCATTTCAGAGGTGGCTGAGGACTGATATTGGTAGCCTGGAAGGGGGGGCAAAAACCCTGGCTCCTTCACAGGCTACTAATATAGGCCCACAGCTGTCTGTTTAGCCTTTGCTGGTTTGAATTTATAGGGGTACCCTAAGTCATTTTTCTTCTGGAGTCCCCCATAAATTCACCACTAAAAGTTAAGCAAACAGCTGTGAACTGTTAATAATAGCCTGGTAACCTTTTGGCGTATTGTCCCTTGTCTCAGATTATTAACATCAGCCTCCAGCCATGGACTTTCCCTCTGCTGGTTCTGAAAATTACGCTGGAACCCACGCCATTTATTCAATTGAATTCTTAATTTTCATAGGAGGGACACAGCATGTGCTGAAGATAACTCCCATCATTGTCGCCTGCTGATGGCAGGGAGATCAAGTGACAATGATGAGAGCTGCCTTCAGCAGCCGGAGCCTGGGAACAGCGCAAACTGTACTGCTTCTTCCCAGGCACAGTGCGTGTCACATAGACGGCACACGGATGTCCCATATGTGCATACGGATGGTACACCAGTAATGTTTTTTCCTCTACAGAAATCCCCAGGACATGTGAAGGAGGCCATACATAGCTCCATTGACAGGAAACTTAAAAAAAGTTACGGGTGTCGGAAAATGGCGACACAATTTTTTTTTTTTTAATACAATTTTTTTTATGTCACTAAAATAGTAAAAAGAAAAAAAAAACTACACAAGTTTGGTATCGCCGTAGTCGTACCGCCCTGGAGAATCATGTTACCAGGTGATATTTACCGTATAATCAACACCATAAAAACAAAACCCAAAAATGATGGCGGATGCTAAACATGGATTCTGTTGATCTAATGGTTTAACATACATCGTGATTTTAGACTATCTGATATTGCACAAGTGTGTACAGCATATGTCAGTGCTATACAACTACTCAGAGGCTGGAAGTCTCTGAGCCATTTATAATACTGGTTCTACTCGTGTGGCAGCGGCGGCCATGGGACCCTTTAGGCACCAAGACGTTAGTGTCTCTACTATCTCTGTGCCCCCAGTATGTCGGATTTTCCCTGTTATTTGCCTTAGACAAACAGAATATGAAACGGGAAATGAGGCAACAAGGATAAAACTACACATGAAACACAATATTAAAGGGATTGTCCAGAATTAGAAAAACACTGCAGTCTCACTCTGGAAACAGCGCCATCTCTAGCCACAGGTTGTGTGTGGTATTGCTGCTCAGTCCAACTGAAATGAATTAGTTCTGAACTTGAAAAACTCCTTAGAAGGGAAACTATTATCAGAAAATGACTTGTTTAAATCAGGTTTGTGGGTTCAATCTATTTGTTTTAATCTTTGGTCTTTTTTACATATCACACAATCTGCATTTAAAATAAAATTTAGAAATCTGGAAATGTTTACATCAGCCACTTGGGCATTTTTAGACTCCTGTAGTTTCAGGAAATGTACACTATCATTAGCAGCAATGAACAGACAGCAAAGGTCATTGTGAAGGGAGGAGGAGGAGATTGTGATTGGTGGATTGTGTTATCAGCTGTGTGTAGCGGTATTATCTGTCACAGTACTTCTGCCTCTGCTGATAAGGAAACTGCTGAAAACTCTTCCTGAAAGAACAGGAAGTGTAAATGTAAAAAAGCCCCAGTGGCCAGTGTGAAAATGACAAATTACTAATATTTATTTAATAAATCATGATATGAAAAAAATACTGCCAAAGATAACCAAAAGAATCCATGTAACACAAAAACCTAAAGATTAGGTAATTTTCTGATAATAGCTTCCCTTTAAGCTGCTCACTGCTAATGAAAGATATTGATACAACATTATTAGTAGAAATTATATGAAATGAATGTAGCAAACCCTCAGCTGTGAAGAGTTTTAGATCAAGCGGACCACCTCCTACTTGCTCCATAAACGATTAGTAGGACCGCTGTGTGCACCATGCCGCAATGATGACGTCGCACTGGGCCTACTAATCAGAAGAGGAGCTGGGGATGCCGCTAGGTTCCCATCCGGTGGCCACGGACTACTGTTGTGGCCACTGAACTAAAGTCCTGTGAATCTATTCACTGTCCTCTAAATCTACGGTAGATAAATGATAGAATTCAGATTACCTGAAGCAACCACTAGAGGGAGCTCACTGCACGCACAAAGATGTCTACAGTTCTCATCTCAATGAAGATCTGTACCCACCCCCCTTTTACAAATCACACCAAAATCAGTCTGTTTTGGGCATAGGTGGGGGTCTCAGTAGCCAGACCCTTAAGGATCACCTTTTTATGACTTTCTGTTCTGGAGAATATTTATTTATAAAAATCTTTATCTTCATATCTATGGGCAGTAGTTTGGCCCCCAGGGGGCAGAGCCTGGGCGGTACACATTGCAGGCAGCAGGGTAATATTTGGATGAGCACATACCTTCGGAGGTCTGGAGGACCAGGGTCTTGCTGTACTGGCTGACCCCAGCTTTATTGAAAGCCTTCACCCGAGCATTGTATGTACTGTTGAAGTGTAGACCGTCCACTGTGCACATCGTCTCCTTCCCGACAAACACTTCCTGCAACAGTAACAGCGTGATAAATGTGCTGTCTCTATAGGATACAGGGCATAGATCAGTAGGGTGGGCTCTTACCCTGAACTGCCCGCCATTCCCATCATCCAGTTCTAGGATATACCCCTCCGCCTGCACCATGGACATGGGCGGCTGCTTCCAGGACAGGGTGGCACTGTTGTTGTTGGTGCAGCACTCTTCCATCTGAAGAATGGGGGGCGCTGGTACTAAAGAGGGAACTGAGGGTTTAGGAAAAAGTAAGAGGGATGAAGAATTACGGCAAAATGTCTCGTATGAGAACATAAACCCCTGGTGGAGGGGGCTGCTGTGAATATTAACTTAGGGGGGCACTACTGTGAGAAAATGAAAAGTGGGGAGGACTGGGGCGACCACTGCACGGAGGAGGCTGCGGTGACTACTGTACGGAGGAGGCTGCAGTGACTACTATGGAGGAGGCTGCAGTGACTACTATAGGGAGGAGGCTGCGGTGACTACTTAACGGAGGAGGCTGCGGTGACTACTTAACGGAGGAGGCTGCGGTGACTACTATAGGGAGGAGGCTGCAGTGACTACTGTACGGAGGAGGCTGCGGTGACTACTGTACGGAGGAGGCTGCAGTTACCACTGTATGGGGGAGACTGGGGTGATGACTGTACAGAAGAGGCTGCGGAGGCCAACGTACGGAGGAGGCTGCTGTTACCACTGTACGGAGGAGGCTGCGGTGACTACTATAGGGAGGAAGCTGCGGTTACTACTGTATGGAGGAGGCTGCAGTTACCACTGTACGGAGGAGGCTGCGGAGGCCAATGTACGGAGGAGGCTGCAGTGACTACTATACGAGGAGCTGCGTGCGTGACTACTGTACGGAGCAGGCTGTGGTGACTACTGTACGGAGGAGGCTGCAGTGACTACTATAGGAGTGAGGCTATGCGGTGACTACCTAGGGAATCATAATATATATATATATATATATATATATAAAAAGGCTGCACTCAAGCATACTAAAGCATTACAACATGGAATACATGAAATTTAGAAAAGCAATATGGCTTTGGAATATAAGGAAAAATTTGAGACGCTTAGTATAAACATTTGGCCAAACATTTTAAAGCCCACCAACCATCGTCAAGGTGGTCTCAGTTCTGGTGAGTCCCTGACCTAATGTGAACATACCTCTATTAGGCTGATATCTGAATTTCTGGGTGAATATGCACCTCTGTCAGTAATGCCTGCATTTATGGGTAAAGTAGGGACTGGTGTAATTAAAATCACCACCTGGTGGGGGCGGAGTGCTCGGTCAGCAAGCTAACATTCAAAAGACAAAAAAACCTGACTGGCACATCCAGACTAATGTGAACTAGGTGCAAACCAAGGGAAGCTACCCCCATGTAAAACATATAAAAAAAAGGCTGCACTCAAGCATACTAAAGCATGACAACATGGAATACATGAAATTTAGAAAAGCAATATGGCTTTGGAATATAAGGAAAAATTTGAGACGCTTAGTATAAACATTTGGCCAAACATTTTAAAGCCCACCAACCATCGTCAAGGTGGTCTCAGTTCTGGTGAGTCCCTGACCTAATGTGAACATACCTCTATTAGGCTGATATCTGAATTTCTGGGTGAATTTCTGTCAGTAATGCCAGTCAGGTTTTTTTGTCTTTTGAATGTTAGCTTGCTGACCGAGCACTCCGCCCCCACCAGGTGGTGATTTTAATTACACCAGGTCCCTACTTTACCCATAAATGCAGGCATTACTGACAGAGGTGCATATTCACCCAGAAATTCAGATATCAGCCTAATAGAGGTATGTTCACATTAGGTCAGGGACTCACCAGAACTGAGACCACCTTGACGATGGTTGGTGGGCTTTAAAATGTTTGGCCAAATGTTTATACTAAGCGTCTCAAATTTTTCCTTATATTCCAAAGCCATATTGCTTTTCTAAATTTCATGTATTCCATGTTGTAATGCTTTAGTATGCTTGAGTGCAGCCTTTTTTTTATATGTTTTACATGGGGTAGCTTCCCTTGGTTTGCACCTAGTTCACATTAGTCTGGATGTGCCAGTCAGGTTTTTTTGTCTTTTGAATGTTAGCTTGCTGACCGAGCACTCCGCCCCCACCAGGTGGTGATTTTAATTACACCAGGTCCCTACTTTACCCATAAATGCAGGCATTACTGACAGAGGTGCATATTCACCCAGAAATTCAGATATCAGCCTAATAGAGGTATGTTCACATTAGGTCAGGGACTCACCAGAACTGAGACCACCTTGACGATGGTTGGTGGGCTTTAAAATGTTTGGCCAAATGTTTATACTAAGCGTCTCAAATTTTTCCTTATATTCCAAAGCCATATTGCTTTTCTAAATTTCATGTATTCCGTGTTGTAATGCTTTAGTATGCTTGAATGCAGCCTTTTTTTATATGTTTTACATGGGGTAGCTTCCCTTGGTTTGCACCTAGTTCACATTAGTCTGGATGTGCCAGTCAGGTTTTTTTGTCTTTTGAATGTTAGCTTGCTGACCGAGCACTCCGCCCCCACCAGGTGGTGATTTTAATTACACCAGGTCCCTACTTTACCCATAAATGCAGGCATTACTGACAGAGGTGCATATTCACCCAGAAATTCAGATATGATACGCCATAATTAGATGGTGGATTACATATGTACAGCACTCAACAGCAGAAAATATAGGACACACTTGACAGGTTGTACCACTTAAAATATTTGGCCAAATGTTTATACTAAGCGTCTCAAATTTTTCCTTATATTCCAAAGCCATATTGCTTTTCTAAATTTCATGTATTCCATGTTGTAATGCTTTAGTATGCTTGAGTGCAGCCTTTTTTTTATATGTTTTACATGGGGGTAGCTTCCCTTGGTTTGCACCTAGTTCACATTAGTCTGGATGTGCCAGTCAGGTTTTTTTGTCTTTTGAATGTTAGCTTGCTGACCGAGCACTCCGCCCCCACCAGGTGGTGATTTTAATTACACCAGGTCCCTACTTTACCCATAAATGCAGGCATTACTGACAGAGGTGCATATTCACCCAGAAATTCAGATATCAGCCTAATAGAGGTATGTTCACATTAGGTCAGGGACTCACCAGAACTGAGACCACCTTGACGATGGTTGGTGGGCTTTAAAATGTTTGGCCAAATGTTTATACTAAGCGTCCAAATTTTTCCTTATATTCCAAAGCCATAATGCTTTTCTAAATTTCATGTATTCCGTGTTGTAATGCTTTAGTATGCTTGAGTGCAGCCTTTTTTTATATGTTTTACATGGGGGTAGCTTCCCTTGGTTTGCACCTAGTTCACATTAGTCTGGATGTGCCAGTCAGGTTTTTTTGTCTTTTGAATGTTAGCTTGCTGACCGAGCGCTCCGCCCCCACCAGGTGGTGATTTTAATTACACCAGGTCCCTACTTTACCCATAAATGCAGGCATTACTGACAGAGGTGCATATTCACCCAGAAATTCAGATATGATACGATACGATACACTTTATTGATCCTGGGGGGAAATTACAGTATTACAGCAGCAATACAAACAGCAGTACATAAAATATTAGGACACAAATCTTGCACAGGTGTACCAACATTACATAATAAATAAAAGTGTGTAGTTCAGGTATATATAAGATAATGTTAATTGACATTAGTACACCAGCCATCAGTCATTATTTTCTACCACCCTTAGGAAATTATTATACATCCCCATAGCAGTAGGTACAAACGATTTCCTGAATTTCTCCTTCTTGCACCTTAGTAGGATTAGACGGCTGCTGAATGTGCTCTTCTGATTCAAGAACAGCTCGTATAGTGGGTGTGTGTTATTGTTCATTATAGCCCTACACTTCTTCTGAATTCTATCCTCCAATACCTCCTCAAAAGAGTCAAGATGGAGGCCAACAGCTGCACTTGCCTTCTTGATAAGTTTGTTGAGCTTATTAGCGTCACTACTCGCACACTACTGCCCCAGCAAATGATAGCAAAAAAGATGGCGCTTGCTACAAACGCATCTCCAGCATTTTACTGCACACATTGAACGACCTGAGCTTCCGCAGAAAGTACAGTCTGCTCATTCCCTTCTTGTAAACCTTTTCTGTATGACACCTCCAATCGAGTTTACTGTCAAGGTGAACCCCCAAATATTTGTAGCTCTCAACAATCTCAACCTCCTGGCCAGCAATGGTGATTGGTATGTAATCTTCCTTTTTCCTTCTATAACTCACCACCATCTCCTTGGTTTTCTTTACATTTAGTTCTAGACAGTTAGTCTGACACCAATCCACAAAGTCAGAAACCACCCTTCTATATTCCTCCTCCCCCCGGCCCCCCACAATGCCCCCTACAATCACGGAGTCATCACGGAGATATCAGCCTAATAGAGGTATGTTCACATTAGGTCAGGGACTCACCAGAACTGAGACCACCTTGACGATGGTTGGTGAGCTTTAAAATGTTTGGCCAAATGTTTATACTAAGCGTCTCAAATTTTTCCTTATATTCCAAAGCCATATTGCTTTTCTAAATTTCATGTATTCCATGTTGTAATGCTTTAGTATGCTTGAGTGCAGCCTTTTTTTATATGTTTTACATGGGGGTAGCTTCCCTTGGTTTGCACCTAGTTCACATTAGTCTGGATGTGCCAGTCAGGTTTTTTTGTCTTTTGAATGTTAGCTTGCTGACCGAGCACTCCGCCCCCACCAGGTGGTGATTTTAATTACACCAGGTCCCTACTTTTTTTTATGTTTTACATGGGGGTAGCTTCCCTTGGTTTGCACCTAGTTCACATTAGTCTGGATGTGCCAGTCAGGTTTTTTTGTCTTTTTTTGTCTACCATAGGGAAGAGGCTGCGGTGACTACTGTACGGAGCAGGCTGCGGTGACTACTGTAAGGAGGAGGCTGCAGTTACCACTTACGGGGTTAGACTGGGGTGATGACTGTACGGAAGAGGCTGCGGAGGCCAACGTACGGAGGAGGCTGCTGTTACCACTGTACGGAGGAGGCTGCGGTAACTACTATAGGGAGGAAGCTGCGGTTACTACTGTATGGAGGAGGCTGCAGTTACCACTGTACGGAGGAGGCTGCGGAGGCCAATGTACGGAGGAGGCTGCAGTTACCACTGTACGGAGGAGGCTGCGGTGACTACTATAGGGAGGAAGCTGCGGTGACTACTGTACGGAGGAGGCTGCAGTTACCACTGTACGGAGGAGGCTGCGGTGACTGTACGGAGGAGGCTGCAGTTACCACTGTACGGAGGAGGCTGTGGTGACTACTATAGGGAGGAAGCTGCGGTGACTACTGTACAGAGGAGGCTGCGGTGACTACTGTAAGGAGGAGGCTGCAGTTACCACTATACGGAGGAGGCTGTGGTGACTACTATAGGGAGGAAGCTGCTGTGACTACTGTACGGAGGAGGCAGCAGATACCACTGTACGGAGGAGGCTGCAGTTACCACTGTACGGAGGAGGCTGCGGTGACTGTACGGAGGAGGCTGCAGTTACCACTGTACGGAGGAGGCTGTGGTGACTACTATAGGGAGGAAGCTGCGTTGACTACTGTACAGAGGAGGCTGCGGTGACTACTGTAAGGAGGAGGCTGCAGTTACCACTATACGGAGGAGGCTGTGGTGACTACTATAGGGAGGAAGCTGCTGTGACTACTGTACGGAGGAGGCAGCAGATACCACTGTACGGAGGAGGCTGCAGTTACCACTGTATGGAGGAGGCTGCTGTTACCACTGTACGGAGGAGGCTGCGGTAACTACTATAGGGAGGAAGCTGCGGTTACTACTGTATGGAGGAGGCTGCAGTTACCACTGTACAGAGGAGGCTGCGGAGGCCAATGTACGGAGGAGGCTGCAGTTACCACTGTACGGAGGAGGGTGCGGTGACCATGATAGGGAGGAAGCTGCGTGACTACTGTACGGAGTAGACTGCAGTTACCACTGTACGGAGGAGGCTGGGGTGACTATTATAGGGGGGAAAGCTGTGGTGACTACTGTACGGAGGAGGCTGCAGTTACCACTGTACGGAGGAGGCTGGGTGTTCACTATATGGAGGAGGCTGCGGTGACTATTATAGGGAGGAAGCTGCGGTGACTACTGTACGGAGGAGGCTGCAGTTACCACTGTACGGAGGAGGCTGGGGTGACACTGTATGGAGGAGGCTGCGGTGACTATATAGGGAGGAAGCTGCGGTGACTACTGTACGGAGGAGGCTGCAGTTACCACTGTACGAGGGAGGCTGCAGTTACCACTGTACGGAGGAGGCTGCGGTGACTATGATAGGGAGGAAGCTGCGGTACTACTATAGGAGGAAGCTGCGGTGACTACTGTACGGAGGAGGCTGCAGTTACCACTGTACGGAGGAGGCTGCGGTGACCATGATAGGGAGGAAGCTGCGGTGACTACTGTACGGAGTAGACTGCAGTTACCACTGTACGGAGGAGGCTGGGGTGACTATTATAGGGAGGAAGCTGTGGTGACTACTGTACGGAGGAGGCTGCAGTTACCACTGTACGGAGGAGGCTGGGGTGTTCACTATATGGAGGAGGCTGCGGTGACTATTATAGGGAGGAAGCTGCGGTGACTACTGTACGGAGGAGGCTGCAGTTACCACTGTACGGAGGAGGCTGGGGTGATCACTGTATGGAGGAGGCTGCGGTGACTATTATAGGGAGGAAGCTGCGGTGACTACTGTACGGAG
The DNA here is from genome assembly GCA_033576555.1 of Oophaga sylvatica. Taxonomy (NCBI): domain Eukaryota; kingdom Metazoa; phylum Chordata; class Amphibia; order Anura; family Dendrobatidae; genus Oophaga; species Oophaga sylvatica. Next base: position 443,757,766 of record JARQOD010000001.1, on the reverse strand, counting down.
GAGGCTGCAGTTACCACTGTACAGAGGAGGCTGCAGTTACCACTGTACGGAGGAGGCTGCGGTGACTATGATAGGGAGGAAGCTGCGGTGACTACTATAGGGAGGAAGCTGCGGTGACTACTGTACGGAGGAGGCTGCAGTTACCACTGTACGGAGGAGGCTGCGGTGACTATGATAGGGAGGAAGCTGCGGTGACTACTGTACGGCGTAGACTGCAGTTACCACTGTACGGAGGAGGCTGGGGTGACTATTATAGGGAGGAAGCTGCGGAGACTACTGTGCGGAGGAGGCTGCAGTTACCACTGTACTGAGGAGGCTGCAGTTACCACTGTACGGAGGAGGCTGCGGTGACTACGATAGGGAGGAAGCTGCGGTAACTACTGTACGGAGGAGACTGCAGTTACCACTGTACGGAGGAGGCTGCGGCGGCCAATGTACGGAGTAGGCTGCGGCAACCACTGCATGGAGGAGGCTTGGGTGATCACTGTACCGAGGAGGCTGCGGTGACTATTATAGGGAGGAAGCTGCGGAGACTACTGTACGGAGGAGGCTGCAGTTGCCACTGTACGGAGGAGGCTGCAGTTACCACTGTATGGAGGAGGCTGCTGTGGCCAATGTACGGAGGAGGCTGCGGCAACCACTGCATGGAGGAGGCTGCGGCGCCTGTTACATGGAGGAGGCTGCAGCGATCACCGGGGATGTTGGGGGTTTGGTGTCACTACTGATGATGGAGGTCGTAGTGTATCTCCTGGGTAAGTGGGGTCTGACGCTAAATAAAAATAAAGCTGAGAGGGGAACACCATTGTGACTAGTAGGGCAGGGTTATTTCTGTGACTACCATTAGAGGGAGCTCTATTCTGACTACAGGAGGGATTTGTATTCCCTCCTTTCTCTGAATTGCGCCTCCACTGCTGCTCCTGGCTGATGGGTGCAGCATCACACTACTCCTGCAGAAGACGACATGGCGGCTCTGTGCTGACGGACGCGTGAAACCGCACACATAGAACAATGCGCAGCCTTGGCTGAACTCCTCACACATTGTCGGACAGCCTTGGCGCAGAGACAGGAGAAATATTTGCTAAGTCATTGTCAGATCCAAACCTGTTTAACCAAGGCGGCATGGCAGGTATGTCATATCACTGGTCACAATGTCTGCCCCCTACTGGTGGGCACAGTGCACACACCTCATATAGAGGAGAATACTTTCCAGGAGATTGGACACTCGGGGGATAAGAAATCCCACCACCAGAACAGGCAGCTCCCCTCTCTATCTGTAGTCTGCCTTGGGACAGCTGTTTTAGTCTTGGGTGGAGAATTCCTTTAAGTTAAAGGAGAATTCCACAATATTCTATAAATAATATCTATAAATATTTTAAGAACCTTTGTAAATACTTTGCTTTTGGCATCTTGCATCACTTGAGTTAGAAGAATTGTTATTTTCTCACCATATATAGATCTAAATCCGTATATAATTACCTTTCATCTGCACAAAGTCCAGCTGATGAATGGACTGCAGGAGGGGGGCGCTATCCAGGTTTAGATCAAAGTCTGTGGTCATCCTGGGGGTGAGGGTTCCTTTACCCCACTGGTCCTCAGTCAGGTGGACTCTTCGGATGAGAGCGTCAGATATCTGGTGGAAAATAGGGAGAATTTGCATACATTGGTAGAGACAAGGGACGCTAATGACCTGTGACACCAGGAGATGAGGGGACACTACTAAGTGTAGCACAGGAAAATGAGGGGGCGCTAATGACTGTGACACAGGGAGATAAGGCGAGAGTAACGACAGGGACACAGGGAGATGAGGTGACAGTAATGATTGGGACACAGGAGATGGGGAAAGTAACGACTGGGACACATGGAGATGAGGGGACAGTAATGACTGAGACACCAAGAGATGAGGGGCGTAATGACTGGGACACCGAGAGATGAGGGGACAGTAATGACTGGGACACATGGAGATGAGGGGACAGTAATGACTGAGACACCGAGAAATGAGGGGACAGTAATGTTTGGGACACAGGGCGATGAGGGGAAAGTAACGACTGGGACACATGGAGATGAGGGGACAGTAATGACTGAGACACCAAGAGATGAGGGGACAGTAATGACTGGGACACCGAGAGATGAAGGGACAGTAACAACTTGGACATGGAGATGAGGGGACAGTAATGACTGGGACAGCGGGACATGAGGGGACAGTAACGACTGGGACACTGAGAGATGAGGGGGCAGTAATGACTGAGACAAGGGGAGTTGAGGGGACAGTAACGACTGGGACACAGGGAGATGAGGGGACAGTAATGACTGGAACAACAAGAGATGAGGGGTCAGTAATGACTGGGACACAGGGAGATGATGAGACAGTAATGACTGGGACACCAAGAAATGAGGGGACAGTAATGACTGGGACACACAGTCCGCCATAATCACTCGACGGTAGCCATGTGGACCCCGATGCCGGACCACCATGTGCTATGGAGAGGCTTCCAGGACTGTGTGTGGCCTGGAGTTCGGCCAGTTCCTCCCCGAGGCGGCCCCCATACCTCACCGTTATATGCAGCTCCTGATATCTGTCCACAGCGACCCCAATATAAGGCACCGACCACTCACCTGCAAAAATCCACTGGGATCGTTCTCCTTTATAACCTCCAGACAATACTCCATCAGTCCGGTGGTCTGCCGCAGCTTCACTGTGCAGTGAGAGATCTGATCTCGCACAACCTGAGAGAGAAGAGACAGAAGAATATTCCATAAATCTCCCACAAGTCCGATCAAATGCCATAATGACCTACACGGCGCCCTATGTGACCTACACGGCGCCCTATGTAACCTACACCTTGCCCTATGTAACCTACACGGCGCCCTATGTAACCTAGACGGTGTGCTATGTGACCTATACGGCGTTCTATGTGACCTACACGGTGTCCTATGTGACCTACACGGGGCCCTATGTAACCTACACGGCGCCCTATGTAACCTACCCCTTGCCCTATGTAACCTACACGGCGCCCTATGTAACCTAGACGCTGTCCTATGTGACCTATACGGCGTTCTATGTAACCTACACGGTGTCCTATGTGACCTACACGGGGCCCTATATAACTACACAGCGCCCTATGTAACCTACACGCGCCTGTGACCTACCGGGCCTATGTAACTTACACGTGTCCTTACGCGCCCTATGTAACCTACACAGTGCCCTATGTAACCTACACAGCGCCTATGTAACCTACACGGGCCCTATGTAACCTACATGGTGCCCTATGTAACTTACACGGTGTCCTATACAGCGCCCTATGTAACCTACACGGTGCCCTATGTAACCTACACAGCGCCCTATGTAACCTACAGGGTGCCCTATGTAACTTACACGGTGTCCTATACAGCGCCCTATGTAACCTGCACGGTGCCCTATGTAACCTACACAGCGCCCTATGTAAACTACACGGCGCCCTATGTGACCTACACAGCGCCCTATGTGACCTACATGGTGCCCTATGTGACCTACACGGCGCCCTATGTAACCTACATGGTGCCCTATGTAACCTACACGGCGTCCTATGTAACCTACACGGCGTCCTATGTAACCTACACGGCGTCCTATTTTACCTACACGGCGTCCTATGTAACCTACACAGCGTCTTATGTAAACTACCAGCGTCCTATGTGACCTATACAGCGTCCTATGTGACCTATACGGCGTCCTATGTAACCTGCACGGCGCCCTATGTAACCTACACGGCATCCTATATGACCTACATGGCGTCCTATGTGACCTACATGGCGCCCTATGTGACCCACACGCCGTACTATGTGACCTACATGGCGCCCTATGTGACCTACACGGTGTCTTATGTGACCTACATGGCGTCCTATGTGACATACACGGCGCCCTATGTGACCTACACGGCGTCATATGTGACCTACACGGTGCCCTATGTGACATATACGGTGTCCTATGTAACCTACATGGCATCCTATGTGACATACACGGCGCCCTATGTGACCTACACGGTGCCCTATGTGACATATACGGTGTCCTATGTAACCTACATGGCATCCTATGTGACATACACGGCGCCCTATGTGACCTACACGGCGTCCTATGTGACCTACCGGCGCCCCATGTAACCTACATGCGTCCTATGTAACCTACATGGCGTCCTATGTGACATACACGGAGCCCTATGTGACCTACACGGTGTCCTATGTGACCTATACGGCGTCCTATGTGACCTACACGGCGTCCTATGTGACCTACATGGCATCCTATGTGACCTACACGGCGTCCTATGTGACCTATACGGCGCCCTATGTGACCTATACGGCTTCCTATGTGACCTATACGGCTTCCTATGTGACCTATACGGCGTCCTACGTGACCGACCTACACGGCATCCTATGTGACATACACGGCGCCCTATGTGACCTATACGGCTTCCTACGTGACCTATACGGCGCTCTCTTCTGACTGCCGGAGACCATATGGCCACGTCTGCGCATCAATATGTTACAAGTGCTTTTTCTATTTACCCCAGAATTCTGCGGATTTCCTTTTACTAGACCAGATCACAACCTGATCCTGAAATCTGTGACCTTCCGCTAAAATATATTAGGAAGGACTGTGATCAGACTACAAAGGGTTTGTTTGTAGTCTGTTACCATGGACACACGTCAGTCAGTACAGGAGATAAATAAACAAAACAATAGGAGATTTTTTATTGGAGCCATTGGCAAAGTTGCTTCACTTTGCAGTAAAGATGTAACATCATGGTGGACACAGAACGCGTCGTGGATACCTCGGAGCCTCCAGGATCAGGGACGCCTTCCACATCTATAAAATCATTCTCCAGGAAACCCAGTACTGTAGGATAAGATTAATTAGATGGTGGCGTCTCAGCCACAGAGCGGCTCAGGAGTAGCACGAGGTGGGCTATGTAATGGATATGTCTGCTCGCTACAGAAAACGGATTACACACCGGGGACCAGGAACACAGGAAAACATGAAAGACCCACAAGAAAGAGAAGCTGGATGTCTTATTCCCCCGGAGAGCACCGCGCTCAGCCAGATTGGAAATCCTCGCCGGCTTTTAACGTCATGGAGCAAGTGCTATTTGTTTTCACAGGGAAGAAAAATTCTGTTCATATAGATTGGAAAAAACACTCGTGTACCAGGGAGGACGCAACAGAGAAAGAACAGAACGAAACGGCGAAAAAATGGAGGAAAAAAAACCCCAGAGGTTTAGTTCAAGATGCAACAAACTGACCAATGGAGACCCGGAAAGGCAAATGGATATTACATAGAAGAATGATGAGAATAGACATCGATATGAGAAGGATCACTGCACCGATGGATATGAAGGTGTAGATAAAAAACGACTCAGACGTCATTGTAGACAGATATGTAGATACATACATAGGGTGACATGTATTAAGGCTTTTACAACAGTTTTCTGGTGCACATTTTGTCATTTGCCAGTTTTCCCAAAAAAATTGCGCAATTTTACACCAATCCCATCACTATTTAACATTTTTCGTACAAATAACAGCAATTAGCCACAAAGATAGAATATAAAAGGCCCAAATTTAATTTTAGTTCAGGGTGTAATAATGGACAGATAAAGATAAAGACAGAGTGATAGATAGATAATAATAGATAGATAGATAGATAATAGATAGATGATAGATAATAGATAGATAATAGATAAAAAGATAATAGATAGATGATAGATAGATCAATAGATAGATAGATAAATAGATAGATGATAGATAATAGATAGAGATAGATAGATGTTATATAATAGATGATAGATAATAGATAGATGCTATATAATAGATAGATAATGATAGATTATAGATAGATGATAGATAATAGATAGATAATGATTGATAGATAATAGATAGATAATAGATAGATACATAATAGATAGATAAATAGATAATAGATAGATACATAATAGATAGATGCTATATAATAGATAGATAATGATAGATAGATTATAGATAGATAGATAATAGATAGGTAATAGATAAATATGAGATAGATAGATAGATAATAGATAGAAGATAGATAGATAGATAGATAGATAGATAGATAATAGATAGATAGATATAATGATAGATGATAGATAGATGATAGATAATAGATAGATATGATTGATAGATAATAATGATAAAAAAAGATAATAAAGATAATAGATGATGAGATAGATAGATAGATAGATAGAATAGATAGATAGATAGATAATAGTAGATAGAAAGATAGATGATAGATAATAGATAGATAGATAGATAGATAGATAAGATGAATTAGATAGATAAAGATAAGATAGATAATAGATAGATAAAGATAGATAATAATAATATGAGATAATAGATAGATAAAGATAATTAGATAGATGATAGATGATATAGATAATAGATAGATAGATAGATAAAATATAGATCAGATAATACGATAGATTATAATAATAATAGATAGATAACAGATGATAGATAATAGATATAGATAATAGATAGATAAAGATAATAGATAGATATAGATAGATAGATTAGATAATAAGATAATAGATAGATTAGATAAATGATAATGAAGATAGATGATAGATAGATAGAAGATAATAGATAGATAGATATAGATAGTGATGAATAGATAGATAATAGATAGATAAAGATAGATAGATAATGATAGAATAGATATGAGATAGATAGATAATAGATAATAGATAGATAATAGATAGAAAGATAATAGATAGATGAATAGATATGAGATAGATAGATAATAGAGATATATAGACAGATAATATATAGATAATAGATAGATAGACGATGATAGATAATAGATAGATAATAAGATAGAAAGATAATAAGATAGATGATACATAGATTAAAGAAGATAACGACTGATAGACAGATAATAGTTAGACTCTGACCTTCAGCTTGTGTTCATGCTCCTTATTAACCCGTGCAAGAAGCTGCACCTTCCTTCTGTTAAGAGCATCAATAAGAGCATCACACTGTGCCACCAGGCAGGCCTCAAACTCCACACTGTTCTCCTGCAAAATACAACACATGGTGCTGAGGGGATGACGGACCGTAGGGAGCATCAACATCTATCTTCATGCCACAATCTAACAAGTACAGGATGCTGACATATAGAGAGCTGTCTGACAGTGAGGCAATGTTTTTCAATTCTTTGCCCCGTGTACAGCAATGGTTTCCAACTTGTAGCTTTCCAGCTGTTGAAAGATGACTCCTAACTGGAAGCTATAGTTTACCAACAACTGGAAAGTCACAAGACCGCAGTTATAAAAGAAAACATTACTATGGAGCATACAATGATAGCAAAGGCACCTGGGCAACCAGCGTTCTAACAGTTATAATCTTGTACATAGGGGGCAGTATTATAGTAGTTATATTCTTGTACATAGGAGGCAGTATTATAGTAGTTATATTCTTGTACATAGGGAGCAGTATTATAGTAGTTATATTCTTGTGCATAGAGCAGTATTATAGTAGTTATATCCTTGTACATAGGAGGCAGTATTATAGTAGTTATATTCTTGTACATAGGGGGTAGTATTATAGCAGTTATATTCTTGTACATAGGGGCAGTATTATAGTAGTTATATCCTTGTACATAGGAGGCAGTATTATAGTAGTTATATCCTTGTACATAGGAGGCAGTATTATAGTAGTTATATTCTTGTACATAGGGGCAGTATTATAGCAGTTATATTCTTGTACATAGGGAGCAGTATTATAGTAGTTATATTCTTGTGCATAGAGCAGTATTATAGTAGTTATATCCTTGTACATAGGAGGCAGTATTATAGTAGTTATATTCTTGTACATAGGGAGCAGTATTATGTAGTTATATTCTTGTGCATAGAGCAGTATTATAGTAGTTATATCCTTGTACATAGGAGGCAGTATTATAGTAGTTATATTCTTGTACATAGGAGCAGTATTATAGCAGTTATATCCTTGTAAATAAGAGCAGTTTTATAGTAGTTATATCCTTGTACATAGGGGGCAATTTTTATTGTAAAAACCAAACAAATACAAATATACTGACATTCCTCCAGTAATACAAAACTAAATTCACTTGGATTGTACATACATTCATTACATATCCGGATTATACATATAAAATTATCTTAAAGAGTCCATACACCTGGTTGGAAAAAAAAAAAAAAACCATCATATTTCAACCCAGTGACACATCCTTCCATAACTTAACATTTCCTAATTTTCCTAATGATTTTATCTATCTGGCTCGGACATTATGTGGTTGACAGCGTCACAGATCTGAGTCGGAGTTATTCTGGTCACCACCGGTCTCCATTTCAGACTCTACCCGAGAGCCCTCAGGTAATGGCTTCCGCTTGGGCGGAGGACAGTCCTCTACTCCCTATCAAACTCTGCGTCAATTCTTCTAAGGTCGTCCTCAAAATCACCGTCAGACTCAGACAGAACACCAAACCTATTAGATAAGTCCATTACACCTGCAGAACTCTGGACCTTCTTCCTGGCTCCTTGGCCAGTGTCATACTCCTTCTCAGGTTTACGGGAGGTCTTGTCCTTTTTCTTCCTTTTAGTCTGAGACACAGATGGTAGTACTGAAGTAATGCTTCCCTGTGACTGCTGCCCCTGAGGGACAACCTCCATACTTCCCTGTACACCCTCTGAACCCTGCTGCTCTGGTGTCACCTGAGTAGACCCCTGGTGGGCCTCCGTCTGGCCAGTATTTCCCCTGACAGTAAAGCTGCCTCCTCTAGAATCTCTGCCCCTGCCACCAAATCCTCATCAGGATAGTCCTTACAGATATTGTGCCAGGCGTCAGGACAGTCCCTGTGAGGGTGACCGATCTTCCCACAGAGGTTGCACCTGATGTTCTGGCAGTCTGCAGCCACATGGCCGACCTCCCCACACAGGTTGCACTTCATCACAGTACACGTATTTGCCAAGTGACCCGCCTTGCCACATTTGAAGCACTTACGAGGCTGCCCAGGATAGAAACACACACCCCTCTCCCTCCCAATAAAGAAGGAGTTGGGTAAGTGGGCAGTGATATTATCGCACTGGCGCAGTTTCACCAAAACCCTCCACCCTCCCGTCCAGATACCATCATTGTCTCTGCTTTTGGTGAGGTCAGAGACCAGGTCACAATGCCTCCGGAGCCACACCACAATGTCCTGCGGGGGAACAGACTCATTCCAGAAGATGAGATTTACCGTAACGGTATCTGGCTTAGAGATAGGAATAAAGCTGAACTTACTCCAGCCCTCAGAGTCTCTAAACTTGGGGAAATTAGACCAGAACCTGTCCAGGTCACTCATGAGCTTAAAGCTGACGTCATAGCCCTGCCTGTCTGGAAGATTAATCACCGCCAAGATGCTGACTGGCGCAAACCCCATCTGGCGACACAAGAGCTCCCTGACCACAAACCTTCTATCTGGCAGATCCTCCTTGGCACCTCTGTGCCGGAAACGCACAACGTTTCTCCGTTTAAATGCCTGGCCGGTATAATTGGCACCAGAGGTGAAGGACGGAGCGCCACGACTCCAGGCATTACTGGGGGGAACCTGCGGGGTCACACTAGGCTGACTGACGGGGTGAGGGTCTGCAGCAGGGGGGGCTTCTACACCTTGTGTGCTCGGAATTAAAGGGGGGAAATCACAGACATCATCATGCACATTGTTATCATCAACATCAATGTCACTATCAGACTGCGCAGCGTCCACCAAAGATACTGTGCTCCCCCAAACCCCCGACCCCTCAGATACAGCGCGGTTATCCCCAGCATCAGAGCCCTGCTGGGCACCATCAGGAACTACCGGCACATGTCCACTGCCCAACTGTGGTGCATGGCATTCTGAGACTTGTAGTCCTCTGCTGAAAAATGTCCATGCTGCTGCTTGGAATCTGCTGCAGGCGGCTGTGCTGGGAATTCTGCGACTTGTTGTACCTCTACTGGAATGTGCCCTTCATGCTGCTGCTTGGAATCTGCTGCAGGCTGTTGTGCTGGGCATTCTGTGACTTGTTGTACCTCTGCTGGAATCTGCATTACATGCTTCTGCTTTGGATCTGCTGCAGGCAGTTTTGCTGGGCATTCTGAGACTTGTGGTACGTCTGCTGGGGTCTGTACTACAGGCTACTGCTGGTGCGGCATTTGCCCCTTTTGGAAGCAGAAACTTGCAGGCTGCAGCACTGGCCGCACCTGCTTCTGGGGTCCACCTGGGACAATGTCTGACCTGGAACCTGCAGAGTTCTGCTTCTGTGACTTAAACAGTTCCTGGTTCCTATAAGTCTCCGCCAGGGGCCCCATCCTCTCTAGGATGCAGTCCATGTCCCTCACCACTTTTGCCAGCAATACACCCAGTGTGTTCAGAGTCTCGTCATAAAAATCATGACTCCCGGGATTAATAGCCTTTAGCTTATAGCAAGTGTCTATCTGCATCTGTAGTGAGTCTTTCTGCTGCTGTAACTCACCGAACTTCTTGACCAGTCCTGGGATCTCCTCTGCGAGCTGAAGCTCAGGTGCACGTGGCGTCTCCTCCTGGGATGCTGCATTCAGCGATGTCCCCGGCTGCTTGAATCCAGACGTCTCCTTAATTTTCACCACCGCTGGTTTCATGGCTCCAGGCTCCACAGCACTTTTACTGCTGCCACCTGACTGCGACCGTGTGCGTCCTGACCGCGCCATACTGCCATGCTGCTGTAAGTTCTCCTGGATGGTTTGTCTTTCCAAAGACGTCCGTCTCTGCCTGGGAGCAGGAGAGATGATCTGCACAGCTGGGGCTGATCTCACCTGTGCACCCGGCAGGAGCTGCTTGCTGACTGGGGAGTTACCGGACTTCACATTGTGCTGTAACCCATCACTAACCGACACTTTTCCTTCTTGCTTCTTTGCTGGACTTGGAGAAGGTTTTCCTCCCAAAACTTTACTGACGGCTTTTTCCTCCTTCACAGAACTGCTGCAGCTTTGGCTCGCTGCATTCACTGCTCTGACAGTGGCTCTGGGATTAACATTCCCATTAGGAGAGGCCTGGGAGGCTTGTCCCAGTGTAGGCCGGGAAGCCTGGGCCTTGCCTGGGGAGCTTCCCCGCCCAGGGTGGCCCCTCCCTGGGCTTGCTCCAGACATCAGGAGAGCTACAAACACACAACCTCTCAGCTAGGAGGCAGTATTATAGTAGTTATATTCTTGTACATAGTGAGCGGTATTATAGTAGTTATATTCTTGTACATAGGAGCAGTATTATAGTAGTTATATTCTTGTACATAGTGAGCGGTATTATAGTAGTTATATTCTTGTACATAGGGGCAGTATTATAGTAGTTATATTCTTGTACATAGGGAGCAGTATTATAGTAGTTATATCCTTGTAAATAGGAGCAGTTTTATAGTAGTTATATCCTTGTACATAGGAGGCAGTATTATAGTAGTTATATTCTTGTACATAGGGGCAGTATTATAGCAGTTATATCCTTGTAAATAAGAGCAGTTTTATAGTAGTTATATCCTTGTACATAGGGGGCAGTATTATAGTAGTTATATTCTTGTACATAGGAGCAGTATTATAGTAGTTATATTCTTGTACATAGTGAGCGGTATTATAGTAGTTATATTCTTGTACATAGGGGCAGTATTATAGTAGTTATATTCTTGTACATGGGGCAGTATTATAGTAGTTATATTCTTGTACATAGGAGCAGTATTATAGTAGTTATTTTTCATGTACATAGGGAGCAGTATTATCTATTTATATAACCGTCTTATCCTGTCTGTCTCTCTGTCTGTCCAGGAAATCCTGCATCGCAGATTGGTCCGCCCGCAGCCAATCAGCGACGCAGGGCTAACTCTGCCATGTGGTCATGTGACTCACCAAGTGCCCATGATGTACTGTTTTGTCAGTTACAGTGTCTGATGTACTTCTGTCACGTTTACTGAACACGGATAATACACAGTGACATGAGGTAATACACAGGTGATATGAGGTAATGCATAAGTAACATAAGGTAATACACAGTAAAATGAGGTAATATACAGTAACATGAGGTAATACACAGTAATATGAGGTAATACACAGATAACATGAGGTAATATGAGGCAATATACAGTAACATGAGGTAATACACAGTGATATGAGGTAATACACAGTAATATGAGGTAATACACAGTAACATGAGGTAATACACAGTGACATGAGTTAATACACAGGTAACATGAGGTAATGTACAGTAACATGTGGTAATACACAGTAACATGAGGTAATACACAATGACATGAGTTAATACACAGGTAACAATGTACAGAATGTGGTATAACAGTAACATGTGGTAATAGTGTACAATAATATTTTGGGTTGATATTGTTAACAAATTTATTATAGTGTCGATGTACTTCTTTGTCCGATGTTATTTAAATACAGTTAGATATTCATGTAATAGTTTATATATTTTGATGATCTGTTTAATAATTTTATTCAGTTGTATTAAGTTCTATGAGCAAAAACATGATAATGTATATATTTTACCCGAAAAATCCTGTGTATTCATTGCATTATTCTTGAATCTTCATAAATAAACGACATACATATTCTAGAATACCCGATGCGTTAGAATCGGGCTACCATCTAGTAGCAGTTATATTCTTGTACATAGGGAGCAGTATTATAGTAGTTATATGGGCAGCATGGTGGCTCAGTGGATAGCACTGCAGCGCTGGAGTCCTGGGTTTGAATCCCACCAAGGACAACATCTGCAAGGAGTTTCTGTGTTCTCCCTGTGTTTGCGTGGGTTTCCTCTGGGTACTCCAGTTTCTTCGCACATTCCAAAGACTTACTGATAGGGAATTTAGATTGTGAGCCCCATCAGGGACAGTGATGATAATGTGTGCAAACTGTAAAGCGCTGCGGAATATGTTAGCGCTATATAAAAATAAAGATTATTATTATTATATTCTTGTACATAGCAGCAGTATTATAGTAGTTATATTCATGTACATAGGGAGCAGTATTACAGTAGTTATATTCTTGTACATAGGGGCAGTATTATAGTAGTTATATTCTTGTACATAGGGGCAATTTTTATTGTAAAAACCAAACAAATACAAATATACTGACATTCCTCCAGTAATACAAAAATAAATTCACTTGGATTGTACATACATTCATTACATATCCGGATTATACATATAAAATTATCTTAAAGAGTCCATACACCTGGTTGGAAAAAAAAAAAAAAACCATCATATTTCAACCCAGTGACACATCCTTCCATAACTTAACATTTCCTAATGATTTTATCTATCTGGGCTCGGACATTATGTGGTTGACAGCGTCACAGATCTGAGTCGGAGTTATTCTGGTCACCGCCGGTCTCCATTTCAGACTCTACCCGAGAGCCCTCAGGTAATGGCTTCCGCTTGGAGGGAAGACAGTCCTCTACGTCCCTATCAAACTCTGCGTCAATTCTTCTAAGGTCATCCTCAAAATCACCGTCAGACTCAGACAGAACACCAAACCTATTAGATAAGTCCATTACACCTGCAGAACTCTGGACCTTCTTCCTGGCTCCTTGGCCAGTGTCATACTCCTTCTCAGGTTTACGGGAGGTCTTGTCCTTTTTCTTCCTTTTAGTCTGAGACACAGATGGTAGTACTGAAGTAATGCCTCCCTGTGACTGCTGCCCCTGAGATACAACCTCCATACTTCCCTGTGCACCCTCTGAACCCTGCTGCTCTGGTGTCACCTGAGTAGACCCCTGGTGGGCCTCCGGTCTGGCCAGTATTTCCCCTGACAGTAAAGCTGCCTCCTCCAGAATCTCTGCCCCTGCCACCAAATCCTCATCAGGATAGTCCTTACAGATATTGTGCCAGGCGTCAGGACAGTCTCTGTGAGGGTGACCGATCTTCCCACAGAGGTTGCACCTGATGTTCTGGCAGTCTGCAGCCACATGGCCGACCTCCCCACACAGGTTGCACTTCACCACAGTACACGTATTCGCCAGGTGACCCGCCTTGCCACATTTGAAGCACTTACGAGGCTGCCCAGGATAGAAACACACACCCCTCTCCTCCCAATAAAGAAGGAGTTGGGTAAGTGGGCAGTGATATTATCACACTGGCGCAGTTTCACCAAAACCCTCCACCCTCCCGTCCAGATACCATCATTGTCTCTGCTTTTGGTGAGGTCAGAGACCAGGTCACAATGCCTCCGGAGCCACACCACAATGTCCTGCGGGGGAACAGACTCATTCCAGAAGATGAGATTTACCGTAACGGTATCTGGCTTAGAGATAGGAATAAAGCTGAACTTACTCCAACCCTCAGTGTCTCTAAACTTGGGGAAATTAGACCAGAACCTGTCCAGGTCACTCATGAGCTTAAAGCTGACATCATAGCCTTGCCTGTCTGGAAGATTAATCACCGCCAAGATGCTGACTGGCGCAAACCCCATCTGGCGACACAAGAGCTCCCTGACCACAAACCTTCTATCTGGCAGATCCTCCTTGGCACCTCTGTGCCGGAAACGCACAACGTTTCTCCGTTTAAACGCCTGGCCGTATAATTGGCACCAGAGGTGAAGGACGGAGCACCACGACTCCAGGCATTACTGGGGGAACCTGCGGGGTCACACTAGGCTGACTGACGGGGTGAGGGTCTGCAGCAGGGGGGCTTCTACACCTTGTGTGCTTGGAATTAAAGGGGGGAAATCACAGACATTGTCATGTACATTATCATCAACATCAATGTCACTATCAGACTGCGCAGCGTCCACCAAAGATACTGTGCTCCCCCAAACCCCCGACCCCTCAGATACAGCGCGGTTATCCCCAGCATCAGAGCCCTGCTGGGCACCATCAGGAACTACCGGCACATGTCCACTGCCCAACTGTGGTGCATGGCATTCTGAGACTTGTAGTCCCTCTGCTGAAAAATGTCCATGCTGCTGCTTGGAATCTGCTGCAGGCGGCTGTACTGGGCATTCTGCGACTTGTTGTACCTCTACTGGAATGTGCCCTTCATGCTGCTGCTTGGAATCTGCTGCAGGCTGTTGTGCTGGGCATTCTGTGACTTGTTGTACCTCTGCTGGAATCTGCACTACATGCTTCTGCTTTGGATCTGCTGCAGGCAGTTTTGCTGGGCATTCTGAAACTTGTGGTACGTCTGCTGGGGTCTGTACTACAGGCTGCTGCTGGTGCGGCATTTGCCCCTTTTGGAAGCAGAAACTTGCAGGCTGCAGAACTGGCCGCACCTGCTTCTGGGTTCCACCTGGGACAATGTCTGACCTGGAACCTGCAGAGTTCTGCTTCTGTGAATTAAACAGTTCCTGGTTCCTATAAGTCTCCGCCAGGGGCCCCATCCTCTCTAGGACGCAGTCCATGTCCCTCACCACTTTTGCCAGCAATACACCCAGTGTGTTCAGAGTCTCATCATAAAAATCATGACTCCCGGGATTAATAGCCTTTAGCTTATAGCAAGTGTCTATCTGCATCTGTAGTGAGTTTTTCTGCTGCTGTATCTCACCGAACTTCTTGACCAGTCCTGGGATCTCCTCTGCGAGCTGAAGCTCAGGTGCACGTGGCGTCTCCTCCTGGGATCCTGCATTCAGCGATGTCCCCGGCTGCTTGAATCCAGACGTCTCCTTAATTTCACCACCGCTGGTTTCATGGCTCCAGGCTCCACAGCACTTTTACTGCTGCCACCTGACTGCGACCGTGTGCGTCCTGACCGCGCCATACTGCCATGCTGCTGTAAGTTCTCCTGGATGGTTTGTCTTTCCAAAGACGTCCGTCTCTGCCTGGGAGCAGGAGAGGTGATCTGCACAGCTGGGGCTGATCTCACCTGTGCACCCGGCAGGAGCTGCTTGCTGACTGGGGAGTTACCTGACTTCACATTGTGCTGTAACCCATCACTGACCGACACTTTTCCTTCTTGCTTCTTTGCTGGACTTGGAGAAGGTTTTCCTCCCAAAACTTTACTGACGGCTTTTTCCTCCTTCACAGAACTGCTGCAGCTTTGGCTCGCTGCATTCACTGCTCTGACAGTGGCTCTGGGATTAACATTCCCATTAGGAGAGGCCTGGGAGGCTTGTCCCAGTGTAGGCCGGGAAGCCTGGGCCGCTTCCCCGCCCAGGGTGGCCCCTCCCTGGGCTTGCTCCAGACATCAGGAGAGCTACAAACACACAACCTCTCAGCTAGGAGGCAGTATTATAGTAGTTATATTCTTGTACATAGGGGCAGCATTATAGTAGTTATATTCTTGTACATAGGGGCAGTATTATAGTAGTTATATTCTTGTACATAGAGCAGTATTAGTAGTTATATTCTTGTACATAGGAGAAGTATTATGTAGTTATTTCTTGTACATAGGGGAGTATTATGTAGTATATCCTTGTACATAGGGGCAGTATTATAGTAGCTTATATTCTTGTACATAGGGGCAGCATTATAGTATATTCTTGTAGATAGGGGCAGTATTATAGTAGTCTAATATCTTGTACATAGGGAGCAGTATTAATAGTAGTATATATGCCTTGTACATAGGGGCAGATTATGTATTAGTAAATTTATATTTCTTGTACATAGGAGCAGTATTAAAGTAGTTATATTTTTGTACATAGTAGGCAGTATTATAGTAGTTATATTCTTGTAGATAGGAGCGGTTTTATAGTAGTTATATTCGTGTACATAGGGGCAGTATTATGCAGTTATATTCTTGTACATAGGGGCAGCATTATAGTAGTTATATTCTTGTACATAGGAGCAGTATTATAGTAATTATATTCTTGTACATAGTGGCAGTATTATAGTAGTTGTCCAGGACATAGTCATCACAATATTATAACATGTCTGTCATATTGAGTAAATAACATTACAAATATTGTATTAACCTTGTGATTTGATTCTTTGTCAGCTGACAACTGTACCTGGATTTGCTGAACCATGTTTCTAAGCTGAACCAGGAATTCTTTGGCTTCCTTTGCTCTGTCTGACAATCCATTCAAGGCTTGGGAAAGTTGACTCTGCAAAACATAATGGATGCATTATAACTGTATATATGGTAGGAATCATTTATAGCATGCTCAGGGGTGTATACGGGCACTGCTTATTTTATAAAGCACTGGTTCTTTTCTACTGAGGTTTATAGTTGGGCCATCAAGTTGGCATGTGGATGAGCCTACCTGGCAGTCAAGGTACAGAAATCAGAGATGCTTTTCACAAAATTAGAATATCATCAAAAAGTTAATTTATTTCAGTTCTTCAATACAAAAAGTGAAACTCATATATTATATAGAGTCATTACAACAGAGTGATCTATTTCAAGTGTTTATTTCTGTTAATGTTGATGATAATGGCTTACAGCCAATGAAAACTCAAAAGTCATTATCTCAGTAAATTAGAATAATTAACAAAAAACACCTGCAAAGGCTTCCTAAGCGTTTACAAAGGTCCCTTAGGGTCCTGTCACACTCTTCAATGTCCCAGCGATCCCACCAATGATACGACGTGGATGGGATCGCTGGGACATCGTTAGCTGATCAGTGGTGAGCTGTCACATGGGCAGACTCATCAGCGATCAGGACCAGAGAGCACGCTGGTATCCAATGTACACATCGGGTAACTAAGCACCGCGCAGCACCTAGTTACCCGATATGTACCCTAGATACCAGCTCTCAGCTTCTGCTGTAGAGCGCTGAGAGCCGGTATTCAATGTACACATCGGGTAACTAACACCCGCGGCACCTAGTAGCCCGATATGTACCCTAGATACCAGCTCTCAGCGCTCTACAGCAGAAGCTGGGAGCCGGTATCCAGGGTACATATCGGGTAACTAGGCGCCGCGCGGTGCTTAGTTACCCGATATGTACATTGGATACCAGCTCCCAGCTCGCTGATCGTTGGTCTCCCGCTGTCACACGCAGCGATGCGTGCCTGCCAGCGGGAGACCAACGATCAAAAAATGGTCCAGGACATTCAGCGACGATCAGCGATACCCAGCAGGGGGGCTGATCGTCGCTGCGTGTCACACTAAGCGAGATCGCTGGCTAGGTCGCTGTTGCGTCACAAAATCGGTGACACTTCAGCGATCTCGCTAAGTGTGACGGGGGGCTTTAGTCTGTTTCAGTAGGCTCCACAATCATAGAGAAGTCTGCTGACTTGACAGATGTCCAGAAAGCAGTCACTGACACACTCCACAAGGAGGGTAAGCCACAAAAGGTCATTGCTAAAGAAGCTGGCTGTTCACAGAGTGCTGTATCTGCAGTCACCCTATGGGTTTTTTTTTAACCCCTTTCATCCTTCAATGTCCATTCCCGAAGATCCTGGTTGCAAGTGGTGATAGAAGACGTAAGTAGAGAGTAGGGTTGATCGAATAGCTTCGGATAAATGCTTATCAAAATAGCTATAGTGCTTACCGAATAGCTGCATTGGGAACCCTGTTACCTGGAGTGCTCCCGATAATCAGCTGTTCAGCGCCACAGCTGCATGTGTCGCAGCTGTGTGACAGTCACAACACATGCATGTCGCCTGTGTGTTGTGACTCTCACACAGCCACGACACATGCAGCTGCATCGCCGAACAGCTGATTATCGGGAGCACTCCAGGTATCAGGGTTCCCAATGCAGCTATTCGGTGCGCACTATAGCTATTTGGATAAGCATTTATCTGAAGCTATTCGCTCATCCCTAGTAGCGAGCTCAAGATAAAAACTTGTTACAAAACATTCCCAACAGATCTCCGTTGAATTAACCTACACGCCCCAGTCTGAATTCGAGACTAATTAACAAAAGTGTTGTTTTGATGTATAACAGATTCAGTCCCCAGTGGGGAGGAACCGAAACTGCCTCGGATTCTCAGAAATTTCTTTATCATGAAATGGGGTTGTCCAGGTATGGAAAAACATGGCTGCTTACTTCCAGAAACAGCACCATCCCTGTCCTCAGGTCGTGTGTGGTATTACAGTTCAGCGCCATTCATTTCTTTACAGACGCAACAGATGGACAGGAGGAGGCGCTGTTTCAGCAAATAAGCAACACTGGTAAATTTTTGGGGCGCCATCCAACACAACCTGCTGGATTTCGACACTTTCCAGTGCATGCTTTTCTATGAGGCAGTCGGAAAGGGATGGGAGTTTTCTGGATGTTGGCGTCCCTATACCACATGTCAAATTAAAGGGAATTTCCCTTTAAAATGATTTTAATCAGGCCCATCAGAAGCAATTTCCGTCTGGAATAGCGTTTTAAACCCGAGGCGATGCAAGACAAATCCTATGAATTATGTGTCGGATACAGAAACCTTTGTAGGAGAAGAAGTAATACTATAAAGACCTGCGCCCGGCAGCATAAAAGCTTTCCTATCTACAAAGTGGTCGCGCTTTCATAAAATAAACCCCGTGCATAATATATACGCGGCCTGAGGATTAGACTTCGTCCGGAGCCAGGCATTTCCGAGTAATTCATCTTTAATGAGAATTACGTCTTACATGGGCCTTCCTCCTGGACTTTATCTCACCGGGTAATCCATGGACTGCGTTATTATGATAAGTAGAGGGCGATGGGCTCGGTGACAGGTCTCCGGTACTTGCCGGGTGAATGCTTTATACCTAAACTGGAGATTTATGAAGTTCCCGTTTCAGGCGAAGGTTTATTAAAGACTTTTGTCCGGGAAAACTCTTCTGCTATGTAACCAAATTCCAACGTTGACCTCAATCTTCTATAAAGTATTTATTCCTGGGCAGGTTGGCACCTGGAATAGTTTTACCATTTGCAGAAATTAGAACAAGAAATAGACTGTTTTATTCAAGTTATCCTCCGGTCCAGTGCCTAGTTTGGTCCTCCAAGAAAGGTGGTCTTCATTTCTGCACCCGACATCCTTGTCCTGGCGTCGCGGGCACGTCTGGTGCTTACTAGCCCTGTAACGCCATGACATCTCGTGGGGCCTATTCACTAAGCTTCATGCAATGGGGTTGTGACATCTTGGAGCCTAATAAGCATCAGATACGGGTGCAGAAGTGAAGATTGATAGCTATGTAGGACCGGACTGATTGTTGGACCAGGGCAGCGTGAATTGAGTTTCTAATCTCTAATTACAAGGATCCCGGACTAACGAAACCTCATTATGGAAGTCAACAAGATGGTGGAACCTCTAAAGCCATAATCTAGAGTCGCAGCCAGGCTTTCCTTTACCTGGGGTAGATTCAGTTGATGCCCATGCATGTTAGCAACCACAAGCGCCCATTCTATATGCCCGCTAACCCTACTTCTTAGCCATGCCCCTGCTGTTGGTGTGGACAAATCCGGGCCAACAATCGTTCACGTTCCTCACTTTCAACACTGTTCATGAAGATTTTGACTCCAGGTTGATGTCGCTGGAGAAATCAATGACTGATGGCCCATGCTCTAATGGAGAAGATCAGGATGAATATGGCGACCGATGTAGAAGAAAAAGAGACTGTACCAGGAAAGTGGGGAGAATCCAAAATGGGAAGGAGTAGAGGTCCGTATTGAGAAGACAAAGGGGATCCTCATCCTATAAATTGATTGCATACGGCTACTCTTTTGGAGCCCCCCATAAATGGATTTAAAAGGCTGATTTCTGCCTATAAGATGTGATGTTCGACAATACAACTAATCGAAGGGCGCTTATTTAAAGCGTCAATGAAAACGGCGGATCAGATGATCAGTAAAATGAGTCTCATCCTCAGACAATTTGCATTTTGTTGGATGAACTGTATGACCCAGAGTATTGCCGACAACGAGGATTGCCAAGTACTGCCGACAAGAACAGTCCGAGTGTTTTGCTCAATTACTGTCTGAACGCTTGTACAGTATGTTTACACAGGCCATTGAACGGGAGAAAGTGCACTGATGAACACTCTCCAAGACCAATACCAGCCCGTGTCAAGTGGATTTTAGAATAAAGGATCAGCACTACTAATTTGGTTTTCCCCGCAGAAAGGGGACTCTGGCGAACCGACCGATTTCACTCGTATGGAGCCATGCTGCAGTCCCTGCACGGCGGGGAAAGACAACGCGGGGGATGCAACACAAAACTGCTAAGAAATATGAAAAAGGAGCAAACAGGTCAGCTGTTTGGGTGCATGGCAAAAAACTCCAGCTATAGCAACAGTCCAAGCCGTAGCAGGGACTCACATCTTCTTAAAAGAATAGCTTCATTAATCCAGTAATATAAAAAGCACAAAAATGATGTAGAACACAAAAGCACAAAAATTAAAAGGACAGAAAATAAATATCCAAACAACATGTTTCAGACCTACATGGTCCTTTGCCAAGCCACATAGGACCATGTAGGCTTGAAGCATGTTGTTTGGAAATTTTTTTTATGCCCTTTTAATTTTGTTCTGCTTTATAGAATCATTTTTGTGCCCTTTATACTACTCCATGATAGGACTAGTGCATGTAAATGCTGGCGGCTCCCGGACCGGTTCAAACGAGAGTACAGTGCCGCACACGGAGTGTCAGTCATGTTTGCAATCTGCTGACATACAGGTGCGATAAATTCAGCAAGTGGTGTGAACACAGATGTAGAGGAATACACAGGTTAAGTGGTCACAGCCCTGCCCCCCGTGAATTACATCACTCCATAACGACCTGATATTGGCCACCGTAAGACTGAAACTGTAGGGTACAATAGATTTCATTCTTCCGTGCAGTTTTCATGGTGACCAATGTTCCTTAAACAGGAAACAGAGGAAATGGTTAATTTTGGGAAAAAAAGAGGAAAGAATCCACCATAGAATCCATCATATTTTTTTGTTCCCTTTTTCAGATAACTCGGTTTGATTTTGTTTTATATGGTACCTTCCACCTTAAGGGAGGTGGCTGTTACGAGGTGGGAATGGGGGTTGCTATTAGGGTCCCTATAAAAATAAAAATTTGATGTTAACCCCAGAGCTAATAGCCAGAATGAGATACAGCGCAGAAGAGGGGTTAAGCTGCAACCATCCTCCAAAAATGACCTTCAAGTTGCCAGTGATTGGAATTAATATTGCATGGTCCTCTGGTCGGACTGAATGTAATTAGTTATCTGCTGGAGAATCAGATGCCGGGATAGAATTAGTGGAGCGGGTAAGAGCGGGGGATCCGCAGCTGCAACATAAATCCGGGCACTTAAAGATTAATGAAAAACGGCGCAACAAAGAAGGCGCCCGGATCATTGCGACGGGAGGACGAGGACGGCCTGCGACTGCGAGGAACCGAATCTGCAAACCAATTTGCTTTTCTTTTTATTATTTGCATAAAAGCAAATCGTTTTTCAGTGTTTTTATTGAACATTTTATAAATCATTAATACTGAAAACAATAGTACAGAAGTAAAAAGCATTATTAGACATGCTTTTCAGTTATAGCAACATATTATATTTTAAACATTGATTTAATAAACAGTTGAGGAGTTCCATGTCGGATGGATGTATAAACCGATGAACAAACAAACAAACAAACAAATATTTGTAAACAGATGACATATACTGTCAAAATTAACTGGATTATATCCAGTACTGCAATGAGAACCAGATATTAAGTTAGTAAGTTATGGCGCAATACTTTATTTTTTAGGAATAACTGGAATGGAAAATGAAGGGAAGGGAGAGGAAGAAGGGAAGGGATAAAAAGGAGGGAGGGGGGTTGGGTTAAATTATATTTTCCCAGTGAGCCCACTTATTTATGAATTTTTTGGATTGGTTATTTGCGATAGCAAATTTTATCTCATAGTCCCTATGAAGTTGGATTCTTTCTATAACATCTGAGTATGATGGAGGGAATTGGTTTTTCCAATTATAGGCTATCATGTTTTGGTAACTAAGAGGATGTGTATTATCAAAAAGATTTTGTCAATTTCTAAGGTTGGAAGCTCCAACGAGAGTAAAGCTAGCTGAGGCGTGAGCTTAATTCGTCTGCCAATAATTTTATTTATTAGATTATTTATTTCAGACCAGAGTGGAGACAGTTTAGGGCAATTCCAAAACATATGGAGAAGATCCCCTTTATGACCGCAATCTCTCCAACAAAAAGATGTATTTTCACCGAAATGGGCTATTCTAGCTGGAGTGAGGTACCATCTCGAGAAAATTTTATATTGAGTTTCTTGGAGAGACATGGAGGCATAAAAGCAAATCGTGAGTGGAGATGTAGGATGAAGATAGGTATGAAATCCAGAGTCTTTGGGTGTTATAGGCGAAATTCCCACACTGCCGAAATTGCTACAATCAGGGATGTTCTCGTGACAAAATCATGAATTTCTGCAATTATTCTGTAGTAAAGGGGCATTTTAGTGTGCAAAAATAGTACCAAATATCTACTGGGTGGATTAGAATTGCTAGATTGGTGTGGATCAGAACAGAGACCTCTACTATCGACAGAAGGAGAGGTGCCCCCTCTTCCGACTTGTGTCTCCTTTGGCCACAAGACTGCGAGAGAGATTGGCGCATGGCACAACAAGCAGTAAGCTGGTAACTACCTACCCATAAGTGCTTAGTCGAGTTGAATAACATGGGGTGGTTACGCATGCGCACTGCTGCTTCCTTGTAAGTTTATGGCACTGACCATGGTTATCCTCATGTATTAAGTGCCACCGACTACGAATGGAGCGGTGCTGCATGTATGCAACCAGCTGCTCCATTCAAATCCCCATCTCCCAGCCAGGGAAAATCATGGAAAGTACGAGGTACACAAGACCACCAGTCTGATGCACAATAAATGTCCTATGCTAATTTAACAATTATCTTCAAACTAGTGGAAATTTGAAGATTTTT
This sequence comes from Oophaga sylvatica, assembly GCA_033576555.1. Lineage (NCBI taxonomy): Eukaryota > Metazoa > Chordata > Amphibia > Anura > Dendrobatidae > Oophaga > Oophaga sylvatica. The sequence continues at coordinate 443,733,986 of JARQOD010000001.1, read as the reverse complement.
TCAGACCGGAATATCCCTTTACGAGTAGGGATTATGGTGGACTTTTTTCAGCTACGATTTTACCTAAAGTCTGCACCAAATCAGCGGCAATTCTGCTCCAAAACCCGCAGTTTATGCAGCGGATTTCACATTCAAATTTGCATGCAACTGATTTGTGGATCAGAGCCTCGTCCTCATATATTGCCGCGCCTCGTCCTCATACATTGCTGCGCCCTGTCCTCATACGTTGCCGTGCCCTGTCCTCATACGTTGCCGCGCCCTGTCCTAATACATTGTCGCGCCTCGTCCTAATACATTGCCGAGCCCTGTCCTCATACGTTGCCGCACCCCATCCTCATACATTGTCGCGCCTCGTCCTCATACATTGCCGAGCCCCGTCCTCATACGTTGCCGCTCCCTGTCCTCATACATTGTCGCGCCCCGTCCTCATACGTTGCCGCGCCCCGTCCTCATGCATTGCAGCGCCCAATCCTCATACATTGCCGCGCCCGTCCTCATACGTTGCAGCACCTAGGCCTCATACGTTGCAGCACACCGTCCTCATACATTGCCGCGCCCCGTCCTCATACGTTGCCACGCCCGTCCTCATGTTGCCACGCCCCGTCCTCATACGTTGTCACGCCCTGTCCTCATACGTTGTCACGCCCTGTCCTCATACATTGCTGCGCCCATCCTCATACATTGCCGTGCCACATCCTCATACATTGCAGTGCCCCGTCCTCGTACATTGCCGCGCTCCGTCCTCATACGTTGCCGTGCCCTGTCCTCGTACATTGCCGCGCTCCGTCCTCATACGTTGCCGCGCCCCGTCCTTGTACATTGCCGCGCTCTGTCCTCATACATTGCCGTGCTCCGTCCTCATACATTGCCGTGCTCCATCCTCATACATTGCCGAGCCCCGTCCTCATACGTTGCCGAGCCCCGTCCTCATACATTGCAGCGCCCAATCCTAATACATTGCCGCGCCCCGTCCTCATACGTTGCAGCCCACCGTCCTCATACGTTGCCACGCCGTTCATCATGTTGCCGCGCCCGGTCCTCATACGTTGTCGCGCCCTGTCCTCATACATTGCAGCGCCTGTCCTCCTACATTGCCGCGCCACATCCTCATACATTGCAGTGCCCCGTCCTCGTACATTGCCGCGCTCCGTCCTCATACATTGCAGTGCCCCGTCCTCGTACATTGCCGCGCTCCGTCCTCATACATTGCCGTGCCCTGTCCTCGTACATTGCCGCGCTCTGTCCTCATACATTCCCTCGCCCCGTCCTCATACATTGCTGCGCTCCGTCCTCATACATTGCTGCGCTCCATCCTCATACATTGCCGTGCTCCGTCCTCATACATTGCCATGCCCGTACTCATACATTGATGCGCTGAGTCCATGCCGGTGTTCTGCAGCAGGCGATTCCAGTATAGCAGCACATGCAGAGCCTATAGGTCTGCACTATGGACTCGTTGGCACACTGTGTTCTGCCATATAATGCATCCACAAGGCACATACATATGCTGAAATATACAGAAAGGATCACTGGTGACAGGCCATTCTGTGCTAGATTTCTGGCTATAAGAGAACCGCACTTTGATCTGTCCTGACGCAGGGACAGTTGCAGAGAAATTTCACGACCCGCCATCATCTATTTATATAATTGCCTTGTAATGTTTTCATTTATTGTTCTGTCCGATGTCACTGTATCCCAGAATTCCAAGCGGAGGAAGTTCACCAATCGCCATATTGGGACACCCAAGTGATGGGTGTCTCAATATGGAAACTGCTGCTGATACCAACCTATTGCGCGGTACCACCAGCGGAACACCGTCGCACCACACACACGCTATACGCTGTACGCACCACACACAGACACACACTCACATTCACTCTCACACTCACGCAGTCTCTTGCGCGGTACCAACAGCGGAACACCGTCGCACCACACACACACACACACACACACACTATACGCCGTACGCACCACACACACACTCACACTCTCAGACTCACATACACTCTTACACTCACGCAGCCTTTTGCACGGTACCAACAGCGGAACACCGTCGCACCACACACACGCTATACGCCGTACGCACCACACACAGACTGTCATGTATAGTGTACAGTTCCTATAGCGTCTTGTGCTTGGGTGCGAGGAAAACACAGGAGACATAGGTTGAAATTAAATGACTTGTATTATTTCATACAAGCATGCTGAAAAGTTCACACAGTTTGCAGGAACAGCGACAGGAGACACAGCAGGCCAGAGTAACTTCAAGCACTACAATAAATCTCCAAAGCAGGTTCAGGATCTCTTCTCTGTACCGTAATTCCTCTGCAAACATGGATTCACCAAACAGCAGGTTTCCAGAGTCCAAAAGTATTCCAAGGTTCCTCAGTAGGGAATAGCTGGAGTACAAGTCCAAGGCTTCCAGAGTCAGGTCATAGACTGACTGAGGCTTGATTCAGGAGCACTGATTGTTCAGCTGAGGCTGCTTAAGAAGCAAGAGGGAAGAATCAGGGCGGGAACATGAAAACTGGAAACTCCATATTAACTGAGGGCAAGAGCTGCAGAAAGACAGAAAGCAAAATGGCCGACGGAAAACTGAGTTTCAAGGAACATGTCAACAGAGACAAACAACCTTACACAGACACACACTTACACTCACACTCGTACACTCACATTCACTCTCACACAGCCTCTTGTGCGGTACCAACAGCGGAACACCGTCGCACCACACACACTCTATACGCCGTACGCACCACACACACACTCACACTCTCAGTCTCACACACACTCTCACACACACTCACGCAGCCTCTTGCACGGTACCAACAGCGGAACACCGTCGCACCACACACACACTCTATATGCCGTACACACCACACACACACTCTCACACTAAGACTCACACACTCACTCATATTCACACTCACACACTCAGACTCACCCTCTTGCGCGGTACCAACAGCAGAACACCGTCGCACTGCACCTGCGCGAATTCTGCGCTGGCGCAGTGAATCATTCGGGTGATCCCGGCAGCAGATGCGTGATGTGTCTACAGGCATAGGAAGCCGGTCACATTAAAGGGGTTTTCCCACGAACGAAAGTTCATTTTAAAAATTGTCTGTGTCTGACTGTGTACAGAGCATACCACATCTCCTGGGCAGGGGAAGAAGCAAAAGACAATACTGACATTACAGCAGGGGATCACAGAGGATTCATTTTGTGAGGTAAAATATTTCACTGACTGTTTTTAAACAATATTTTACCTCACAAAATGTATCCTCTGCGATCTCCTGCTGTAATGTCAGTATTGTCTTTTGCTTCCTCCCCTGCCCAGGAGCTGTGGAATGTTCTGTACACGGTCAGACACAGGGGTGAGATAGACAGAGCACAGGGGGGAGACAGCTCAAACGGGACAGCACATGAGAGGAGAACACAGCACAGGAAGGAGAGAGACAGCAGACAAGGGGGATAGCACATGGGGTAGACAGGTCAAAGAAGAGAGCACAGACGGGAGAAGTCAGTACATGGGGAAAGAGAGAGTGGATAGGTGGGTGAGCACATGGAGGGGAGAGATTCTCAACGCTGCAAAGCCTGCCACCATCGTGACATTACCGCCCTCCCGATGCGATAGCATCGGGCCTCCATCTAGTCAATTAATGACGAGCGGACAATTTATGGCTGCTGGCAGGAAGAAGTCTATTATCAAGGCGGGGGAATCGGGAATCCAGACTCATAAGCAATTACAGGAGATGAATAATTACATATGCTTCGTCAGTGGGACAGCGAGTCCATAATTTGGCTAAATGGATATGCAATGCCCAGGTGACCCAATGCCGCGCATTTCACACTTATCCACCAGTGACGTAACATTAGCAGCACCCATGAACTACGCCACAGCACAGATGTCAATTGGCAGCACGGGGTATGTTCCCTTCAGCCATACTGGCATGTGCAATAGCAAGTGGGAGACTCAATGGTTCGGTAAGACTTGTGCCACCACATGGTGATCCTCTACTGCAACACATTGTGGACGAAGAGCACCTACAAAGAAACACTCCAAGCACAGAATACCTCTGTAATAGGGCATCTGACGGGTTCACAGAGATGTATACTATGAGCGGAATACAGTATGAGGCAGGGGGTACTGTATAGGGCGAGGTACAGTGTGGGGCAGGGCACAGCATGGGGTGGGGTACTGTATGGGGCATGGGGTACAGTGTGGGGCAGGGGGTACTGTGTAAGGCGAGGCACAGTTTGGGGTGGGGCACTGTGTGTTGCCGGGCTCAGTATGGGGAAGGGGGTATTGTATGGGGTGAGGTACAATGTGGGGCGGGGCACAGTATAGGGTGGGGTGCTGTATGGGCAGTGGGTACAGTATACGGCAAGGTACAGTGTGGGGTGGGGTACAGTATGGGGTACTATATAGAGTGAGGTACAGTGCGGGGGGGGAACAACATGGGGTGGGGTACTGTATTGGGCAGGGAGTACAGTATGGGGTGAGGTACAGTGTGGGGTGGTGCACTGTGTTGTGGGGCACAGTATGTGGCAGTACTGTATGGGGCAGGGGCTACTGTATGGG
>JARQOD010000001.1:443697310-443729307 GCA_033576555.1 Oophaga sylvatica | reverse complement strand
AAAAAAGAGCAAGTTCTTTCTGTCGTAACTGACAATGCTTCAAATATGATAAGTACTATTAAGCTAATGAATGAGAGTAATGATGGTGACCAGCAGCTAGAAGAACATTCTGGGTCCACAGACACAGAAATGTTTGAAATAGAGGAACACAGTATTGTAACTGAGGAGCAAACTGAAGTTGCTTCAGATGAACAGCAACATGATAGTTTAGATGATCTTGTTGAAACTGTGTCAATACGTTCTTTCATTCATCACATGCGCTGTGTTGTGCATACGCTACAGCTGGCTATAAGAGACAGTCTGCAAGAAGGACATGCTGCTGCACTGATTGGCAAGGTGAGAAAATTGGCTACTGTTGCCAGAACCCCTAAAGTTGACTCAATTTTGAAGAGACGAGCTGGAAAAGGGGCAATTATTGATCAAGCCACACGATGGGGCAGTACTTGCTTAATGATTCAGTGCTTGGTTGAACTGAAAACCTTTCTTGTAGACATGGCTAACCCTCAACTGACGCTAAATGAAAGTCAGTGGAATCAGGTGACTGAGCTGGAAAAATTGCTAGAGCACCCATTTACAGTGACTAAAAAATTACAAGCAGAGGACTTAACTCCAGGTATTTTCTTAAAAGAGTGGAAGAACCTGATGTTTCGCCTGTCCCAAAGAGGAGGGTTAATTGCAAGTGGCATTGCTACATCAATGAAATGGAGAGAGGAGCTACTATTACAAAATAACATTCTTTTGGCAGCTGTTTATGTAGACCCAATGCATCGGATTCTTGTAGATGATCAAAAGCTAACTAAAGGAAAAGAAGCTCTGTTTGAAATAGCAGTAAGGATGAAAGGGTTGCAGAACAGTCAGGAGGAACAAGAAGAATTTGGTCGTCCTGCCACATCTTCACCCTCATCAACTGATGAAGAATTTAATTTCGAAAAATATTTGGATCACAAGGACCTTGCAAAGCGTTCCCGCATAGAAGAGTCATCCCCATCAAAGAACACAGCCAGTACATTTCAGCAGAATTTTTCATGTGCACTAAAAGAAATTGAGAAATTTGACCGTTCATCAAAAATAACAGTGCAACAAGCGATTCCTCTGTATCCTGACATTGTCAGAGATATTGCCCGAGTGGTTACTGCTTTGCCACCAATCCAAGTTCGTGTAGAGAGGTTGTTCTCTGCTCTCAAAATAATTATATCAGATTTGAGGGCATCCATGAAGGAGGATCTGACAGAGGCAATACTTTTTCTGAGGACAAATTTATAGATTTCTTCTTATTAACTGCATAACAGTGTTTATTGCATATTTACTTACAAGAGTTTAGAAAAGTTTATAAAAGTTATTTGCTATATTCTAATCGTATTCTAATAAATATAGTTTTTGCTCTAAGTGGTTTGATTACTTATAATATGATGGTGAGAAACTGAATAAGCACGATGGTAATATTTTACAACAGTAAATTTATTGTTACGAATTGGCCATTTATGAAGGAGTCGGAGTCGGAGCCGGAGTCGGAACCTGATAAAATCCAGGAGTCGGAGTCGCAACTGTGGCTTACCGACTCCACAGCCCTGGTAGAAATAGATGATCTTGTTAAAGCTGCTTCAAAACACTTTCATCTTCATCACATGCGCTGTGTTGTGCACACGCTGCAGCTGGCAATAAGAGATAGTCTGCAAGAGGGACATGCTGGAAATCTGATTGGAAAAGTGAGGAAATTGGTTATTGCTGACAGAACCCTAAAATTGATTTCATCTTGAAGAGACGTGCTGGGAAAGGGGCAATTGTCGATCAAGCCACTCGGTGGGGCAGCACTTATTTAATGATTGAGCGATTGCTTGAACTAAAACCGTTTCTTATAGATATGGCGAACCCTCAGGTAACCCTAAATGAAGGTCAATGGACACAGGTGACTGAATTGAAGGAATTGCTTAATCACCCTTTTACCGTGACTAAAAAATTACAAGTTGAGGATTTAACTCCTGGCATTTTCATAAGGGAGTGGAAGAGCTTGCTATTTTGCCTGTCCCAAAGAGGAGGTTTAATCGCAGATGGCATTTCTGCTTCAATGAAACGGAGAGAGACACAGCTATTGGAAAATAACATTTTTCTGGCAGCTGTTTATGTGGACCCAAGTCATCGTATACTGCTTGATGATCAACAGCTTATTAAAGGAAAAGAAGCTCTGACTGAGGTAGCAGTTAGGATGAGTGGCCTACAGGAGGACTGCCAGGCGCAAGAGGACTTGGGTCCTGTCCTGACAGTGCTACTGCAGCCATATCTTCATCCTCATCAGGTGAGGAGTTTGACTTTGACAAGTATTTGGATGACATGGAGCAGGCAAAGCGTTGCTGCAAGGAAAAACATTTCACTCCGTCTCCTATCTATAGCAAGAAGATTGACCATATTTCAGCAAAATGTTTCACTTGCTCTCAAAGAAATAGAAAAATTCAACCGTTCATCAAAACTGACTGTGCACGAGGCAATTCCTTTATACCCGGAAATTGTAGAGATGTTGCCCATGTGGTTACGGCTTTGCCTCCAACCCAAGTTAGTGTAGAGAGGTTGTTCTCTAGCCTTAAAATTATTAGGTCAGATTTGAGGTCATCTATGAAGGAGGATCTGATGGAGGCAATTCTATTTCTTAGAACAAATTCATAGACTACACAAATGTTATTTAGTATGTTTTTGTTGAAAACTGTTTTTTGCCACTTACATAGTTTATTACATAGTGTTATATATATATATACATATATATATATATATACACAATATACAGTATATATATATGTAATCGATATTACTGTATTTTTCGGACATATACATTACATTGCAATACACTTACAAATCCTGTGGTGGTGGCAGCGGCGGCCCCGATGTAGCCTCACTTCCCAGGCTGTTGCTGCTGTGGCGGTGCGGCAGGGCTCTGTAGTGTGGTGGTGGCGAGCTGTGCTCTGTGTGCTGTGTGGGGGGCTCCTCCGGCATTTTCGTCAAAGCCCGGAGGCTCTCACTCATCCGTTAATGCCATGCTGCGGTGGCCTCCGGGAAGATGGCTGCCGGGAAGATGGCCGCCGGACCAACGCATGCTCAGATTCAGATCTCGTGACGAGATCTCGTTGCCGAGATCTGAATCTGCGCATGCGTTGGACCGGCGGCCATCTTCCCGACGGCCATGTTCTCAGAGGCCATGTTCCCGGAGGCCAACGCAGCATGGCATTAACGGATGAGAGGGGGCCTCCGGGCTTTGACAAATGCTGGCGGAGCCCCCACGCAGCACAGGGAGCAGAGCCCCTGTCCCGGAGCACAAAGCCCCTGCCCCGGAGCACAAAGCCCCTGCCCCGGAGCACAGAGCCGCTGCCCCAGAGCACAGAGCCCCTGCCTCGGAGCACAGAGCCCCTGCCTCAGAGCACAGAGCCCCTGCCCCGGAGCACAAAGCCCCTGCCCCGGAGCACAGAGCCCCTGCCACCGCACCAGCCTGGACCATCAAACGACTCCTGTGACCACTCCTGCACCTGTGCCGATCCCTTCACTGGTAAGCTGAATTCGGACTGTAAGACGGACCCCCACATTATTATTTTTTCCATATTTTCCTTCAGAAAATTTGGGGTGCGTCTTATGGTGAAGTGTGTCTTATAGTCCGAAAAATACGGTACATAGTGTATTACATATTTACAATTTATTAGTTTTTTGTGTTTTAAAGTTGTATTCCAATAAATATATATTATATTCTATCTAAATATCTTGATTATTGTATCATAAAAATGAAATGTCTGATGTTCACATTGTACTACAATAAATTTTTCACTTAAATATAAGCAATATATGTGGGAGTCGGAGTCGTGGAGTCAGTGTAAGGGAAATTGAGGAGTCGGAGTCGCAGGTTTGGCTTACCGACTCCACAGCCCTGAGGGTAACATGTTATGTTTCGGTAGCTGAGGAGTGCAGGTAAAAAAGGCAATACACCAGAGCAGTTGGAATCTATGAGATTGCAGTACCCTGACTAACCACCACAACTAGAGGCAGCCGTGGAGCGTTCCTACGTTGGTCCTAGACGCCTCGTCACAGCCTGAGAAACTAACTACACCTAAAGATAGAAAGAGGAAAGCTATCTGCCCCGGAGCAGATCCCCAAAGAACATAGAAAGCCCCCAAACATGTAATGGCGGTTAGACAAGAAGAAATACTGACACAGACAGAAAATAGTATGAGCAAAAGTTGGGGCCCAAACTACCTAAATAGAAAAGGATAGGAAGGGCACTTACTGCAATTCCAAAAAACCCTGAAAAGCACCAACTCTACTAATTTCAAAAACACTTGAGATCACACGACCTCTACCACCTAAATTAGCTCTCTGGTGTAACAAAATCAAACAGCAGCCACTGAAAAAACTGGAAAAAGCAAATGTACAAACATCAGTGGCTGAACTAAACTGAGAGGGCAAAAGCCCCCGGAGGAGACCCTGAAGGCCCCCACAGAAGTGCAGGACAAAATGCAAAAAACAAGCACAAAAACAAAAAGAAGAAAATGTCTTATCTGTTAGCAGGAGATGCAGACACGACACAGCAGGCTACAAAGGAAACAGGAATCAAGGATTGAGACCAGAACAATTGATCACCGGCAACCCTGATGGGAAGGCGACTCCCTTATAAAAGACCAGTCAGTAACACCTGATCCCCAATCCTCACAATCTTCACTGGACAGTCCAGTACCGCTTGCAACCACCAGAGGGAGCCCCTGCTCAGAACTCATTTCAAGTCCATTCACAACAGTAACACCCCTGAGGAGCACAGGAAATAAGGCAAGAGGTCATTTGAAGCCGGCAGCCCTTGCAATGGCCTTAAAAGCTGAAGATCGGCCAAACATGACGATTGCAGCAGGACCTGTTCATTATGTAATGTGCCTGCCCTGACTTTCCAGAAGGATGGGGCATTTTGGTTTTAAACATGCCTGATCTTTTGCTCTCAGGGAAGATAAGCCGCCACCAGAGATCTCTGGCATCAGCTTACTACCCCTTCCCTAATGAGAACACATACATGTTTGGCCGAGCGGAGAATTCATGTGCATGCTGAGTCTGGACAGCCATCTCACTAGGTTCAGTACTATTACCACCGGGGGCGCTCTCACCTTCATACACATTCACAATTCTGCAGAACATTCGTGCGCCTCCTACGCTTGTTCCCAGAGTAATTAATCACTATATTTAGCAGGGGGAAGCGATGGCTGCTCTCACAGTCACCATGGTCACAAATGCAAATTTACAAAAATCAAAACCCATCTTTGTTATTTACTGCGAGGTGTATTACTGGGGAGGAAGGGGTAAAATTCCCAATCTGCATATTAATTATCGCCCGCTCCCTTTCCAACAACCTTCGCTTTGCAATTTCTTGAACAATTATTTCCAGCTCCTTGATCCATCAGGACGACTCTAGAAAAAAAAATAATGCAACTTCTAACTATATATCAATATCAATGTAATGATGGGAGTCCACTGACTGATCACCGTTGATAGCTGCAGATCTCGTGCTGTCTGCTCGTTTTTGGGGGGAATTGTCTACATTTACAATGTTTAAGGTTTTCCATGGCTGTCTGTTAATCCAGAAAATGTGATAATCCAGCACATGTCAGATCTGGATTGATTGATTGATTATGGCCAATTTAACAATAAAAATCTTTGGCGATCAGCTGCGATCTCCATGTATTGACCAGAGATTTCCTGCAGTGCCCTCTACAGGAAAAATGTGGTATTACACTGTGGAAAATTAATGGACTGCAACCATTCTCTGAAAGTGGGATTTCCTCTATCAAGTCCACAAAACCTTTGTGGGACAACCCCTTTTTTCGACTGTCTATACTATGTATCACATCAAGGCATGATGGGATGTGTCTCCTAGGGACCATTCTGACTCAGATCTGACCATGGAGTATTCAATACTTCTGGATATTACAGCTCCTCTTTTCTAGACAAATATTTGATGAAACGTCCTTCTAATGCGCGGCTAATGTCCATATCTGGCGGATTATGCCTCCATTTGTACGTCTGCCATAGACCTGCCCTGCACGTTGTACTCTGATAACATTTCGCTTTTTAATACCTCTAGATTGCTTTTCCGACATTTCATTAATTGATTTCATGTACAGACCTTCCTCCCCCCAGCGCCCGCCTAATAGTGATGGTTAATCAATACGGAAGTCATTTCATAAAGATTATCACCATCGCTATGAGCCTTCCCCATCACAACTCATCGCCATTGATTCCCCACCCTCTCCTCAACAAAAGCCTTTCCTATCTTCACACGTTTGAAAGAAATGTTGAATTCTGTTCACATTTACCAGCGAATCAGCTTTGCCACGACTTGTTTGTGCTTCCCAAACATGAAAGTAAAAAGTTTGATTTCTTGTGTAAAGTTTTTGAAAAACTTTACACAAGAAATCAAACTTTTTTAACCGTCACTTTGTACCAGGTTAACTAACAATCCCTGTATACATCTCTAATGTCTAATACATTAAAATCCGCTATATTTTTAATTTTAAAAATGGGTCCATTGCTGCAGAACAGAGAGTGAAGGTGACGCGGAGATGTCCGGTACACGCCGCTCCCGCCTTCCTATAATCAAACGTATTTGCGACATTTAGACATGAATACATTTGAAGAGTGTGGTGCTGGGACTGAGGAGCAGTGTCAGCCCCAGCCTCGACGCGCAGCAGCGTGATGAGGTCAGCATGCTTCTGACCTCATCAGTGCCTCAGAGACATGTTGGGTACCGGTAAGCGATCAATCGAGTAGAAGATGAAATGTTTTATCAATGTGGATGAGGCAGTCAGGGCACATAATGGGGGAACAATTGTGAAAGGGAGCACAGTCTTGCAAGAGGCGGTGGGGAGGACTTTATTCAGAGGGGCCATGATTGGGTGAGGGGAGGATATTATGGAAAGGGCAGCGTGGGGGAAATATTATAGAGAGAGATATTTTGCAGAGGGGCTGTGTGGGAGGAATATTATCGAGAGGGGCAGCGTGTTGAACATTTTGCAGACAGGCATTGTGGGGGCACCTTTATGAAGAGAGGCAGCATGGGGAAATATTATCGAGAGGGGCAGTGTGGGGGTAATATTATCAAGAGGAGCAGTGTGGGGGGAATATTATGGAGAGTCAGTGTGGGGGATATTTTGCAGAGGGGCAGCATGGGGGATATTTTGGAGAAGGGCAGCATGTGTGGGTGGGTATATTTTGTGAAGGGAGCACAGCAATTATTTATTCAGGGCTGCAACATGGGAAATATCTTTATTTTAGGGTCAGTATAGTGATACTTTTACTTTTAAGGGCACTGTTTTCAGGTAGTGCTGCTGAAGACAGAGAAGAGGTAAGTATGGGGAGATGAGTTCTGGGTGTGAAATCTCATCATGGCATCTGTACTTCATGGAGACAATAGAAATGGGAACGACTCCAATCATAGAAGATGTCACCTATAAGGTACCTGCATGAGAATGTTTATTAGTGATCCTTTCTGCATCTCAACACTATTGTGGTTCCTGTATGGTCCACAATCTGATGATAAATGGTAACAACTCCCAGTATTTCCTTACCATTGTTACATGACGCTAAGCTTGGTGATTTATTCATGTAATGGCAGTGGGCCTGACGCTGTATTAATTTACTGACGATGGTTCTGGCACTGCATTCATATACTGCCTGTGGTTCTGGCACTGCATTCATGGGCTGACTATGGGTCTAGCGCTGAATTCATGTACTGACGGTTGTTCTGGCGCTACATTCATGTGCTCACGGTGAGTCTGGTGCTGCATTCATGTACTGACGGTTGTTCTGGCGCTACATTCATGTGCTGACGGTGAGTCTGGTGCTGCATTCATGTACTGACGGTGGTTCTGGCACTGCATTCATATACTGTCAGTGGTTCCGGCACTGCATTCATGGGCTGACTGTGGGTCTAGCGCTGAATTCATGTACTGACGGTTGTTCTGGCGCTGCATTCATGTGCTGATGGTGAGTCTGGAGCTGAATTCATGTACTGACGGTTGTTCTGGCGCTGCATTCATCTGCTGACGGTGAGTCTGGCGCTGCATTCATGTACTGACGGTGGTTCTGGTCTTGAACACAATTAGCAATCCAAAAAATTTGCGTCATGGCTACGTTAAAACTTAAAAATCCTCAAAACTAAGAATTTTGAGATTGAGGAGAATTTGGTGAGATTCTCCTCCGAAAACACAGTGTAAATAAGTGTATGCTCACATTTATTTTTAGGAGTAGAAATTGGGCAGAATGTCTTCAAATCCTCCTCAAATACTCAAAACTTAGTTATGTATTGATGTACTGATGGTGGTTCTGGTGATGTATTCATGTAAGTACCCCTTACATGAGGCTGGCTGCTCACATGCTATAAGAAATACAAACTGATGTTGCGCCTGGTGTCAATAATTGTCTGCATCTCTGACATCACATCAACAGCGCTGTAGCCAATTAGTTGGCTGCTGAGTTCCTTGATTAGTTGCAGCGCTGTCATTGTGATGTGACAATAGTAGACCGGGGAAAGAGCGAGTAAAGCAGTTTTGTTTTGGTTTTTTTTCAAAAAAGTAATCTGGGGAATGGATTTCCAAAACCAGAAAACCACTTTAAGGGGATGTGCACACAAGATATTTTAAACTCAAGAAAAAAAAAAAAGCAGAAAATACTGAAAACAATGGCGTTTTTTTACTTAATCATCTTCTGTGTAGTTCTACAGTCGTTTCCTGGGCATTTTTCCTATAGTTGTGGCCACCTTAGTTTTTTTTTAGTGTTTTCCCGTTTTTGTCGCGTCTTATTTTACAGTCATTTGCCGTGTGTTTATTTCTCTCCATCGAATGAGGGAAATGCTTGCGTTTTTAAGCTAAAGCGATGGTAAAACGTTACAAAAGACTCCGGGTGTCTTCCTAGCCTTCCTATTGACTAGCATTGCAAGTACAGAGAGTCTTTCAAGTGTAAAACACCAGAAGTATGGATCGCTCACTGCTTTTAACTGCTTGGTGTTTTTAGAAGTGGTTAAAAGATGCTCAGAAGCCTGACAATGTGCACAGCAAGTCGTTTTATTAACATGAATGCAGATGTTCATTCATTTGAGCATTTTTCATAGCAGTTTCCATGGTGGTATCTGACCCCAGAAAATGTTATTTGCACATACTATAAATAGAATGTACCCAAAATTAGCACCAGTGAAAACTACAGCTTCCCAACCCCATTCCTCCCCCCTTTAAAAAAAAAACAAAAAAAAGCTATGCGTCTCAGAAATAGGTGAGGGCAAAAAATATTTGATTAAAAAATTGTACTTAATAAACATGGTATATACATTTGGACACAAACTGCTGCAGACTGACCGGAGAACGGGTGAAGATGGAGGCTGGTGAGTATGAGACCGTTGTCCGGGATCTTAGATTATTGAGACTGCTTTAGCGATAAAATTGAAAAAAACACTGAAGTGCTGCTTTAATTTTCATTGCACTAAACATTTTTATTTATAACTGTTGTGATTTTCATGTTAACTTATTACTTTGTAAAACAACTAAAAGATTTTATTGTTTTCTGGTTTGGATGCGTTCCGTTTATTGTATTTTATTAAGTTACTGTGGCCTTTAATGTGATGATCAGGGATTGGAAATTGATCACCTATCAGTAGAATAGGTCATCAATGTTAGATCGGGGGGGTCTCTGACTTTCCCTGTCCATCAGCTATATGATGAGACCGCAGCACTATGGAGAGCGCAGCATCCTCGTCATTATCTATGAGACCCCGCTATGTAGGTAAAATGTAACTAAGAGCAATAAATAGGACTGACTGTAATCCTGGACCTGCGGTGACTGTATGGTATATAGTCGTGCCACACTCAGCAGCATACCGGCAAATGCCAGGGCTGAATTGTATCCCATCCGGCCCTGCCCCCACGTATTCCTCATCTCCCTTTTTATGGATGGTGATCATTTACAAATCAATGGTCACTCCACCACTCGGACCCCCACTGATCCGGAGAATGGGGCTGCGCACAACCAGTCCAGTCATTGTCTATTGGAATAATGGATAGCCATCCCACAGATAACGAATACAGCTGTGCTGAGCTTGTGCGCCCATTGCTTCACTCAGACGGGTCACATTCAAAACCATTTTTGGGATTGGTGGAAGAATTGACTATAAAAAAAATCACTCATGAGGGGTGGTGATGTGCCACATGGACTAATCCCCAAATCAGATCTTTGTGTTACTTGTAATTTTGATATCATAAACTTTATTTAATAAATAAATACATAAATAAATATGAGGAATCTTGCAATTTTCACACTGGCCACTGGGGATATTCTAGAATCATAGTTACCATCCTTACAGGAAAAGTTTGCAGCAGTTTCCTTATCATCACAGACAGAATTACAATTACCGATAATACAAATACACAGATAATAAAAGAGTATCCACCATTATCTAAATATGATATCACAGCTCACCTCCTCCTCAGTCTGTGCAAAGACTGATCCACCATTCACAATAGGTGATGTCACAGCTCACCTGCTCCTCCTCCTGTACAATGACTGATAACACCTCTATATACAGTAGATAACACAGGATTCACCATTCACAATAGGTGATGTCACAGCTCACCTCCTCCTCCTCCTGTACAATGACTGATAACACCTCTATATACAGTAGATAACACAGGATTCACCATTCACAATAGGTGATGTCACAGCTCACCTCCTCCTCCTCCTGTACAATGACTGATAACATCTCTATATACAGTAGATAACACAGGATCCACCATTCACAATAGGTGATGTCACAGCTCACCTCCTCCTCCTGTACAATGACTGATAACACCTCTATATACAGTAGATAACACAGGATCCACCATTCACAATAGGTGATATCACAGCTCACCTCCTCCTGTACAATGACTGATAACACCTCTATATACAGTAGATAACACAGGATCCACCATTCACAATAGATATTACAGCTCACCTCCTTCTCCTGTACAATGACTGATAACACCTCTATATACTGTAGATAACACAGGATCCACCATTCACAATAGGTGAAGTCATAGCTCACCTCCTCCTCCTGCACAATGACTGATAACACCTCTATATATAGTAGATAACACAGGATCCACCATTCACAATAGGTGATGTCACAGCTCACCTCCTCCTCCTGTACAATGACTGATAATACCTCTATATATAGTAGATAACACAGGATCCACCATTCACAATAGGTGATGTCACAGCTCACCTCCTCCTCCTGTACAATGACTGATAACACCTCTATATACAGTAGATAACAAAGGATCCACCATTCACAATAGATGATATCACAGCTCACCTCCTCCTCCTGTATAATGACTGATAACTCCTCTATGTACAGTAGATAACAAAGGATCCATCATTCACAATAGGTGATATCACAGCTCACCTCCTCCTCCTGTACAATGACTGATAACACCTCTATATACAGCAGATAACACAGGATCCACCATTCACAATAGGTGATATCACAGCTCACCTCCACCTCCTTCTGTACAGTGACTGATAACACCTCTATATACAGTAGATAACACAGGATCCATCATTCAAAATAGGTGATGTCACAGCTCACCTCCTCCTGTACAATGACTGATAACACCTCTATATACAGTAGATAACACAGGATCCACCATTCACAATAGGTGATGTCACAGCTCACCTCCTCCTCCTGTATAATGTCTGATAACACCTCTATATACAGTAGATAACACAGGATCCACCATTCACAATAGGTGATGTTGCAGCTCACCTCCTCCTCCTGTGCAATGACTGATAACACCTCTATATGCAGTAGATAACACAGGATCCACCATTCACAATAGGTGATGTTACAGCTCACATCCTCCTGTACAATGACTGATAACACCTCTATATACAGTAGATAACACAGGATCCACCATTCACAATAGGTGATGTCACAGCTCACCTCCTCCTGTACAATGACTGATAACACCTCTATTACAGTAGATAACACAGGATCCACCATTCACAATAGGTGATATCACAGCTCACCTCCTCCTCCTGTACAATGACTGATAACACCTCTATATACAGTAGATAACACAGGATCCACCATTCACAATAGGTGATGTCACAGCTCACCTCCTACTCCTGTACAATGACTGATAACACCTCTATATACAGTAGATAACACAGGATCCACCATTCACAATAGGTGATATCACAGCTCACCTCCTCCTCCTGTACAATGACTGATAACACCTCTATATACAGTAGATAACACAGGATCCACCATTCACAATAGGTGATATCACAGCTCACCTCCTCCTCCTGTATAATGACTGATAACACCTCTATATACAGTAGATAACACAGGATCCACCATTCACAATAGGTGATGTCACAGCTCACCTCCTCCTGTATAATGACTGATAACACCTCTATATACAGTAGATAACGCAGGATCCACCATTCACAATAGGTGATATCACAGCTCACCTCCTCCTCCTGTACAAGGACTGATAACACCTCTATATACAGTAGATAACACAGGATCCACCATTCACAATAGGTGATGTCACAGCTCACCTCCTACTCCTGTACAATGACTGATAACACCTCTATATACAGTAGATAACACAGGATCCACCATTCACAATAGGTGATGTCACAGTTCACCTCCTCCTCCTGTACAATGAATGATAACACCTCTATATACAGCTGATAGCACTGGATCCACCATTCACAATAGGTGATATCACAGCTCACCTCCTCCTCCTGTACAATGACTGATAACACCTCTATATACAGTAGATAATACAGGATCCATCGTTCACAATAGGTGATATCACAGCTCTTCTCCTCTTCCTGTACAATGACTGATAACACCTCTATATACAGTAGATAACACAAGATCCACCATTCACAATAGGTGATGTCACAGCTCACCTCCTCCTCCTCTCTGTACAATGACTGATAACACCTCTATATACAGTAGATAAAACAGGATCCACCATTCACAATAGGTGATGTCACAGCTCACCTCCTCCTGTACAAGGACTGATAACACCTCTATATACAGTACATAACACAGGCTCCACCATTCACAAGAGATGATATCACAGCTCACCTCCTCCTCCCTTCACAGTGACCTTTCCACAAGCTCATTAGATGCTTCAGTACAAAAGATAGGGATCTGACTATTGCGTCTCAAATACATGTAGATCTCCTGAAACAACAGGAAGATGGAGTCTAAAAAAAAAAGGTCCCAGTGGCCGGTGTGAAAATTGCAAGATTTCTATTTTTTATTTTTAATAATATAAAAAAAAAATAGGAAAAACGTTTTAAAAATGACATTTTATCACAAGAATCTGATGAAAACAACAGGTCATTTTCTGACGATACATCCCTTTAAGCTTATGGCTCTACAGTCATGGCCAAAAGTTTTGAGAATGACACAAATATTAATTTTTACAAAGTCTACTGCTTCACTTTTTCTAATGGCAATTTGCATATACTCCAGAATGTTATAAAGAGTGATCAGCTTAACAGCAATTACTTGCAAAGTCAATATTTTGCTAGAAAATGAACTTTATCCCCCAAAACACATTTCATTATCATTGCAGCCCTGCCTTAAAATGACCAGCTAACCTCTTTTCAGTGATTGCTCCATTAACACAGGTGTGGGTGTTGATGAGGACATGGCTGGAGATCAATCTGTCATGATTAAGTAAGAATGACACCACTGGACACTTTAAAAGGAGGCTGGTGCTTGGCATCATTGTTTCTCTTCTGTTAACCATGGTTATCTCTAAAGAAACACGTGCAGTCATCATTGCAAAGCACAAAAATGGCCTAACAGGGAAGAGTATCGCAGCTAGAAAGATTGCACCTCAAGTCAACAATCTATCGCATCATCAAGAACTTCAAGGAGAGAGGTTCCATTGTTGCCAAAAAGGCTCCAGGGCGCCCAAGAAAGACCAGCAAGCGCCAGGACCGTCTCTTAAAAGTGTTTCAGCTGCGGGATCGGGCTACCAGCAGTGCAGAGCTTGCTCAGGAATGGCAGCAGGCAGGTGTGAGTGCATCTGCACGCACTGTGAGGCGGAGACTCTTGGAGCAAGGCCTGGTCTCAAGGAGGGCAGCAAAGAAGCCACTTCTCTCCAGAAAAAACATCATGGACAGACTGATATTCTGCAAAAGGTTCAGTCAGTGGACAGCTGAGGACTGGGGTAAAGTTATTTTCTCTGATGAATCCCCTTTTCAATTGTTTGAGACATCAGGAAAACGCCTTATTCGGAGAAGACAAGGTGAGTGCTACCACCAGTCTTGTCTCATGCCAACTGTTAAGCATCCTGAAACCATTCATGTGTAGGGTTGCTTCTCAGCCAAGGGAATCGGCTCTCTCACAGTCTTGCCTAAAAACACAGCCATGAATAAAGAATGGTACCAGAATGTCCTCCAAGAGCAACTTCTCCCAACCCTCCAAGAGCAGTTTGGCGATCAACAATGCCTTTTCCAGCATGATGGAGCACCTTGCCATAAAGCAAAGGTGATAACTAAATGGCTCAGGGAACAAAACATAGAGATTTTGCGTCCATGGTCTGGAAACTCCCCAGATCTTAATCCCATTGAGAACTTGTGGTCAATATCAAGAGACGGGTGGACAAACAAAAACCTAAAAATTCTGACAAAATGAAAGCATTGATTGTGCAAGAATGGACTGCTATCAGTCAGGATTTGGTCCAGAAGTTGATTGAGATCATGTCAGGGAGAATTGCAGAGGTCCTGAAGAAGAAGGGTCAATACTGCAAATATTGACTTGCTGCATTAACTCATTCTAACTGTCAATATAAGTTTTTGTTACTCATATGTTTGCAATTATTATATTTCTGTCTGTGATAAAAACATCTGTCAAACACACATAAAAACCAGAGAGCAGCAGATCATGTGAAAATATAATATTTGTGTCATTCTCAAAACTTTTGGCCATGACTGTATATAGTGATGATAGCTCTAGAATAAAAGGTGTAGCATCGTTTGTGCAAAACCCCAAGTGATCGCGCACGACTATTGCGCCCCCAAAAGTCCAAGTCTAACTTACATCAAATTGTTAAAACTGGTTTTAGGACTCATACTCACTGGAGACAAAAACGGACGATTGCAAGCCGATAAAAAAAATCGGATTCAATCGGACCAATGTTATTCAATAGGTGACTTCTCATTTGCGATTTTTTTCTCAGCTGAAATCGGTCTGAGAAAAAAATCGCAGCATTCTGCGATTTTGGCATGATAATCACTAATGCAAGTCAATGGATGCGATAAAAAAATTGGACAGCACTCGCACCAATGTCCTTTGAAAAGCCGGCAAATCATACCTGACTACTGTAAAATCACACTGACAGCTCACAAAACACTACATATATACACATATACTACATATATATATATATATAATATACACATGTCATTGTGACACATATATATATATAATATATATATTTATAGTTCATACACTTCTACATAGTATAATAGCCGTTAATTCAATTGCCGGATTTTGTGAAATTACAGACCCGATATGAAATGACACATGGTTTACATACAGTTTAACCATGTAATTTCATGTAGTTTGATATATAGTTTTTACTAACAATTACATGAGTGGCTGTGTGCAAAATTTCACACATGTAGGGTTAATTAAAGGTGTAAATTCGTTGTAAAAAAATGCGTGGGCTCCCGCGGTATTTTCTCAACCAGACTGACAAAGCCAGCGAGTGGGGGCAGGTAATTATAGCCTAGGGAGGGTGCATTTATTATTTTGTGCCCCCCCCCCCCCCTGGCTACTAACATCTGCCCCCAGTCACCCCAGAAAAGGCAAATCTATAATTAGATGTGCCCTTTCTGGCACTTTGCCGGTCTATTCCCATTGCCCTGTAGTGGTGGCGAATGGGTTAATAATGGGTTTGTAAGGTTCTTTGTCTCTGTTGACATGTTCCTTGAAACTCAGTTTTCCGTCGGCCATTTTGCTTTCTGTCTTTCTGCAGCTCTTGCCCTCAGTTAATATGGAGTTTCCAGTTTTCATGTTCCCGCCCTGATTCTTCCCTCTTGCTTCTTAAGCAGCCTCAGCTGAACAATCAGTGCTCCTGAATCAAGCTGGAAACCTTGGACTTGTACTCCAGCTATTCCCTACTGAGGAACCTTGGAACACTTTTGGACTCTGGAAACCTGCTGTTTGGTGAATCCATGTTTGCAGAGGAATTACGGTACAGAGAAGAGATCCTGAACCTGCTTTGGAGATTTATTGTAGTGCTTGAAGTTACTCTGGCCTGCTGTGTCTCCTGTCGCTGTTCCTGCAAACTGTGTGAACTTTTCAGCATGCTTGTATGAAGTAATACAAGTCATTTCATTTCAACCTATGTCTCCTGTGTTTTCCTCGCACCCAAGCACAAGACGCTATAGGAACTGTACACTATACATGACAGGGTTAAAGCCACCTTGCTATTGAAAGGGTCTGTAATTTCACAAAAGCCGGCAATTGAATTAGCGGCTATTATACTATGTAGAAGTGTATGACCTATATATATATATTTTATTTTTGACAATGTGATTTTTACATGAATTTTTACATAGAGAGAACTGCTCTATGTAAAACGTCATGTTAAAATCGCTTTGCATACAGATGGAAAACGGATGGAAAACGGATGGTGCGATTAAAAATCACATACAAATCGCATGACAATCGCATATATTTGGACCGTTTTTTCCATCCAGAAAACGGACCTTTTTTTTCCCACAAATGGAAAGGAGCCCTTAAAGGAACATTCAAGCCATGGACGACCCGATTGTACATTGTGGTTCCCCGCTACTCTGTACCACTCTGCACTGCATCCTACCGCCATGTACCCAGCCACACTGTACCACTCCGCACTGCACCCTGCCGCTCTACACCCCACCGCCATGTACCCACGCCACACTGTGCCACTCCGCTCTACACCCCACCGCCATGTACCCCGTCGCACTGCACCCTGCCGCTCTACATCCCACCACCATGTACCCCGTCGCACTGTACCCTGCCGCTCTACACCCCACCACCATATACCCCGTCGCACTGTACCACTCCGCACTGCACCCTGCCACTCTACACCCCACCCCATGTACCCCGTCGCACTGTACCACTCCGCACTGCACCCTGCCGCTCTACACCCACCACTATGTACCCAGTCGCACTGCACCCTGCCGCTCTACACCCCACCGCAGTGTACCCAGACGCACTGTACCACTCCGCTCTACACCTCACCACCATGTATCCAGCCACACTGTACCACTCCGCTCTACACCCCACCGCCATGTACCCAGCCGCACTGTATCACTCCGCACTGCACCCTGCCACTCTACACCCCACCGCCATGTACCCAGCCGCACTATACCACTCCGCACTTCACCCTGCCACTCTACACACCACCACCATGTACCCCGTCGCACTGCACCCTGCCGCTCTACACCCCACCTGCCGTGTACCCATCTGCATTGTACCACTCCGCACTGCACCCTGCCGCTCTACACCCCACCGCCATGTACCCAGCCGCACTGTACCACTGCGCACTGCACCCCGCCACTCTACACCCCACCGCCATGTACCCCGTTGCACTGTACCACACCGCACGCCCTGCCACTCTACACCCCACCGCCATGTACTCCGTCACACTGTACCACTCCGCACTGCACCCTGCCCTCTACACCCCATCAACATGTACCCCGTCGCTCTACACCCCACCGCCGTGTACCCAGCCGCACTGTACCACTCCGCACTGCACCCTGCCACTCTACACCCCACCGCCATGTACTCCGTCGCACTGTACCACTCCACACTGCACCCTGCCGCTCTACACCCCACCACCATGTACCCCGTCGCACTGCACCCTGCCGCCTACACCCCGCCGCCATGTATCCCGCAACCCTGCACCTTGCTGTCTGTACACAATGTATCGGCGTTCTATTAGATCCATCCATCACCGCACGACTATCAGGAGTGAATGCTTATTTGTTATTCCCCTTGATCCCGGGGCGTCTCATCTGTTCTCGCTGTTCCCAAGGAGGCGGCTTCCCGCTATCACACACGGGTTCTCCGTAATGGGACTTGTCATGCCAGCAGGTGGTGAGGGATAAGAGCAGGATACATTTCTTCCTGGATTTCCTGCCTGAATCCAGACAATATTTTCACTGATCTGGATCTATCTGCGATTTCCCAGAATTGCGGCTCTGGGATAATTCCTGCTGATTGGGGATTTGGCTTCTATTAGTTTGATGACTCTGCGTTCACTGACAGTAATCTCTATCGGATATTCAACTTTTTAAAGGGCTACTCCACCGTACAATGAATGACCACTTTGTAAACCAAGTCTGACATTCTGCTCTCTTATTTGTCAAACTGCATCCAGATATAACATAGAGAAGAGAGATTTCAGTTTAAGACAGGCAAGGTGGAGATTAATAACAGGAGCAATGCATGCTGGGATGTCAAGGAATGAAATTTCCAGCACTAACAGTTCTGAAAGAATGCTGATGAAGAGGAAAAAGAATGGATAGCAAATTTCAGAAAAGGGATATTTCCTGGTAAAGTTGTTGAGGGGATGAAGGCAGTAAGACCTTGCTTTTCTACAAGGCTTTGTGTAAGGCCGGTTTCACAAGTCCTGATATTTCCGGTACCGGAAAAAACAGTACCGGAGATATCAGTATCCGTGTGTCCTACGTGCGGCACACATGTGGCATCCGTGTGCCGCATCAGGACTACACGGACGGCTGCCGGGGAAGAGCACTACTGTAAGCGCTGTCCCCCAGCGGTTGGTGCTGAAGCCGGATTTCATCCATTCTCCCCTGCCCTGCCGCGATCAGCGAGAGCAGAGGAGAATGAATGAATGAGAAACTGACCTGCTGTGACCTCCGGATCGTGGGAGAATGCAAGAGATGAGGTCACTGGGACAGAGTGTAAGGTTCTTTGTCTCTTTTGACATGTTCCTTGAAACTCAGTTTTCCGTCGGCCATTTTGCTTTCTGTCTTTCTGCAGCTCTTGCCCTCAGTTAATATGGAGTTTCCAGTTTTCATGTTCCCGCCCTGATTCTCTCCCTCTTGCTTCTTAAGCAGCCTCAGCTGAACAATCAGTGCTCCTGAATCAAGCCTCAGTCAGCCTGTGACCTGACTCCTGGAAACCTAGGATTTTGGACTCCAGCTATTTCCTACTGAGGAACTTTGGAACACTTTTGGACTTTGGAAACCTGCTGTCTGGTGAATCCATGTTTGCAGAGGAATTACGGTACAGAGAAGAGATCCTGAACCTGCTTGGAGAGTTATTGTAGAGCTTGAAGTTACTCTGGCCTGCTGTGTTCTCCTGCCTCTGTTCCTGCAAACTGTGTGACATTTTCTGCATGCTTGTATGAAGTAATACAAGTCATTTCATATCAACCTATGTCTCATGTGTTTTCCTCGCACCCAAGCACAAGACGCTATAGGAACTGTACACTATACATGACAAGATTCAGGAGCCAATGTTTAGTGTCTGCTGGGTCTGGGAAAGCCGTGTCTGCTGTGATTGTGGATATCAGATGTCCGTTTAATACCTTCTGTGATGACAGTGGTTGTGACTTCTCACAACCATTCCAGGTGAGCGCATTCCCTTAAATGTTACTCTGGAGTGTTACCACAGGTAAACACTATTGTTTTTTTTTTTCCTTTCCTCTTCTCCTTCCAGCACTTCTGCCTTAAAAGATCTGGAAGATGGAGGCCCGCATAAAGGAGCTTTGCGGAGTGACTGATACAATCCTTGCAGATATACAGACTATAAAGACCCGTTTTGCAAGCCTACAGGACCTCACTAATCATAATTTGCAAGTGTTTGGACAAACTACTCAGGAATTACGAGCCAGGATTGAGGCTCTAGAGGAACGAGTCCAGGCTCCTGCCATAACCCCGAGTTCTGGGATCCCCAAGTTACCTCCTTTTCGTTTTGGCGGTGAACGTGAGAAATTCAGGGGATTTATTAACCAATGCAATCTATTTTTCTCTGCACATGCTTCACAATTTCCCACTGAACGATCCAAAGTGCTTACTATAATCATGTTGCTTACCAATAAGGCTTTGATGTGGGCAAACCCTCTGATTGAGACTGAGGATGATTGTTTGAATCACCTTGATGCTTTTATTTCAGCCATGTGGCAGGTGTTTGATGACCCCAATCGAGGTGCAACAGCTGAAGCAGCCATGTTAACTTTGCGCCAAGGTAAGCGTTCAGTAGCCGAATATGCCTTGGATTTCAGGAGATGGGCTCTTGATACCACTTGGGACACTTCCGCCAAAAAATCTATTTTTCGGAAAGGGTTGTCTCCACTGATTAAGGATGAACTTGCTCGTGCCGACCCTCCCACTGCGTTAGGTGACTTTATTAACTATTGTATCCGTATTGATGCTCGTCTGACTGAACGCAGACAAGAGAGATGGTTCGAAAATAATCGCACTAACCTTTTCCTACCTCCCTCCTCAGCTAAGGAACCTTTGAGTAGGATCACAAGGGAACCAGAACCTGAACCCATGCAGGTGGACTCTTTACAAAGACGGGTTACTGATGCACGCAAAGAACATCGTATAAAGGAAAATCTATGTTTTTACTGTGGTAAGTCAGGGCACTTCATTATAAACTGCCCCAGCCGTTCTCGTAAGACTACTGCAGCAGTCATTCACTGTGAGTGTTGCGAGAGGAGCTCTGTCATGTCCGAGCCTCAGACTCCAGAGAGATCTGCTGCAAGAGATCTTGATTTTTCGGACTTAAACTCTGTTAGTTCTGGGGACAATGACGGTATAAACGCTGCAATTTTTCAAGTTTCCTCAGCGGTGTCCCAGCTGAGTTGTAAAAGAAATAATTCTCATTGCTTCCTTTCCATCAAACTCTGGGTGGACTCAGTCTGGGTGTCTAGCTCTGCTATGATCGACTCAGGAGCAAGTGGAAATTTTATGGATATCTCCTTTGCTCTGAAACAGGGGATACGTTCAGTGAAGAAGGCTACTCCAGTACAGATGGAGACTGTGGATGGCTCCCTGCTGACCTCTGGACCAGTGGATCAGGAAACAGAGCCTTTGAGGGTCCTTATGGGTAAAGATCATCAGGAGAAAATGTCTTTCATGCTTATCTCTTCTCCCCACTTTCCCATTATTCTAGGGCTACCATGGCTGCAGGCGCAGAATCCTACGATTAACTGGGAGACCAAGGAATTACACTTTCCGGAGAAACAGATGAGTCAAGGAGTTTCAGCTTGCTCTGTTCCTAAAGGAACCATGTCAGTCCCTGAACTACCAGCTGTATACCAGGACTATGTGGATTTATGTGACAAGAAGAACGCTGATCAGCTTCCTCCTCACCGTCCATATGATTGTCCAATCGAATTATTGCCTGGAGCCGAGATACCTTTTGGTAAGATCTACCCCCTAGCGGGGCCCGAGCTAAAAGCTTTGAAGGACTACATAGATGAAAATCTAGCCAAAGGCTTCATACGCCCCTCTTCATCTCCCGCAGGTGCACCCATCTTCTTTGTGAAGAAGAAAGATGGATCTCTGAGACCCTGCATAGACTATAGGGAACTCAATAAGGTTACTATTAGAAACCGTTATCCATTGCCTTTAATCCCTGAGTTGTTGGAGAGAGTGCGGCACGCCAAAATTTTCTCTAAACTGGATCTCCGTGGGGCCTATAACTTGGTCCGTATTAGACCTGGGGATGAATGGAAGACTGCATTCAGGTCACGCTATGGACACTTCGAATATCTAGTTATGCCTTTTGGTCTGAGTACCGCCCCAGCCACTTTCCAACACTTGGTGAATGACATCTTCAGGGATCTCCTAGATACATTTGTGATTTATCTGGATGATATTCTAATTTTTTCTAACTCCACAGAGGAACATCATGGACATGTGAGAATGGTCTTAGAACGCCTAAGACAAAACCATCTCTACATCAAACTTGAAAAGTGTGAATTCCATAGGACCGAAATTCAATTTCTGGGGTATGTACTATCTACGCAAGGGATTAGTATGGATGGAAGCAAGACCCAAGCCATCAAGGATTGGCCAATTCCTAGAAATGTGAAGGAGGTGCAGCGCTTCGTCGGGTTTGCCAACTTCTATAGACGTTTCATTAGGAATTTCTCTGAGGTAGTGTCACCTATCACCCAACTTACCCGGAAACAGTCTAGGTTCTCCTGGACCCCGCAAGCTCAGGAAGCATTTTCCTGTTTAAAGGATAAATTTACCACCGCACCTATCTTAGTACATCCCAACCCCGAGCTTGCCTTCATAATAGAGGTGGATGCTTCAGACTGTGCCGTTGGAGCTATACTCTCTCAGAGAACAGGTGAGAAGAATGTCTTGCATCCCTGTGCCTTCTTTTCCCAGCAGTTGTCTTCGGCTGAGAGGAACTACGATGTGGGCAATAGAGAATTGTTGGCCATTATTGCCGCCTTCAAGGAATGGAGACACCTTCTTCAGGGAGCTGCACAGCAAATAGTCGTCTTGACAGACCATCGTAACCTTGAATTATCAGGTCGGCTAAGTGCCTGCCTCCTCGCCAGGCTCGCTGGAATCTTTTCCTAAACCAATTTAATTTGTAATTTCTTATAGACCAGGATCGCGCAATGGAAAGGCTGATGCACTCCCTAGGATTCATTCAGCAGAGACACGTCCACTTACTCCTCCTAAGACTATTCTTCCTGACTCTAGATTCCTGGAGTGATTCATAATCAAGACCTACTTAAGGACATCAAGGAAGCATACCATGCGGATTCTTTGTTGGCTCAACCCCCAAGGGACGTAAGTCTTGTCTTTAAGAATGGTGTGTGGATTCAGGGACAACATCTGTATATACTGAAACAGTCAGATTGAGAGTATTGCAACTAATCCACGATTCCAAGATAGCGGGCATAGGGAATTCTAAAGACACAAGAATTTCTTTCTCGTTTCTTTTGGGGCCCATTTACAGGAAAGATGTTTTAAACTATGTCACTTCATGTGAAGTCTGTGCAAGATGCAAAACACCTCGCTCCTCACCAACTGGTCTGTTACAAACCTCTTCCCACCCCGTCCCGCCGTGGGGATCCATTTCTATGGACTTCATTGTGGAGTTACCAACCTCTCAAGGGAAGAACACCATTCTAGTGGTGGTTGATCGTCTAACAAAGGCAGCTCATTTTATCCCTTGTGTCGGCTTACCCACTGCAAAACAGACATCAGACTTGATGATTAAGAATGTGTTTCGCTTACATGGAGTACCGGATGAGGTCATTTCGGATCGGGGGGTGCAATTCACTTCAAGGTTTTGGCAAAATTTCTGTGCCGCATTGGACATTAAAGTAAACCTTTCTTCTGCTTTTCATCCCCAGACTAATGGACAGACAGAACGAACCAATCAGACCCTGGAGCAGTATCTCCGCTGCTTTATCTGCCACCTACAGGATGATTGGGTGGATCTACTCCCACTGGCTGAGTTCTCTTATAACAACTCTCAGAGCGCCTCCACTAAGCAGTCTCCTTTTTACTCCAATCTAGGTTATCATCCTAACATTCTTCCTCAATTTCCCATAGATACGCCCTTGCCGGCAGTGGCTGAAAGAATCACTTCTTTACAAAAGAAATATGGGATCTTCTAAAGGAAAATCTAGAATTGGCTCAGGAAAGGTACAAGAAAGCAGCAGATAAATTTCGTAAACCTGCACCAGCTTTCAAGGTAGGAGATTTGGTCTGGCTGTCAACCAGAAATCTTAAAATAAAGATTCCATCGTCTAAATTGGGACATAAGTACATTGGACCTTATAAGATCAGTAAGATTATAAGTGCTGTTGCTTGTCGTCTTCAACTGCCCAGAACTATGAGAATCCACCCTGTCTTTCATGTATCCCTACTAAAGGCTGCAACACCCAATACGTTTCCTGGACGCTCTTCTCCTTGCCCTGACCCAGTGCTGGTCGATGGTCAGGAAGAATTTATGGTGGAAAGGATTCTAGATTCCAGGTTGTACAGAAATCAGTTGCAATATTTGATTAAATGGCAGGGCTACCCAGTGGAGGACAACTCATGGGAACCAGTCAATAATGTAAATGCTCCTCGCCTGCTCCGCCAGTTTCATCAGAGGTACCCTGACAAGCCTGGTCTGAGGTCAACCGGAGGTTGTCCTTAAGGGGGGAGTAATGTAAGGTTCTTTGTCTCTTTTGACATGTTCCTTGAAACTCAGTTTTCCGTCGGCCATTTTGCTTTCTGTCTTTCTGCAGCTCTTGCCCTCAGTTAATATGGAGTTTCCAGTTTTCATGTTCCCGCCCTGATTCTCTCCCTCTTGCTTCTTAAGCAGCCTCAGCTGAACAATCAGTGCTCCTGAATCAAGCCTCAGTCAGCCTGTGACCTGACTCCTGGAAACCTAGGATTTTGGACTCCAGCTATTTCCTATGAGGAACTTTGGAACACTTTTGGACTTTGGAAACCTGCTGTCTGGTGAATCCATGTTTGCAGAGGAATTACGGTACAGAGAAGAGATCCTGAACCTGCTTGGAGAGTTATTGTAGAGCTTGAAGTTACTCTGGCCTGCTGTGTTCTCCTGCCTCTGTTCCTGCAAACTGTGTGACCTTTTCTGCATGCTTGTATGAAGTAATACAAGTCATTTCATATCAACCTATGTCTCATGAGTTTTCCTCGCACCCAAGCACAAGACGCTATAGGAACTGTACACTATACATGACACAGAGACTGAACTGCCGTGACCTCATCACTTACATTTTACCACGGTCTTGAGGTCACAGGAGTTCATGCCGGCAGCGAGCACAGACTCAGTGACGTCACCGCTAGTTACTGAGCCTGCTTCCGCTGCTACTCATTCATTCCCCAGTAATTTACAGCCAGAGCGGTCGCATTAGCACCGCTCTGTTTGTAAACGTATTATCCCCCAGATATGGATTACGGCGTGAGACTAAACGCCGGACAGGTATGGTATATTGTTGCTCTGTTATTTTTAATTTTTATTACAGGAGATCGAGGGTGTCGCTTGGAATAGCCAAATAATAAAGATGGGAAACTGTGTTAATTGTTTTATTTAATTAAAATACTTTATTCTGGCTGTGTGTCTTTATTTAACCCTTTCACTACTATAGAATTAGTAATGTTATTGACACCTCTCCATTACTAAGCTAAACTACAATAGGAAGGTGACATTAACCCCCAATTACCCCACTTGCCACTGCTACAGGGCAAGTGGGAAGAACCGGGCAAAGCTCCAGAATTGGCGCATCTAATAGATGCACCTTTTCTGGGAGGCTTCGGGCTGCTGTTTTTAGGCTGGGAGGGCCAATATCCATGGCCCCTTACCAGCCTGAGAATAGCAGCCTCGCACGCGTGAGTTTTGTCAGGTTGTTACAAAAAAAAGGGGGACACCACATCGGGTTTTTCATTCATTCATTTATTCTCTCCTGCTCGCCGGCAGAGCAGGTGAGAATAATGACAGTAGCGATCAGCACCAGCCGCCGGGGGACAGCGGCTTACAGTAGCACTACTTTCCCGGCGGCCGTCCGTGCACACGGAGGACAGTGTACACTGTTCTCCGTATGCACGTGTGTGGCATGTTTTGCGGTCCGTGTGAAAACGGACACGTCTGCGTGTTTTGCAAACGGACACACGGTCGTGAAAACACACTGACATGTACAGAGGCCCATTCATTTGAAGGGTCTACATGTGTCAGTGTCTCTGGTACGTGAGAAAACTGTCACTACATGTACCGGAGACACGGACGTGTGAAAGAGTCCTAAGGGAAGGTGCACTTTAATAAAAACCCTGGTTGGCAGTCAGAAGTGCCAAGAGCCCTGGCAATACTACAGAGTACTGACAAGGATCAAATCCCAAAGTGAGTAATTAAGACCCGGGCAAAATCATTATGGATCAATGACAGATCTAAAGGGGTTGTCTTATATTCTTTCTTCAGGAGAGCACGTTAATGCTGGGAGGAAGTAGGCAGTCCAGGCCGGCGGCATGGTCGCACCACTCTTCGGAGCCTGCTCTATCCCAGGGTCTCAAACTGCATTCCTCGAGGAATCATGCATGTTTTTAAAGATTTCCTTAGCAATGCACTAGGTGCTGGAATCATTATCTGTGCAGGTGATTAAATTATCACCTGTGCAATATAAGGAAATCCTGAAAACATGACCTGTTTGCGGCCCTTGCAGTTTGAGACCTCTGCTCTATTCGATTCTGCAAAATGAGGCAGGCAGTATTGATGAAGTGGCAGATCCAGCGACGCGGTCAGAGCAGCGCTTGCAAGCTTTATAGTAAACAGCTTGTAAGCGTGCACTCTCTGCTTAGGAAACCGGCCACTTCACGGTGGCCAGAAACCTTGGCACCACAGTAAACTCTCGAATTAAAATCCCTCCGTTCTGAGAATGGAAACATTTTTTTAAGAAAAAGTTAATTGCAAAGTTGTTAGGTTTTAGAGGGATTTTGCAATTTTAGCCATTAATGAACACAAGACAACCACTCTCATTATATGTCTGGTGGTAGGGCCCAAGGCTACTTTCACACTTGCGTTTTATCGCGCAGCGCATCGTGCGCTATCGGTCGCAAACGCAATGTTCCCCTATCTTTAACATGGCGGGAGCAGGGTCTAGCGCTTGCACGCGTTCATCTGCGATTGTCGTGCGCTGCGCATTTTCCAGGTGTGCGCCATACGTGCTAGACGCTACATGTTGCATTTTTTTTCCGCCCAACCACTTTAAAAAAGCACGTGTGCGCACGCTATGCGCAAAAAAATAACATTACAGTCTATGGGGGGCTGGCGGGCGCATGGCTGTGTGCTCGTCAGTGCTTTTGCGCGCACGCGATTTTTGAGTAAATAATGTCAACACTTGTTTAAACCACCCCCTACACAAGCAACATTGTTGTGAGGAGTGTAGATAAAAAGAAGGTGATAGAGACAGAGATGATAGAGACAGATTTGATAGAGATGATAGAGACAGAGTTGATAAAGATGATAGAGACAGATGTGTAGCCCTGGTGGTAGGCACACGCAGTACCCTGGAGAGTGTTATGGCGAGACGGCGGCTTAA
This sequence comes from Oophaga sylvatica, assembly GCA_033576555.1. Lineage (NCBI taxonomy): Eukaryota > Metazoa > Chordata > Amphibia > Anura > Dendrobatidae > Oophaga > Oophaga sylvatica. Next base: position 443,702,185 of record JARQOD010000001.1, on the reverse strand, counting down.
TGCTCAATATTCATTCACTCGACACACACTAGACACACCCCTAGGGTATGGAGTATACTCTAGAGGGAGTGGTCAAGGTAGTAGGGGTTAGAGTGATATTAGTCTAGTTCCTGTCTTTGGACAGTGAGGACGTGTGGAGTAGAGGGCTAGACTTCTGTGTGAGGGAACGTTTGGAGGGAGGAAAGAGTCTAGCCTGCTTATCCCAGTTATATCGTGGAGTCTGGTATAGGTGTTTGGAATACACCTTAGTCTGTCAGAGCTGTATCACCTTCACAATACACACTGAGGAAAGAAGAAGTATTAGCAGGAAAGTCTTCGCATCCCTGTCTAGAGGACGGTATCAGGTTCAGTTGACGTGCTCATGCCTGTGATAACTGAGCATCTGTGGCTAACTTCATTGGAAGGAAAAGGAAAGAAGTGACTGCTCGACCCTTGGCTAGTTTTGAGTGCTTATGTTACCAGCGTGGACAAGGCGAAAGGCAAGTGGATTATAGGATTAGTGCTACAGGATTGCAGAAGCTCCAGCACGTTGCTACCGGTCACTGGGGACCGAAGAGTCACCGTTGTTTCAGGCACGGTGATAGGAAAACCAGGAATCTACCGGACCCTAGGTCGCGGCAGACAAGCCCCTTATAGTCAGTACGTAACTGGGGTCAGGGGGAGTGAAGACTTTGGAGTTCTGCAGGACCACGTAAGAATTCAGCTCCTTCATAGGAAGGCCCCTAACACTAAGCTGACTGGGCAGGTACAGCTTTGGATAAGCTGGAGAATTGAGGGAACTACGCTTCATGCTAGTTGCACTCGTCATATTGGAGATAAAGGAGGCCCTAACTTGTCCAGCTGGCCGTCTCAAGATACAAATCTCCTTGGATCAGCCTCCCTGGGACCTGCCTTATCATCTTGCAAGTAAAGGTAGTGGAAAACGCTGACCGTGTGAGACGTGTTCTTTAACCGGACACTCGACTTCACAACTCAATAGACTTTGAGGGACAGTCCCACTGTAGGGGACCTGACATCTAGCTGCCTCACCATCCCCTCAGAGATCTACAGCAGCGTGGTACAAATTACCAGAATACTACGGTGGCGTCACGAACTGTAATAAATCAATCCCTGTAAATATATCCCCAACATACGCCAGAACGCCGGGCCACAGACCGAGCCACAGCTACCTGTGACAACAATCCCCATAGACTTCCATGGGGCTCGGCTCTGAGTTACCCCCATTGCCCTGGTAACCCACAATTGTGGTGGCGGGTCGACACAACTTTGGCGTCACGAACAGGATGCGAAACTCGCGAAAATTGCGAGCCCTGTGTGCCTAAGGACTTGTTTTTGTGAGAAGGACTGTTTGCACTTTTGGCGCCAAAATCGCCATTTTTGTCGCCATATTCGGCCCTCAGGCGCTGGAGAAGAAGGTGGGCGTACCTTCGTGGGTGTTACCCCCTGTGGCGCGAAGAAAATGCCTGCCCTCTCAAAGTGCTATTACAACATGCGGTCCTGCCCTACAGCAAAGGAGGTCCGCCCTCTTCACCTTCCCTGCGAGGAGGAGGAGAGCAAACCCCACCTCCACGGAAGAGACCGGATGTCTCCGCAGGAAGAAGAAAGAATCTTTGGAACATGATGGAGGCAGGAGTGTGCAGCCGGGTGGGGCAGCGGAGGAAGGAGGCCCGTGCCCCCGCCAAGCTGCCTTCAGCACGGAGTCTTATGCGATCCTGCACCTGCAACAGGCGTTGCTAGAGATCCAGGAGGAGAACGCCGCCTAAAGAAGATGTTCCAACCTGGACTGGAGGAGATTGAGAGACGCGATGTAACCTGCTGAAGTGGCAACTAACAAACACGGCGTCCTCTCCCTCAATGAACCCCACGATTCCAAGTACCGAAGAGTCTGCTGCCCAAGGCGAAGGAGCAACCGGAGCTGCCCCCGAAAGTACCGTTCCCGATCCCACTGGTGAAGCGGTGGAAGCGGAGGAGGTTGAGGAGGTACAGCCAGTCCCGGAACGCCCGCCGGCCAGGAGGCCGCAGAAATTATCGGTCCCCGGCAGGGACACCGGAGGGGTCCTGTCCGTCCTACCAGATGTGGACTGGGACGAAATGGCGCGCCTGGATGACGTCGCCTACACCGCCCAGTGGGAGCAAGAATGGCGGAGTCGTGAGGAGAAAAAGAGGCGTCAGCAGGAGGAAGAGCGGGAAACTCAGAAACCGCCAGCGACAATATGCCGAGCTGATTGCCGACAAGGAGACTGTCCGTCGCGACAAAGGTACCTTACGGGAACCGGCGGCGGGGGTTGTGTGGCTAGTTCCAGCTCCGGAAAGGCATGGGGCTTTATCCGTGAACCGGGCCTCTACCCAGCGGTCTTCGTCAGCAGGCGTGACGTAGAATCTCCCTGCCACAAGGCCATCCGGGAGGGACTTAGCAAACGGAGATATAGTCACCTATACGCGGCATTGGGGAATGAAGGGGTGTATGCCCTGAACGTCGCCATCGTCCGCGACCCCGTCCAGACGCAGGTACCGTCACCATTACCACCGCGTCCCTGTCTCCAGCTCAGGCAGCATCCGGCCGTGCCCCGGCATCGCCCCCTGCAAAGTCATCGCAACTAGCGACCCAAAGTTCATCGCAAGTTAAAGCCACCTCCACATCGCACATGCGACCCGGTCTAGATCGCAAACCCTGACGCGGTCTATATCGTTGACTGTAATTGGAGACGCAATCGGTGTCACGCGGAGAGAGTATACCGTTGCGCCCCTGGAGGTTCGCACCAGACTGTCGCAAACCAGACCCTGATCGCAGCACATGATTTGCTGGTCTTGGGATCTAGGGCCCATTGCGTTGTTCCAGCCCCGGGGTGGAAATGTACTGGAAAAAGTGTGAGAAAATGAATAGATAAGTAAGAAATGTGGTGAGATCCCTATCGGATCTACCAAAAGTAAAAAGCAAAAGTTTAAAATGTTTTGAAAAAGTTTTGCACAGGTTATATATAGTGAATATATTTTTAATTATAGAAATGCCCGGCTGGGTAAATGAAGATGGTAAATGTAGATGATAAATGATAAACAGTTCACTTTTATAATGTGATTTAATTAATATGTCTTTCTTTACAAATGGACTTTTGAGGTAAAGGACTATGCTAACCCAGAACTTTCTTGTACATAGTTGCGCTTCGGTGCCCTATCTTGGTTTTACAAAAACCATCATAACTACTCTGAAAAACAAAACCCGTATGGTGTGGCACTGAGTGAGGTCTGCAAATCGGACGTCCTGCAGGCCCCCCAGGACCCACGTTGAAGGTTTGGTGCGGGTCCTTCACAAGTATATTGTATATTTATTTACTGAATGCTATTTGATACTATTTGTATTTTTCTATAAAAGTTTGTAACGTTCAAGGTATTCTTACCTCCGGATGGGAAGATGTTATTGTTAAAAGTTTATTGCATAAACAAAATGTCTTTTGTATTTCACAGCCCGGGAGTGCTGTGTTTACCATGGGGGAATGTGTAGCCCTGGTGGTGGCACACGCAGTACCTGGAGGGTATGGCGAGACGGCGGCTTAATGCTCAATATTCATTCACTCGACACACACTAGACAACCCCTAGGGTAGTGGAGTATACTCTAGAGGGAGTGGTCAAGGTAGTAGGTGTTAGAGTGATTAGTCTAGTTCCTGTCTTTGGACAGTGAGGAGTGTGGAGTAGAGTCTAGACTTCTGTGTGAGGAGACGTTTGGAGGGAGGAAAGAGTCTAGCCTGCTTCATCCCAGTTTTCAATCGTGGAGTCTGGTATAGGTGTTTGGAATACACCTTAGTTAGTCAGAGCTGTATCACCTTCACAATACACACTGAGGAAAGAAGAAGTATTAGCACGGAAAGTCTTCAGCATCCCTGTCTAGAGGACGGTATCTGGTTCAGTGACGGCTCCTGCCTGTGATAATGAGCATCTGTGGTAACTTCATTGGAAGGAAAAGGAAAGAAGTGACTGCTCGACCCTTGGCTAGTTTTGAGTGCTTATGTTACCAGCGTGGACAAGGCGAAAGGCAAGTGGATTATAGGATTAGTGTACAGGATTGCAGAAGTCCAGCACGTTGCTACCGGTCACTGGGGACCGAAGAGTCACCGTTGTTTCAGGCACGGTGAAAAGGAAAAAAAGGAATCTACCGGGCCCCGGGGCGGCAGACAAGCCCCTTTTTAGTCATACGTAACTGGGGTCAGGGGGATTGGGAAAATTTGGAGTTTGCAGGGCCACGTAAGAATTCAGTCCTTCATGGAAAGGGCCCCCAAAACTAAGCTAGGGCAGGGACAGCTTTGGATAAGCGGGAATTGAGGAACTACGCTTTGAGTTGCACTCGTCAATTTGGGGTAAAGGAGGCCCCTAACTTGTCCCCCTGCCCCTCTCAAGAACACTCTCCCTTTGGGTCACCTCCCTGGGACCTGCCCTTTTCATCTTGAAGTAAAGGGATGGAAAGACGTGAACGGGGGACGTGTTTTTAACCGCACTCACTTCACAAATACATAGACTTTTAGGGGCCTTCCCCCCTTTGGGGACCCGCATCTGCTGCCCACCCCCCCTCAGAGATCTACAGCAGCGTGGGCCAAAATTTCCAAATACTCAGGTGCCACGAACTGTACAAAACAATCCCCTGTAAATATTTCCCCCAAAATTTCGCCCGACCGCCCGGGGCCACAGACCCAGCCCAGCACCGTGCAACAATCCCCCTAGACTTCCAGGCTCGGCCTGATACCCCATTGCCCCGGGAACCCACAATTGTGGTGGCGGGGCGCACCAGAGATGATGAGAAGAGCAGAGATGAAGAGACAGAGATGATAAGACGAGAGACGTGATAGGCAGAGATGATAGAGACAGAGATATAAAGGGTGAAATTA